>RXPK01000118.1:2102066-2494744 GCA_004143645.1 Protaetia brevitarsis
TTGAATATTTTCTACATTTTAATTTGCAAATAAGTTTTTGATATGAGAACTACATTATTGTGGTAATACATTATTTCATTGAGAACACATTTAATAATAAGCTTAGCCTGATCACGAAAGCATTGTAAATAGAAAAGTTCACTATTTAGAATCCCATTAGTTGCATTACTCATGATTGTTGTTAAAACGCAACGTTGACTAAAAACTGAACCAATCCTTTCAGTTATAAAAGAAAATCTATTAAAACTGCGTATAACCTCATTAAATTTGACAATTGTCATTTCGTACAATTCATTGTAAACAATGTTGGTGTGCCTGAATTTGTTTCAAACGCTGCATACGTCATAAGCAAATATGACGTAACTACAAACATTCATGATCTGGCCTGTATATTATTATTGTGTAGCAAAATAGAACTGCCATCCATTTTAATTGCCCGCCGCATTGATTCGTAGGCGCATCGCAGTAACATACGAGTCGTCATTCTGACGATCACAGTTCCTATAAGATATTTACTTCTATGCCGAATATACATATACTATTATTGTGTAGTAAAATAGAATTGCCAGCCTTTTTGCGAGACTTTGGGTAATACAATATAAGTATTCAACGTATTTGCTGCTACATGAATAGAAAATTTTAGGTAAAATAATGTTTAGATTGGGAGACGTGCTTGGAAAAGTTGAGGGGATTGGATTTGGGTAAAGGTAATTTAAACATTTTATGTGTATCTACATTAAATTAGTAATTAAATTTTGCGCCTTGGTTAACCTAATACCTAATCCTTATTTATTTATTTTTTAAATTTTCTTCCAAAAAAAAAGTTCCCCCTTTTTTATATAGATAATATTTTTTTTATTAAATAATCTCTTAAGTTTAAGAAGGATAATCTTCTCGATAATTAAATTAATTTTTTTGTTATTATTTTTTTACAAAACGGTGATGGATACAATTTTTTTCTTTTGCAAAGATTTTCTAATTTTTTTAATTTTTTTTTCAAATGATTAAATTATTTTTATTTTACAAAACGAAGGCAGGTATTAATTTTTTACTACTATGATTATTTGCAACCAAGGAAGGATTTTTTTTACAAAACGAGCTGGATACAAATTTAATTTAAGTATTATTTTGTTTTTGGAACCAAAGAAATATTTTTTAAATGATTAAATTATTTTTTTTCCTCTTTTCAAAAAGGAGGTTTTTTTTTGGATCAAGTAAAGAAGAGGATAATTTTATTTTATTTTTTTTACTAATAAATACTAATTTTATTTATTATTTTTTTTTGCAAAGTGGGTGGTACTATTTCTTATTCATATTTTTTTAAGATTAAATTATTTTTTTTTCTCAAAACCCAATGTGTTAATTTTTGTATTTTCTGAAACATGGCTGGTATTAATTTTACAATTTGATACGAATTTTATTTATTTTATTTTTTTGCTTTTACAAAACAGGTGGTGTTAATTTTTTTACTAAATATTTTTTATGAGCTAGGGGATCTGCCTTGGTCATAAAAAAATTATTAAAAAAAATAACATCTTTTTTCTTTAATTATTAAATTGTTTTTTTTTATTTTATTTTTTTTTTTACAAAAGGGGGTAAGAACTATGTTTTTGCAACCAAAAGAAGATATTTTTTTTAAATGATTAAATTATTTGTTTATTTTTATTATTTTTTTCCAAACGGAGGTGAATTTACATTATTTTTTTTGCCCCCAGCTGGTATTTTTTTTACAATTTTTGTTTTTGGAATCAAGGAAAAAATATAAAAAAAAATAACATCTTTCTTTCTTTAATGATTAAATCGTTTTCTTTAATTTTTTTTTACAAAAGGGGGTAAGAACTATGTTTTTGCAACCAAAAGAAGATATTTTTTTTAAATGATTAAATTATTTGTTTATTTTAATTTTTTTCCAAACGGAGGTGAGTTTACATTATTTTTTGGAACACGACTGGTATTTTTTAAAATTTTTTTTTTTTTGGAATCAAGGAAAGAAATGTGTCAAATAACATATACAAACTTTATCTGCTATATGTTACATTATTTGAATTTTTTTAGATAGCAATTTTTTTATAATAATTTATAAGCATTTTAATGATATCTTAATACTTTGTTGGATTTGACGTTTATATATACTACTCACACAGAGTTAAATTATGGATGTTATTAATAAAAAATTGTTTTATTCGGCTGGCAAAATATCATTGTGTATATTAGCTAAATAAACGAATATGTTAGGCTAAACACTTCGTTATTTACTTGAAAAAATATTTCTGATAAAATATATTTGATTGTTTCAAAAAAAAAAAAAAAAAAACATTTTTATTGTGTACTTATGCAGGAAGTTTCACCGGTTGACTATATGAAAGATGACAAAATTTATCAAACATATTTGTAGGAACTTTTCGTCTTAAAATTAAATGACGAATGACCCACAATAATATTTCAGATTACTTTCGAAACACCCGATATAATCATAGCTTATTATTGTCCATGTTAACATATAGAGAAGCTTAATTTAATTAATATTATTACTCTGGGGAGAATTAATTAAATTTCGACCGTTCAAATATCAGATTAAAACAAACAAAAAAACTAAACAGGTTAAACCCATCGAAAAATACAATACAAACAACTTCATTATTAAATTACACGGTCATTAAATCAGCTACGCTTAATTGATTAAAATATCTGACGTTAATACCTTGTCCCGTAGCTGTTTACCCACCAAAATGAAATCGATTAATTCAGGCCGTATAAATTAGCTATCATAAAATACAGATGTGAATGAATAAATCGGGATTAGAGACCCAAATATAAATTATACCCGCACATAAAACTCCTAAAATTAAATTTATGCCGTATGTTATGTTATGGTTACCTAGATATATAAATGTATTTTACGAATTCGTTATTATCTAGATAATATATATACAAATATTATGAAATGGGTCTAATTTGCAATGCAAATTTATAGATATTAGCACAGTAATGCCAATGCGAACCTCATATTTTCCGTTTAGTATACGTCTAAATAACTTAATGTGTAAATTACTTGGTTAATATATGTCTATTATATACAAAAGGAGTTAGTGGTTATTTTTTATGGTAAAAAAAAGGTACATTATCGCATACATTTAGGGATCTTATAGAAGAAATAAGCTATTAGTAATGGGAAAGTTGATGTTTAATTAACAGCTTATTTCAGAACACAGTAAATTGGTCAGAATTGAACTGGTTCTGTTATTAAATCTAATGGCTAATTGCCTAAATCGTTTATGGACATAAAACAGATACTTTTATAGGTTTTAAGGCGAAAATTGATGCCTAAGTGTGTAAAAGAGATAAAAATACCGGACAATTATTTAACCCTCTCTGAAAAAGCGACATGGTCGAATTCTAGAGGTTAAATTGTATACCGTGTGCACTCAGTTGAACTGTCGATGGGTATATTAATAACGGTTAAAATTATATACGGAGCACTTTTTGTGTCTATTGCACATACAATTTCACTGTGTGTAAAGTTAAAAAACAAATTGTCAATGCATTGGCAACTAGATATACCTCCATATAAACCAGTTATTATTTTGTTTTAGTGATTGAATTGACGTATGACATATTCTAAAATTTTACCATTATTTAGTATTTTTTATTATTTATTTCATTATTAAGGTATTTCAAACCCGTAATAAACGCTATTAGTTGAATAACTAAAATAATTGTCTTTTCAATAACTAAAAAAAAAAAAATTATCTACGTATTAAACCAGTTTATTCCCCTAAAATGTAATTGAACGGTTGAAGCAGCCACCAAGCTCTAGCATAGTCACCATCTGTCACTAGTAGAAGCTTAATAGGACATGGACAATGTACGAAAGTTGTCGATATAGCCAAAAAACTATGTTATGTTTACTACAAGTTTGAAATTATTTATGAAAGAGACGTATTGGAGGACTTCTACGTGAAAGCAGTTTTAGTCAATCTAGTTGAAATAGTTAATCGTGACAAACAATATGCTATTAGGAGGCTTCGTATAAACTATTTAACAATTGCAATGTTGAGGAATTTGTCAAGAGATTTAGATTATCAAAGAACTATTCAGTGGTTACTAAAAAGCATTGAAAATAAATTGCAGTGCACAACAGAAAGGTTACTAGTGTAAGAATTCGAAATTCCATCCGGTATAATACAAAGTATTTAAATTAATTAAGTTATTAATACGTTGATGATAAGTACTGTGGCATTTGATGAAGCAGCGTCTACTTCACAGGAAATAACAGTCGTAATATACTTGTCTATTGTATGTCACAATTGTTGATCAGCGAATCCCATATTACCCTCCAGAAGGGCGTTTGAAATTCAGAAAAATAACGCCAACTATGATTCTTGCGCCCTCTTGTGAAGAGAAACGGAAGTAGTAATGACGTTACAACTAAAGTTTATAAAAATTCTTTACTTTGCTGTTTTGAATTAATTAGTTCACGGAGTTCGTTCCAGCTACAGAAGAAGCTCAATTTGTACCCTTAGTAAAGCTTTGGAGAGGAAGTCATTTCGTAAAGAGAAAGCCGACCAGTTGGGTAAGTCGACAATCTTTAGGCTAGCTAACGGCCCTGCTTCGACTAACTGAGGAAAACACCGTCGGAAACATCTTTGGCTAAATCTTCTAAAACCACTCGCTACCGAACAAAAAGATTGTTTTCCAGCGGTGGCTCGTCGGTTAAAAGAGCAGGTGGGGTTACCTGTGAAATGGGGTTTGGTTCAGTTTGAATGAATTTGGGTTGATCACCCCCAAAAGTTTCCGGGTAAGAAAACCCGTATCGTTACACTAGTAAAACTGTCAATTTTAATAGATTATTTACACGATCTCTTCTTTCAGAAACCATGCTGTATCTACACTAGAGCAACTATTTATTTATAGTACTTAGCTTATTCTAGCGAAAGCTTTTCATAGCAATTGAATATTTTGGTGGGGTGCACAAATCAGCAGCTTACAAAGCTATTCACCTTAGTACAGGTGTCTTTATTGATTTGCATCGTGATGTTATACAGTTTCAAGAAGATAGCGAAGAAGAAAAAATGCAGACCGTTGTTCAATATAGAGAGACAGATTCTTCGTGTGTAAGTGCAATAGGCTGCACACATATTAGATTGTTGAAGCTAGGATGCAGACCAACTGTTAGCGGAGCTACACATCGGATTGTAACAAATCTTCATGAGTAATTTATTACTTCTTGGCTAAAATTAAGCAGAAGCGTTATACAATGAAGTACTGATTCGCACTAAGAATGTTATTGAGTGTACTGTTACGTTTTTTTTTCTTTCGCCTATCTTGTATTTTTTCCTGATGTCGATATTATCGATTCCCACGCATCGATTCGATTTGGCGATTGATCGTGTTCCTCTCATCTGTCCTATTCTGTGTTTACATCTTTTCGACGTTAGAGGGCAGCGCGATGTCCGTATTCTTATTTTATTCATCTGTCTTCTGATTGGTGGTGTGACGTATTGCTTGTTTCCGTTTCCTGTCCCTTCTTGGTGGTTTTTAGAGGCGTTCTCACGAGTAATACTTCCTATCTTCGGAATTTTTGGATATTTTCACACATTTGTGGATTTAATTGGAAGTTTACTGGAAATATTCATTGGCTGTATATTCGCTGGTGTTTGGTGTGGAATTTTCGCGAATATTACAGCGGATGTGTTCGATAAATCGAGATATAATTTGAGAACCCACGCGTCTGCAACGCCATATCTGTTTCTTTCTTCTCTTCGTTGTAAAACCTCGTTATTTAACGGTAAGCAGATCTTGTTATTTCTTTTAAATCACTAACCTTGCGGTTTCTGTGTTTTTAGAGGTTCTTTTACCCCCCCCCCTTTTGATTTTAATTTTGGAATTTTCCCATCGTTTAGGTGAGATTTTGAACACCCACGCGCGGCTGAGAACTTCTGCGACCTTTTTAAGTCCCTTCGGAAAATCCTACCTACCTCCTTTAGAAAGTCAGTGGGCCATCTGCTTCGGGCATTACCGAGTCAGCCCAGAGGCTACGATCTGTTCGGATCGGAGAGGATCTCCATAGCCGAAACAGCAGATTGAGAACAAAAGCTAAGTTGCATGCTTTCTTTTTATTTGTAAATTTTGTCCGTGTTTAAAATTTCATTAGTAAGTAACCCAACCCCGATCATTCAGTTTTTTTTTTATTGCTTTATTCAACGATACAGTAAATTATTTATGTTATACCAAGATCAGAGGGTACTACCTATCATTAGTTCAGTAAAATAGTTTAACTTTAGTATTCACATATCTTTTCAGTTTCTTTTAACAAATTCAAAATATTTACTTAAAACATCAACCGATCGTATATCGGCCTGTAATATACAGGGTGGTTTGTTCACCACAAGTATAATCAAGTCAAATATTTAGATTTATTTTAGTAGTTTATTTTTTTTGTAACTGTAAAATGTTTCTTGAATTTAAATTAACTGATATAATAAGAATGAAATATTACATTTTCATTCTTATTGTTTTTATCGTTATTAACGTTTACTGATACAGAGTATCACTTTGATTTTCTTGAATTTTATGTCAATAACACCAACTTTTTTTTATTAACAATTTTATTAATAAAAGTTTAACTGTTTTACCAGTGAATTCATTCTTTTATTTTTTGTGTATGAGTTTATTTGCAAACCGTTTTACCCCTCGAGTTTTAATTATCACCTTGGATTCCTGCTTATCAGGGGGCATGACAGGTAAGTAATCCTAAGCAGGTGGCGCCGAAATTTATTATCCATTCTTGGGTTTGTATTTCGATCAACCCATTCCCTCGCCGACGAGCCGGCTGGCACGCTGCATGATTGCCGAATATCCACCCACTTCTTCGAAGGTTTGTAAAACGGAGGTGCATCACCTTTTGTCTTTTTATTTTGAGTTCTTGCCTCGCAATTTTTCACGGTACTCGACCGTCACTTTCGGTGCCGGAAATTGAGGTAACAGTACTTTAGGTATTTGGATGTGGTGATGGACCTGGGCGATTCCGGTCTTCGAATGTTCCGGTGTCTCGGTAGCGACGAATAGTGTAATGGACTGTAGATTTTGTCACTCCTAATTTTTCACGAACACCACAATTAAACAACCGTATCGTAAACGGGTTCACTAATAGAATAATTCACAACAAGTATGATATCAATTATTCATTCATACCTCTGTTCTTTGTCGGCGTTTCTTTAAATATCGTTTGTAATGGTTTTATTACCTGCTGTTGGGTTAAATTTATGTTTCTCCTTAATAGGTTTATTCTAACGGTAATTTCCGTCTTAAATACTTTGTTGTTATGCTTACTTTATTGTAGAAATTTTTACAATAACGTTAAAAATATTAAATATTAAAAAAAAATGGATTTATTAAAATTAAAATACTAGTTGTCCTAATTTCAATGGCCGACAGTGTAGGTATTTACACAATTCTATTTATTTAAGTTATGTACCTACGTAATACACACACTTTAAATTTTAAATTATTTTATCTAGGTTTATGTAATAAAGAGTTATTTCATATCGACATTTTTTTTAGTATTTTACAACTGTGTTTTAATACAATATACATATACACGAGACGCTTTTTCAATGTAATACTTGGAACATATCAATTACCACTATTTATAATATAAACAAACCAGGTTATTAATTTAAATTTTCAAACATACGCTGCGATAACATATAAAATATAATTGTGAAATCGCCCAGTTTCAAATAAGAAAAACAATTATTTTGAAAATGATTAGCGCGCACAGTTGAAAAACTATCCAAACAAACACTAATATGCCAACAGTGTATTTATTACGCAGTATGTTTGAACATTAAAAAGTAAAATACGTATATGTAGGTCTATCAGAGTGCTAACGAAAAGCAAAAGCGAAAATGTTTATTCTAACAGAGAGGAATTGTATGTTAGGTTGTTTAAACGTACCAATCTAGGACACCTCAACACACGGCAATGCTTAGTAGTTCGTTAGTATTTTTTTAGTAGGCGGTAAAACAAAAAAAAAAAAACAAAAGAAAACAGTTGAATCGCGTGACACGTGATTGGTCGAGTACAGGCGTGTTGTAACAAGAATTAATATGTAAAGCGTACAAATTATGTAATGCCTAATAACATATATCTACACATGGATGTATATTTAGTCGTATTAAGGTATATATGTGCGATTATGATTGATTACAAATAGGTTAGTTATGATGTACTATGCTTTCAAATATTTTCCTGATTAGAGTAGGCCATGTTTTTTTTTTTAATGGTTGGTCGGAGTGCATGCACGCACTAATCACCCTGACAATTTGTACGTCAAAAAATGCCTGAATAAATAAATATTATTAGAGTAGTTATAATATAAAATAGTTATTATTAGAGCTAAATGTTCAGCTATAAAATATGTAAGTCCTCCTTGGATAATAATTTAGTGCTAACAAGTGTGAATAATTTATTTCCATATTATGCAGGGATAAATGCTTTTAACAAAAGGTCAAAAGGCAATAGGTGTATATTATGATATTTCAAAAGCCTTTGACACTATTGATCACGATCTTTTGTTTAAAACAAATGTACGCTTTGGGAATGCTGGACAATATACTGAAACTCGTTAAATCGTATATAGATTCAAGACAGCAAAAGGTGTCCATTACAACGATCATCGAGGGGAAACAGTGGGAATTTCAAACTGTTGCGAGCACTATTCGTAGAGGTATTCCTCAAGGTTCCATGCTAGGTCCTATACTATATTTAAAATATAGCATAGACTTACCCAGCGCTGTTACTAGCGAACACATCTACCAGTTTGCTGACGATACTTCATGTGTCGTACCAACTAACGATTTAGAAAATGCATCTAGACTTACCACAAATACCAACAAAGAAATATCTAAGTGGTGCAAATATAATGGTTTAAAATTGAACAATTCAAAAACAATACTAATACATTTTAATAAAAAACATCTGCACAGCATCTACGCCAACTTAAATGGTAAGTCAGTTCCAAGTGTTGACAATTTTAAATTCCTTAGAGTGACATTTGATGAAGGACTGCGCTGGGAATATCATACTGAAAGCCTTGTGAGTACCGTTAATTCCTGTTGCCACGCTGTTGTTAAATTGAGGCAGTGTGTTGATATATCAACTTTAACAACATATTATTATGCGAATGTCTTCTCCCGCTTAAGGTATTAGAAGAAGAAGAAGATTATATGTTAAAAAGATGATGCTGAAAATGTTGTATATTATTTTGAAAACAGTCGAATTCTATGCTTCATCTTCTCAAAACCATTTACGAGAAGTTATGAGCTTGTGTCGGCGCAGGAATCTCTAACAGCATTGCGAAGATCATCGATTATGTAATTGCTGGTCTTAGGAATAGCTTTCTTTAAATATGAGAAAATAAGATAATCTACAGCTGTCAAGTCATGAGATCTTGGAGGAAAATAATGATTCTTATATGGAAAAATTGTCGCAAGAAACCTCCCAATATAGCAGTTTGTTGTTGTTTACATTGGTATCTACATGAATTAGTTTACTCACACGTTTAATCTACATGATTTACCTGGTTTAGTTACTTATTTTAGGTATTTTATTAGTTTTAAATTACCCCTGCAGTTTTAAAAACAATTAAGGAACCTTGATAAAATGCATTGTGTAAAAGGTAAAGTTAATGACCATAACATTTACATACTTTTGTTATATATTATATTGTTAGATTTAAGTTAAACAACCGTGAAAGAAGTTATTGTACCACTCGCTCTTGCAAGATAAATTCTGATGTTAACGATGGTCGCACTTTATTTGAATTTCCGAATGAATCTATTATATACAACAGGACAAGAATTAAGAAAGTACATGGATAAGAAGAACTATTGTGGGTGTGCAAAGGTTCCTAGGTCACATTAAATCAATTTATTTGTTAGACATTAATTTTAAACTGTATCACTATTTATCACAATAACTAACTTGATTCATTTTATGTTCACTTTTTAAAATAATGTGATTTTGGTCTGAACTGGTATAGATGTTAATCCTCACATTTCACATTTGTCCACATTTTAGACAATTGATATTATTTAGTGTACGTCTGGAACTCTATCTTGTGCGCTCCCGGACATCATTGTTGACAAACCAACGCAGGGTCGGATGTTAGAAATGAATTAGTCGAATAAAAAGGAAGTCTTTGTATTACACAGAACGATATAGTCATAACTCTAGCACCCTAATTGTAATATAAGTTGGTGTTTCCGTGTCAGAAATTTGAAAGTCTACAATAAAACCTTTCGTGGAGTCTCTGGAGGATGGTGCAAAGTTGACAGTCTCCTCTTCATGATATCCCAGACATTTCTACAATTACAGGGCAGCAATTCTACCCCTGTCAAAATTACTAACATGGTGATAATTTTGACGTCTGGGAACTCTAGGGTATTTTGTTACGTTTAACACTCGTAGACCAACGCGTAATAACCAAACATTTCTATACTACTCAGCTCTCATAAATAGGTTTCTTCACAAAAAATTAAGAGATATTTTTTTCGCACAAAATTATCAAAAATAAAAGGTTCACATTCTTACCTAGCTTGCCTTACCTAATTATAGCCATTCTGATGCCAAAAAATCAAGTTAAATACATTAATTCTTCTGGGTGTAACACTTTAAATGTCACTCAATATATTATAACAAAATGTTTCAAGTAAATATGAGAGTTTGATAAGAAAATTTGTTGTGTATTTAGATAATACTAAATAATCATTTGGCAAAGTGATAAATTTCGATTTTCTATATTAGATTTATGGCTATTCAAAATAGGTACACCGTTCTGCAAATATGTTTAATTCTAGCATGAAAATTACAATTGGGACTCATTAGTTTTGATTTATGGAATTCAGCGAGTTGGCTATTGTTGTTGAAATATCGTAATTTCAAACGGGGGTTCCGCCTAGGGAGAACAGATCTTAGGTAATCGTAAAATTTGTGCGAACCCAGGTTATACTAATGTTGTAAAGCACGTCTCGATAATCGCAGTTTCTTTTGTAAATATGTTACTTTTGTATAAGCTTGTAAGTATGTGCTTACTTCTGATTCGAGTTGTAGTAAGTTGTTTAGGTTAGGATTATATTTTCTTATAATTGTAGTTCGAAATTGGGTGCTTCTAATTGTGATGCAGTACAAAGGGGATAGGTTTAAGGTTATACAGGATGATTCTCAATATATGTGACAAACTTTAAGCGCTGATTCCTGGGGTTATTTTGATCATAAAAGTTCATAAGAACATATGTCCAAAATCGCTTAGTACTAAAGTTGTACAATGTTTAATAGTAAGTTGACATAACTAATGTTTTTATTATAAATTAACAAAATAATTAGTAAAACAAAATTAACTAACTGTTCAAAATGACCGCCTCCAACTGCAATACAAGCTTCTATCCTCCGTCGTATTGACTGGCGAGTCCGTTCTAAAATACCAGGGGTATTTCGAATTGTTTGAAAAGCTGCGATAATACGATTTCTCAGTTCATCGACATTTTCAATGGGAGTCGTATAAGCTAATGATTTAAGGTGACCCCAGAGAAAAGAAGTCCAAAGAATTTAAGTCTGGAGACCGAAGAGGCCACGGTTGTGGACCTCCCCGTCCTATCACGATCTGGATACGTATTGTCCAAAACTCGCGAGCAACTAAATTAAAATGCGCTGGAGCACCGTCATGCATAAAATACATTTGTAATCTTAATTGCAACGGAACTTCTTCCAGCCGTAGGGTAGCTCCTCTTCACGAAAATTGCGGTTATACCTCGCCATTTAACCGCATCGGTAAAAAATGTGACCTATCAGTGATCTCCAACAATTCCGGCCCACACATTGACAGAGATTGATGTTGATGACGGCATTCATAGTTCGTGCGGATTTTCTTCGCCCATATGCGATTATTATGAAATTAATAATCGCGTTCTAGAGAAAGTAGCCTCGTCGGTGAAGAATATTTGAGCAAATAGTCAGGATTTGTGCAATTTTGTGTTGCATCCATTGACAAAAAGCCACTCTTTACGGAAAATCTGCCGGCAAAAGTGCCTGCACCCGTTGAATGTGATATGGATACAACAGCTGATCTTTCAATATTCTCCAAACTGTGGCCTGACTAATGTTTAAAGCGAACGCAATTTTTCTGATGCTCGTAGTAAGATGTTCCTCAATTTCATTTAGTACCATTTCTTCAATTTGTGGAGTTCTCACTGTAGATGGGTGCTCGTTATCAGTCGTCCGTTTTTTAAAATTTCCCGTTTCACTAAGACGTTGGTGAAGACGGGCAAATATTAATGATGCGGGATGATACGGTTTCGGGTATCGTTCTTCATAAAGACGTCTGAGCAGCACGCGAATTTTCATTGGCAAGACCGTAAACGAAATGCATATCACACATCTCAGCATTCGTGTAATTCATTTTAGAAAACGAAACTGGCAATAAACTGAATGAATACTCTGACAACCTATTGACAATATTGAAAGACAAATAAACAATTCCCTCTCAACACAATAGTTTTTGAAGAACCAACTGTGATATTATATCGTGTTAGTCATAGTTCATAGTTTATTATTAAACATTCAATAACTTTAAAACCAAACCGTTTTGGACATATACTCATATGAATTTTTATTATCAAAATAACCTCAAGAATCAGCTCTTAAAGTTTGTCGCATACATTGAGAATTACTCTGTATAATATTCCTGTCAATGATTATTTGTGCTTTCTGAAAAATTATATATTTGGAGATACATATGCTTTTGTAAAACACACCTCAATCATCGCGATTTCTTTTGTAAATATGTTAAATCTGTATAAGCTTGTAAGTATGTGCTTACTTTTGCTACGAGTTGTAGTAAGTTGTTAAGGCTAGGATTATATTTTCTTATAATTGTAGTTGGAAATTAGGTGCTTCTAATTGTGATGTAGTACAAAGAGGACAGGTTATTAGGGTTATATAATATTCTTGTCAATGATTGTTTGTGCTTTCTGAAAAATTATGTATTTGGACCTACATATGCTGTTCCTGTAAAACACGCCCCAATAATCGCGTTTCTTTTGTAAATATGTTAATTGTATATGCTTGTGTGTGTTTACTTTTGATTCGAGTTGTAGTAAGTTGTTAAGGTTAGGATTATGTTTTCTTGTAATTGTAGTTCAAAGTAGGATGTTTCTAATTGTGATATAGTACAAAGAGGATAAATTATTAGGGTTATGTAATATTCCTGTCAATAATTGTTTGTGCTTTCTGAAAAAAATATGTATTTGGGCTATTTTTGTAAAACACACCTCAATAATCGCGGTTTTCTTTGTAAATATGTTAATTGTATACACTTGTAAAGTATGTGCTTACTTTTGATTCAAGTTGTAGTAAGTTGCTAGGGTTAGGATTATGTTTTCTTGTAAATATAGTTCAAAAGTAGAATCTTCTAATTGTGATATAGTACAAAGAGGATAAATTATTAAGGTTATGTAATATTCCTGTCAATAATTGTTTGTGCTTTCTGAAAAAAAATATGTATTTGGGCTGTTTTTGTAAAACACACCTCAATAATCCCGGTTTTCTTTGTAAATATGTTAATTGTATACGCTTCTAAGTATGTGCTTACTTTTGATTCAAGTTGTAGTAAGTTGTTAAGGTTAGGATATTATTTTCTTGTAATTTTAGTTCGAAATTGGGTGCTTCTAACTGTAATACAGCACAAAGGGGATAGGTTTTTTGTCAGGAGCCAGGTGTTAAAATTGCCTTTTCGAGTGTTACACGACAAAGACTGGGGCTCTGTCGCTTCCTCTTTCTCACAACGGCGTTTTGTTTATTATTTACACTACTTCACGAGTCGAGTAAACGCCCGTTCTCATCCACTGCGTTCTCTCCGACAAATAAACACATCGGAAAAGTAACATCATTAAGCCCCACGACAAAACGGAAAGGACCGAAATTAGACAGGTACCCTCTAGATTCCTCGTAACTCTTGAATCCCAGTATGGCGAAAGCTCGATGATATCCTCCTCGAACCAAGGCGCCTCCTTGGACTTCTTCCGACGATTCGGCGGCGGCCTCTGGGGCTTCTCCCTCGCCTCGTCTTCGCCACTGTCGGCGGCCGTCGCTGCAGCGTTGTTGTTCTTAGCGGCGGCCGCCATCTCCCGTTGGGCTTGCGCCATACGTTGGGCCCTCTTCCTGCGCCGATTCCGTTGTTTTATCTCGGCGTCCATGGTTCACACATGGGGCACAACTTCACCTGGTGACTAACATGGTCGGGGGCCTCGGTCCGTTCGGGCCCCTCACGACATTCTCTCTCACACGGTAGGCGGGCGGCCGTACGAGACGGATAGCACGGGCGCACGGGGGGCGACACTTTTGAAGGGGGTGCACGCACAGACGCGTGGGCACGCGGCCGCGCCGGATTCCAACGCGATGGACGAAACGGTAAACGGGTCCCCCGAATATTTACATGGAACACGCGCGACGCGAACCGCACAAAACCAGTCGATAATACGTTCGGTAAGATGTCGCGGAGTCGCTGGGAGTGGGGAGCGTAGTGTACGGGACCGCGGGCGCTCCTAGCGGCGTCCGCTGGTACTAAACGATCGAGCTGCCAACCGTGGCACTTCCATTCCCCCAGTTGGAATCTGCAGGTTTGTTCGTACAGTAGGTTCTTGCCTCGTTCTGCGTTAAAAAAAAAAAACGGATGAGATAATAAACAACATTCTAACATCACCGACTATTGTTGATAATATCAAAGAATATAATAAATATTTTTTTGTTTTTTTCCTATTGCACACAGTAAGAAATAGCGCCAATGTTGTTCTTAGTGTTAAGGTTGATCAAATAGAGTTAAAATTGTAGTGTATTTAGACACTTTGATTTAACACTAACAAAAAGTAGTGTACATAATTACACTAAAAAAATTTTAGTGTGAAATAATTACACTAACAGGCTACTTAGTGCAATTCAACACTGGCAGAGTAAAGTATATACTCTATCAGTGTAACAATAGTCAATTCTTTAGAGTGCATATTGTATTTCGCGCGCTGTAATAACACATGATCAGTTACGATGCGTTCTGTTTGGTCAGAATAGTTGTAACGGTTTAGTGTTCAGTGCTTCAGTGGACAAGACCTACATATATGTAGGTACATCAGCCGCCAATACGCTATTCTAGTTAGGTTATGTATTACATACGTGCTGCAGTAAAATAAAAGGTAAGTGATTGTTTATATATTATAAACAATACATTTATTTAGAATTGTATTATAGGAGGATACCATCAGAAAGGGGGAAAGTAAATAGGTCGAGATTCTTATCAATTTTCTGATTAATAAAGTGCCACAGTGTTGAGATACTGCATCGTCAGTAGAACACCTGATAGCAAGGATGATAAGATGTTCAACATGTTCAAAAAATACTTTCGTGTTTTGTCGATTCTTTTAATTTCAATATTTGAGTTTATTTTTATACTATATAAGTACTGTATATGTATAGATTATTTTATGCCGGAGTAATTACGTTTTATCTCAACGAACACGGTCGTTGCTTTATTTATTAGTGAATAAGGATTAAGTTCCTTTACTTTCTCCCGTTACAGTAGTATTGATAAAACATTTAATAGAGAAAATTACCTCTTTCTAGAGTTAACAATCACTATTGATGTTGTTTAATACACACTAGTAGTGGCCTTACGATCTACACTAAAAAAATAGATAAACACTAAGAAGCAGTAACATTCGCACTAGTAGTGATATACTATATTTACACTAAGGCATATTAAATATCTTCTAACTACTAACACTACTCTTAGTGTTAAAAAAATTACACTATTTAGAGGGACCTCCTGAACTCGGCGTAGTGTAGTTCTAGTGTTACAAATTTCTTACTGTGCAGAAATTGGTATATTATACACTTCGAAAAAGATTTCTTTGTCGTTAACAAATTATTCTTTTAAATAAATTGAGACAAAAAAAAACAATAGGGGAGGGTTGCAAAAGTTAGACTAAAACTAAGTTCCTGCAACCATTAGTATGATAGAACTTTTCGAAAGAGTGCTTAGCGAAGAGATTTTCTATGAAGACAAATCCGAATTAAGTAAGTTACAAACGATTTGTCCTTGTTCAACGCCTTATAATGATTTTAGCAGCAAATGCTCTCAAATCTTACAGCCAAGTAGCACATACAGCCTGAGAATATTGAATAAATGAGATTGCCTAAAATTATTCTGCAAGAGCCGTTTTACACGTACGAGAATTTTTACATAAATCATACCAAAAATTATCTCGAAAATTTTGGTAAGAAATTTTTTCACTACACTTTCAGGTCATTTTACACAGCAATAAGGTTACTTCCAATTGCACTTCTAAGTTGTAACCTAACTCTAAAATTCTGCTGGTTTATCGGTTAACTGCTATTTATTTAGGATTTCTATGATAACCATAATCAAATAACAATTTAATTTAACAAATGCGTCTGCTTATAACAACAAATATTATGAAAATTCCGGTTAAAATTTATTCCTGTGTAAAATGACCTGAAAGTGTCGCGACAAAATTTCTTAGGAAAATTTTCAGCAAAATTTTCGGGATAATTTTTGTTATGATTTACGTAAAAAGTCTCGTACGTGTAAAACGGTTCTAAGAATATATGTGGTTGTATGACAGCTGTTAGAAGCTGATTTATGGTTGTGTTATAAAAATACAATGAGTGTGTGTTTCTTATCTATGATTTATTTTAATAATTTAAATTATTTATTCTTGGTGGTAGCGGATTTTTTTTTAAATAATAAATTTTGATAAAAAAAATTATTGGCGTTTCGCTATAGTACATTATAGCTTTATCAATTAATAACCATTATAAAAAGATATCAGTTAGCGTAAGATCGAATGATTACTACTACTGATTTGGAAGTGTTAAATCCAGATAACAATTTAAGGTTAATACCAAAGCCTTTTTAAACGTTGTTCCGACAAGGGAAAAAGGTTGTCAGCAAGCTTGTTATGGCAAGGTGTAAGCTTACTGCAAGGTTATGATAAGCTTGCTAGTTGACACAGGACAAGGTTTTTCCCAAGTAAGGTTACAGGTTAAGCTTGTCTGTAAAAGCATGTGATAAGGTTACCATGGCAAGGTTCCCATAAGCTTGTCTGTAAAACGATATGACAAGGTTGGAATGACAATGTTGAGCCAAGCTTTGAGAAAGCCTGTACAAACCTGATAAAAGTTTGTAACAATCAAAAAAAATAGGCATTGGATATTAATTTCTTCTTTTTCTTGTTTTCTAGGGTCATAAAATATAGAAATGTACATTAAGGACGTTTCGTTTTAATTTCAAGAGCTTTTTCAAGATATATGTAAAAATATAAATTATAAATGGTATACATTTTTTTTATTTAATAACAAAACATTGTTTACTATGAATTTTGAATTATGATTTTATCATTTATTAAACAATTTACTTATAAGTTACACCATTTACATTTATTTTTTATATGTATACTTGAAAAAGCTTTTGAAATCAAAGTGAACGTCCTTATTAATGTACATTTCCATATTTTTGACCAAAACCAAGAAAATGAAGAAATTAATACCCAATTCCTATTTTGTTTGATTGTTGTAAGCTTTTATCAAGGTTTGTATAAGCTTTCTCTAAAGCTTGGCTATAGTCAAGGAAAGAGTTGGGTATATGACCTCTTCTTCATGTGCTTTTTGAAAATACTAAAATATTTTAAGGAAAGATATAACCAGCAACTGAAACCAAAATAAATTTCGTACAAATAAACTTTATGTAACTTCCAGTGTTTCCAAAAATGTTTTTTACAAAATTATTGCTAAACAAAACTCAGAGAGAATTTTAGAAATTAGATATAATTTGCGTTCTTTTTATTATTTTCGATGCCGTCCATCTCTCCTAAAATATTTTATTGTTTCAAATCACATCTGTTTGCATCAAGTAAAATTCATTCAAATAAAATTAGAATTTCAGTATTTAATAATAAAAAAAAAACTTCTACATATTTATATATACATATTAGATTGCGTTTTTATATTTATATAGAAACAACACTATAATCTATTTTCCGTTGCCATCGTGTTGCCGCGATTCTCTGTAATAAAAAAACGACAACTATTAAAAAATTAAACATACCAGAGATGGGAAGACAAGGGAAACGGCTATCAGTTTTCCAAGAGTCGACAAGTCGTCGTGGGATATTATGAAAAGTAACTGTTTCCCTCGTTACTACAAAATACAAACTATCTTATTTTTACTATACTTAGTGGTTATTAAATAAAATACTCACAAAAATAATTTTAAGCATTTCAGTCTTCTGGAAAGGGTTTTTTTAAGCTTTTCCCTGTTAGAGAATGATTTGCCGCAATATTGTCCTCTAGTGGCTTTTTAGATGTTTGATGTCAACTCTTAACGTTCCTTCCATGGGTTGATATCAAATATCGAATCTGTAAATTTTTGTTGGAATTAATTCAATAATGTGAACATGGTTTCGGACTTAAAAAACAGGTAATAATTTAAATAATATCAATTACTCACCAACTTTTTTTTTCTCCAAGAAGAGTTTTCAACTATTTGATGGTTTACTAATGTCAAGAAGCTTCTATATTCGCTGAAAAAGAATTTCATAAGTTATGAAATTGATTCTCCTCTTAATCTATTAGTTACCATACAATGCCTGTTTGTATTGTGGCAGTCTGTTGGGCCAAACCTTAAACCGTATCCATTTTAGTTTCTAAACACTCTGCTATGAAAGAAAATCTTCTAAGACCTTCCACATTACGCCTGGGTTTAATTTAATTTGGTGACACTCATTACTGTAATCGGTTCCTAAAAAATATTTGATAATATTGAATGATTTCTTGAAATAAGAGATACAAATACATATATATAATAGTCTTATTAATTATAACACTAAATTTATATGTGTATTTTTGAATTTATTAAAAATTTCTATTTACACTGTCATTAAAACTGAAAAAACTCTAACATTTAATTATTCATAATTTCTGAATTATATAAAATCAAATTATACTACAAGCTATCTAGTTAGCAAATATAAACTATAACTTTTTAAACTAGTGCATTGGCTATGCGCTTATGGTGTAGAAATTAGGTTTAGAATCGGTTAGAATTATAAACTATTGATATTCTTGAAGCAACAACGCATATCTAGTAAAAGATTATAAAATATAGGTAATACTTACTTTTTGCATGAATTATGTTTTAAACTATTATACACTGAAACAGCTCAAACGCGTACAAACACAACTGGACACAACAAATAATGGCGGTCGATGACGAATAGCGCAATGGCGGTTAATCAAAAAAAATCAATACTCGATAAACGATTGACGCCGAATCACTCCGGAAATACACGAAGTCACCGTACCTTGATATAATAACTTTGTCGCAACCTTGCATTAACCCCAGCATTAACCTTTTACTGTTAAGTTTGTCTGGACAAGGTAAAGTTAAGCAATGGCAGCTTATCGTAAGCTTACGTGTTATCTGGATGTGGTCATAGTGTACAAAGGTTTGTGTTAAAATATCTAAATCGTCCCTGGCCACATATGAGAAGGATCAAAGAAATAAGTTTAACTGTGTATCATTCTGCATAACATTTTAACAGAACATTTTGCGATATTATTAATATAGCACATGTGAAATGAAATATAAAAATAGAGGACTAATTGACGAAACCTTGCGGAACGCTCCTTTCAATTAATTTGGTATGAGATAGTCGCCAAGTAATCAGCAGACTGTGTCTTCCCGAACAAAAAAAACAAAAACTCACTTCTAACGCTGTATAGCAACCTAATAAGTGACAATAATGCTTTTTAAGGTTGTCCATAAAAATAGAAAAATATGTACGTTTATGGAACAATACAAAAAAGACGATAGATCTTATTGCAATTAATAAGATTTAAATATTCTGTTTCCACCTTGTTTCTTCTTATTAAGATGGTGTTTTAAAAAATTGTGCAGAGAGAACGAAATATTAAAGCAGAATTCACTTTAACATAAGACATATGTAATAAGTACCTACATTAAATATTTAAGCATGAAAGGTATTTAAACTTACTTTTCTTACGCCTCCGTCCAAACATTTCATTTTGCCCAGTACTTCAAAGCGGGTAAAACTGTCATTGCGGTTGGCCACACTGAGATCACATCGACAGACGTGTGAATAAATGTCATTACCTACTGTCAACCAAGTGCTAAGGATAGAACTGGCGTCTTCATTGCACTTATTATTGATAAATAAGATATTACACTAGAACCGAAAATTACAGAAAAAGATTTATTCTAGGAAACGTCAAAATACTAAGTCATGTAACATGTGTGCAACTTGTACTGGTAACTCCCTATTCAAAATTTCTTTTCTATTTTAAATTCCAAATTAAATTGTCGGCCCAAAACATTGAGTATTACACGCCCAGACACTTTTTTGCTTGTATTGTACTCATTCTCGCAAAACTGCAATTTCTGGCCTAGTATACAAATAACATTATTAAAGCCTACAAACTTTATTTCAATCAATAAACTATAGTGAATAAGTGAAAAACTTGGTTGTTCTGATAATTTCTGATATTTTTCATTTAGATATCACTGTATAATACTCACTTACGTCTAAATTTATAGTCAGAAAAGGGACAGTAGGTACCTACCAATCGAAATAAATTTGGAAAATATTAATTTACAACCAACTATATACAACGTACGAAAATTCTCCATAAAAAATGAACTATCAACTTATCAATGATTTACTACACCAATTGCTAAAGTTCATTGTCACATTACTATATTCTGTGATTGCACTCATACGTCACAATTAAAGGTTTCCACAATGTAAAACTAGAATATGTTGCGTAGACAACAAATTTCTTAAAAAAAATCTTTGAAAAATGCACAGTTACTACTGCCGCATAAATCTAGTGCAACAATTTTTTTTCAAGAACATTTATTACATTTGTCATTGTTGTAAATTGAAAATGACAAAAGAAAACTTTCTCAGCGCAAAAAAGTACAGATATTTGAAGTTAGAAAATGGTCATAGGGTTTTTTTGTTAACAAAGTAGTGGTTTGCCGCTGTATCTTTAAACTCAAAAAACACTTTTTTAAAAAAAAAATTAAAACTGTTCACGCTAAGCAATATTAAAAAAGGTTTAACACAATGCTAAAGTTAAGTTGCACTAGATTTGTGAGGGCGTAACAGTACATACATCTCTAATAAAAATATTCTACTAAATTCATATTTATTTTAATCTTGTACTATGCTTTTTTACATATTTTTACTTTTTTATTTGTCTTTATTTATATTCTGCACAACGGTAAAAGAATGGTACAGAACTGCCGGTCGGAACAAACCCTACACATCCTTTGTGTGGCTCGACTTAGGGTGAAACAACCCCTGCTGTTCCACATAAGGCGACCCCAACTCATATTTCCCATTCACGCGGTGCAAAACTGAGAAACCCTCACCTACCTTGAGACCGTACATCTTAAAGCCCTAATAAACAATCGCGACAGAATTTCTCATACACGATAAAACTTTAACACACAAGAAATATCCTCGTAAAATCACTGGTCGCCGAGAAAACATACGATTTTCGCGTTAGAAATCGCGCAGCAATAGTTACTCCCGATTAATTCAAATCGTCCACATTCGCCACAGTGTTGTTAATCGTTAAACATTAAAAAGCACTATACATTACGTAATTAATACAAAAATCTGTAATAAATTACTTGACGTTAGGCAGCACTAGATGCCGCAACGACTGATTATTCAATTGTTTACCTATTGGAGCGCTTGCGCTGGGTATGCAACGTTGCCGAGTTCGTTTGATCGAAAAACCCAATCGATTGAAGGAAGGGAAATGTATAGAACGAATATTTTGAAGCAAAATCTTAACCGTGTGTGATCGATGACAACAAATATGTATAAAAACCCAAAATAAATACATTAAAACCCGCTTTTAACCTTAAAATGATACACAACCATATATATTCGCGTTTGGCAACAGCGCAGGAGATCAGCTGTATTGTCCTGTATGCATTGCTCGGCGCATGAACACGTTGGATTGTGTACTACACGTCATTCGTGTCAAAACGGTTGGGAAAATCGTATGTTATCACACGGGTAATTTTATTTCTACGGAATATAGGTTATGAAACATACAGTGTTCTAGTAGATAGTTTTAAAATCGACAAATAAAAATGGTTAGTGTGAAAGCTTCTAGTGTTATTATAACTATTTCGTGTTTTCTGGGCTTGGGTCTGTCGATATACGCGTTTATTGTTGAACAAGCTGCTGAGAAAAATGCCGATTATAGAGCCTATTGCGACATCAACGAATATATGAGCTGTTCTGCGGTCTTCAAGACAGAGTAAGTTATAAAAAAAAATACATTACCTTAAATTCGATTTCCATATGTTATTAATTTAATAGAAAACGCTTGAAATAATCTGGGCAATTTGGGATTAAAAAGAGAAAACATTTAATTATGTGGAGGTGCAGTTATCTTTTTAATCCATATGGTTTAACGGCAGGTTTAAATCTTCTGATATTATTCTCTTTTGGAATTTAATATGAGATATCTCTTTTTTTTTTTGCTCTATAATTGACTCGTCTAGTATCAAAAGCTTTTTAATCCACTTCAGTGAAATGTTCAGAAATCGCTAAAAACTGTTTAACCAACTTTTGGTGATAACTCCTTAAGGAATGTTGTTTTCGTGATTTGTTTACAGTATTTGATCAGTAAATTGCGCAACAGCAAACGCAACATTTTGGTTTATAATAAATCCACCATTTTTAAAATAATAATGTAGTTAGTGGCGTTTGAAATCAATTGTTGGATTTAATGGAATTTGAAAGTGGAAAAAGTGGATTTAGTAGGATTTGACTTCGAACAAAAATTGAGAAGGAGACGTCAAAGAAAAAAAAATAAAACACTGTACTCTCTTGCCGTATGAATTATTATTAAACAACTTCTACCGTTTCACGCAAATCATTAATTTCCGGTTCATCTACGTTATTTCACTCAACTACGTTTCCTTCAAGGTGCTGCTCAAAAATTTGTTTGTAACAATTCAATTTTGCCACATCTTTTCGACTCCACAATGTTTTGTTAGGAGCAGTGCCACATCTCCAAGCTTTTTGATTTTTGTCGGTATTCTGAGTTATAATGGATGTGGATTTAGTGCATTCAAATTTATATGTCCCCAGGTCAGGTTTGTAACTTTGTTCTCCTCTTAGGCTTACAATGTTATTACCTTTAGATAGATGGCTTAGATTAGATTGGGATTGGGATGGCCTATGAACCTCTTTCACCGCGACCTTTTCAGATGTATTGTGATTCCCTCTTTCCTCTCTAATTTTTTTATATCATTCGCACAGACACGGGTACCAACTTGCCTTGCAACTAATTTGCCTTATTAACACAGTGTTAGCTGGAAAACATTAATTATTTGATGATTATCATACTGTGAATTCCAATTTAAATGGGGACCAACTTTCCATAAATATTCATGACGGAAATGAAAAATATATATATTTCTAGATAAAATAAAATTTCATATGCTTATAATATAAGAGTAATATCTTTTTCTCCAAAATTATTCTAAACACATCTAATTTTGTTATAAATTCGATAAACGCTTACTTACCAGAAATCAATGACCTAAAATGATTTACACGAATTCAGAAACTCAAAAAAATGAAAAAATAAAATAAATTTTTTGTGTTCTTTACTCTATTTATTTTATTTTTCGCTTTTTTTAATTATAAAAAAAAAATAAGGAAAAGAACAAAATTATGAAAATAATGGGATTTATTAATTTTTTTTATTTATCTTAATCTTTGTATTTTTTATATTAACAAAAAATACATAGGTATGTACTTTGATTAATAAAATTAAAAAAAAATTAATTAAAAGATAACTTCTTCCATTTTTCTATTTACATGTTTTCCTCTTTCTAATTTCGAAACAAACAAAATTTGAAAAATAAATCACAAAAATAAGGAAACGAGAGTTATATGATTAAAAAATGATTAAAAAAGGTAAGGAAACCAAAAACAAAAAATTGAAAAAGAAATTAAAAAAAATAAATGTATTCTTTATTCTACTTGATTTGTTTTTTATTTTTTTTTAATCATCAAAACAAAAAAGGAAGAAAAAAAACAATTATATAGGATTTATGGAATTTATTTATTTTTTTAAATTTTTTATTTATTTCAATTTTTGTATTTTTTATTTTACCAAAAAAAAACATGTATTTGTTTGATTAATAAAATATTAAAAAATAATTTAAAAAATGACTCTATTTACATTTTTCTTTTTTTAATTTCAAAATTTGAAAGATATACCACAAAATTAAGGAAACATTATTTAATTTTTATTTTTCTGGTGTTCTTTATTTTTTGGTTTTTCGTTTTTTTAATCTTTTGCAGAAAAAAAATTATGGAATTTTAAAATTTTTATTTATTCTAATTTTTGTAATTAATTTATAATTTTTGTAAAAAAAAATAAATTTGCTTGATCAATAAAAAAAACTAGCTTTTCCTTTAAATATGTAAATACAAAATTTTTATTTATTAATTTTCAATTCTCCATTTTTTTTTTTTTTAATTTTCAAGGCAAAAATAAAATTCGAAAAAGAAGTCTTAATTAGGCTTATCATCTTTGAGAGCGGCTTCGTTGTGTGGTTGCTAGCTGTGGCGTTCTTCAAGTCAATGACTAAAGACGTTGTCCTCGCCAGCCTTCACTTGGCACAGCTGGCGTGTGAACACGTTGAACTGGTGTTTCTTCCTTCTGTTGGCAAAATCTGCAGGTTGTATCATCTACCAGGCCTATATTGCACATATACCTATTTAGTCTACAGTGACCAGTCAGCAGACCTACCATCATTTATTAGACAGTCTTCCTGCCTTTATTCTCCTCTGCTTCTTTAGGAACTCTTTTGCCTGTTTCTGTCACGGTGATTTTGCCACTACCACTCTCTGAATTGATTACGTATTCATTCATTGATGGAATTTAGTAGTGCCGAAATAAGGACCAACTCCTACGAATGACCTTGAAGAACCTCGCCTAGTCAACTGGTCTCAGTGGCTAGCAACCCAGGCCAAAATTAATTGGCTTTGGATGCCCACCCCATTTAAGGCGCTTTTACGCATTCCCAAATCAGTTTAGAGTCCACACTTACGGAACTAATCTCTTTAAGTATGGACTGACTGTCAAAGATGATAGGCCCTGATGGACATGACCGGGTCCATCTTTCTATTCCTCGGACGCAATGGTGAATTGCAACGATCTCAGCGTGGAACACCGTTGTGTCTTTACTGAAGCTGGTGTTAATACCTTTGGATATTTTGAATTTAAAATGCCAATTGCTAGGTGGTTTCAAAATTTCTTGAGTTGCTGATTTCTAATTCATAACACCCACACTTAAAGCCTAATTCAACAACGGTTCCGTGTTGCTTAAATATCGCAAGGTATTCATTAGGTTCTACTACAGTTGACTCTTTCTGCATGGTGATTCAAAAGCACCAAACTCACTCCTGAGAGGTGATAAAGGAGCATCCATTAGCTCTGAAAATGTAAATAAGATACCAATATACCAATGTTTCCTTTTTTACGATTTGTGGTCCTTAAAATATAAAAGTTTTGTATTAGATTTTTGGCCATTCAGGACTATATAATATGATTTTAGTTATTGTAAAAGATAAGTTTTACAGCAGAAAAGCAGCTAATTAAATGTTACAGGTTACAAAAAAATATTTTTGGAAATATTTGGCATATAGTAACTAGAAATGTCACTTTTGACAGTTTTGAAATTATTTTATAGTGTCATAAGTAGCGTTCTTTTTACAAGAAATCTCAGATAATCTCAACTTACTAGAGATATTTTGCTAAAAACCCCGTTCTTTTTAAACGACTCACTTTGAGATTTATCTGAGATTTTTACCTCCCCCCTTATCGCTAGCGCACAACCTCGCAAGGGTGTGCAGTAGTGAATGTAGAAACTCAGTTGGGTGGAGAGGATACCAATAACAAGTATAACCTGTTTTTTTTTTCTATAACCCTTTGTTTGTGTCAGTTTTTCGTTTGTCAATTGTGATTGGAAAGCATTTAAAACGTTTCTATCAACTTGATTTTACATATTACGAAGTTGTTTGAGCTTTCTTTATGCATTATATCACACTTCTATAATGTATTCTTTTAATATGGACTAGGGAAAATTTGAGGTTAACTTTGACTACTTTAAGGGTCTTTGACAATCTAAACATAAAAACGTCTTACCACGCCACACAGTGACTATTTTACGAATTACAAAATATTGAGTACGATGTAATGCGTACTTTTAGTCGATATCATCTCAGATAAATATCAGTTCTCTACTCTAGAGAGATAAATGAAGTGAAACGAGTTGTAAAAAGAACGCTACTATTGCTTTCAAAGTGTTCAAAAATGTACTAAATCCGTCAATATTGTGACATGTACCTTATTAAGGGTGAATGTCGCGGTAACTATAGGGCTGCTACGTTCACTTACGCTACGCGGTACCCTCAACGTCAGCATCCACACAAAAATGTTTTTCAACGTGTGGATGATCGCATATGACAGACGGGACGAATTGATGTTATTGTTGATATTCCTAGAAGATCACGTGTAGCACGAATACCACAATCAGAAGAAGCCATTCTTGAGGCTGTTGCGGATGATCCCAGTGTGAGCATTCGAAGAATTGGACGTAACTTAAATTTATCAAAACTTTAATCAAAACTTAAAATCGTTTCTTTCCTCTGCTACTAATGCTGCAAAAAAGGGTTTTCCCTCTGAGTTTGTGTAATGGAAGTTCGATTAGTAGTTTCTATGTTAGAAGTATCTTTTTCTTCTTTCAGTTTCTCTCCAAGTTCCAAACATTTCGAACAAATATCTTTCCGTGAAAAGTCAAAACCTATATTGAAGTAATATTAAAGATTATACGAAAATAGCTCTCTTTTACCTGAACTGCAGGAGTATATTCTTCGTTATAGACTTTATTTAATATCCAAATAATGAGTTTACTGGGCAAATACACCCTGCAAGCTGTTTTGCTGCGGCAATTTATAAATTTAATAACTGCTTGTTTCCTGTCTTGAAATATTGATTCTTTTCTACTGCCATCTCGACCTTCTTTTGCCATACTACCACCTGTAAAATGTCGGGTTATACCCATTAATAAAATAAATACTACAGAAAAAAATGTTTATTTAAGAAATAACAGTAAACTTAAATAACATTATCCACTATGAAACGTAAAATATATTATTGAAAAGTGACTAATAACGTTAAAACTTTGAAACCCGAATACATATTCTCTGAAAAACATACTATACAGAGGATTATGTCGTGCCACACTCGAGGGACGACTACGAACTACAATGGAACACTAGACAGTAGATTACGCTGTGTCACGCCTGAGGTGGGACTACAGTCTATAATCAGGCAGGATAGGTATAACTATTGTCGTGTCACCCCCGAAAGGCGACTACGGTCTATAGTCCTACAGGAACGGAGAAGACTATTGTCCTGTCACACCTGAAGAACGACTAGGATCCATAGTCAGGTCAGGAAGGAGGATCTGGTATTAATTATAAAGAAATAACAGTTGACTTAAATATTATCTACTATGAAAGGTAAAATATATTATAATTGGAAAGTAACGAATAATGCTAAAACTTTAAAATGCATATTCTCTGAAAAATATACTTCTGTGGTAAAAAAAAAGAATGTAAGCCGTCTATTTAATAGGCTTTTCACCTGGCGTATTTCCCCTTGTTATTTTATTTGCTATTTTCTTATCATCAACCGTCCAGAGTATACAAGCTTATTATATTACACTCGCACAGTTAATGGATGATGATGGTTAATGATTACTTTCATTATACCTCTACTAAAATTCAAGGGTAAAGATTAAAAGCAGGGTGATATCTCTGGTATCACATCTAAACTTCCCCTTGCGGTTTTCTGCCAGGACAATTTCATTTACCCCTTTATTGTTATTCTGGTTAATTTTTCTTTTGTTTTCTCATTTGTTATGTAATGTTTTATATGTTTCTAAATGTATACCTGGTTGTGCCTGAAACAAAAAATAAAGACTATTATTATTATTATTATCTACACCTTTCTTACTTTATTTATATCTTTCTCTAACTCTTTTATCTTTTATCTTATATAGTACATATATTAATTGTATTCACTAGTAAAAAATCAATTTTTCTTTGTTTTACAGATATGGAAAAGGTTTTGGGATCTTCGGAAAACTTCTTGGCGAGGATTCATTCCTGAACAAACCTAACAGCTTAGCAGGAATGCTCTTCTACAGTTTGCTCATAGTTTTCGGTGAGTCCCATGTTTAATATTAACCATATGATCTCTAATCAAGATCTTGCCTTCGCGAACTTACAGCACAATCCAACCGCAAACCTCTGGCCTTCTTAACATTGATGTTGAGCGCCGCATCTGTACTTCTCTCCGTCTATTTGGCGTGCTTGTTGATTTTCGTGATACACAGCGTCTGCATCGTCTGCGTGGGCACTTACCTAGTCAACGTGATCAATCTGCTATGCAGTTACAGTAAGTTCAAGAAGCTAAACCTGCCCGCACCGATTAAATCAAAGAAGAAGAGGGCGTAGTTCTTGGGATGTTCTTATCTTTCAAAATTTTTTTTCTTTATGGTCCGAGGATGTATGGGTTTTAAGAAAATGGAAGGATTTTTATAATATTTTTTTTTTGTTATCTTGTTTTATAAAAATAAAATACGTATTTTTTAATGTTATTGTTTTTATTAAAGTCTAGGTTTATTACATGATAAAACTTAATTGTTAAGATAAAATAATTAAATGGCGTAGTTTTAGTCGACGATAAACACCAATTTAATTTTTATCTACTTGAGCCAAAAGTACTGATTTATTTATTTTAGCTGTTTTTTTTTATTATTAAACTTCTTATTTCTTCAACTGAAATGTTTTTATGTAGTTATTTGTCAAAACAACAAAACCTATTCTACCAACGGTATAACATAATCTGCGCCACACATACGCCACAGAATAAGTCAATTTACACGTTTTTAAACTTATATTGTCAACTTAAGTTTAAAGAAGAAAAATTCCATGGACCTGCTACAGAGTAGAAATATTTGGTGATCATATGGTACTAAATAAAAGATTAGTAGTTTATGGGGCACTGTCAATATTTATCTGACAAACGTCATTTATGTGTCATTCAAAATCTCATAACTGTAATAATTTATAATGTTCATAATTTGGTGTTTGTGTCGAATTGGTCGAATTTTATGGAAAAAAAAAATGTCCGCACAAATTAGACTAAAAAAACAGTTCGACTTTCCAAGAAATTTGAAATAGAAGTAATAAAAAAAACAACAACAGCAGTACATATTCTAATGATTAACAATAACTTAATCCTAATTATTATAACTAGAGACCGGATTATATGCAAAGTGCATATATTTTATTTTTTGCATATCTTTAATTATAGTCTCTATGCAGACGCATTACACTAATTGAAGTTAATTAGCGCTAATTAGTGATTGCATATATTGCATATTTAAGCTTTTTCTTATCCTTTCTATTAGTAAAAATTCCTAGTAATTCCTAATGTAGATCTACAACCGACAATTCTCAGAACGATAAATCTTTTACATTGGTTTCTCTAATACTTTTTTCCTTTACTTTTAAGAACTGCACGTGTTTAATTTCGCCTAGCAGAAGGGATGTGGTAAATACGTTTTATTATTATCAATTCCCAAATAAACTATTCATTCATTGAATATCTTTGAGCGAAACAGCATGTAATTGTGTTACGTTTTTAAATACTGTGCGTACATACAATGAGTATAGCGAACAAAATTTCTTTATGGATTAAACCATATCCTGAACTGGTAAAGGATGGCGACAAAATATTTTGTCGAGCCCGCAGTAAACTGGTAAGTTTAATTTTACTAAAAGCTTTACAATTGTTTTTAAATTCTTTAACTTTTGATATAAAATGACAATTGTTGTTGTAGGCGTCTCCTGAGAGAAAATACCTGATTGATCAACACGCTAAAACTCCATCAGGTATTGGAAAATGTGAAAAACGAAAGCGATCCGCATGTGTGCAGTAATCTATACGTCAATGTGTAGCATCAAATTCACGAAACTCTGAACAAGAAGAATATAATACGGATCTGTGTAACGCATTAATTTCGTCTAACATACCATTAGCAAAATTAAACAATGTTAATTTGATCATTTCTGCAAAAATATTGCAAACATAATATACCTGACCAAAGTACCGTACGAAAAAATTACGTCACATCTTGTTACCAGCAAACAATAGCTATAAATTCAACAATTGGTAGGGAATAATTTTATTTATATCATGGTAGCTGAAAGTAAGGATAAGTGTGGCCGTTATATTGCCCATTTGTTAATAGGAATTCTTCATGAAAATATTGTAGGTAAATCATATTTAATTTATTGTAAAGAACTTCAAAAAACAAATAGTGTGACAATTGCCCAATTCGTTCAAGAAGGTTTATCAAATTTCTTTTTACCTGGAAGTATACCTTGTGAAGAAATTTTACTAATGTTGTCCGACGCTGCACCATACATGATAATATGCACAAATTTTATGTAAAATTTTTGCATATTGTCGCAATGTTTTTGCATATATGTCCCAGGTTTATGCATATTTTCTCAAAAATCGATGCATATATTTGCGCATATATTCCAGTTTTTCTTTGCATATAATCCGGTCTCTAGTTATAACCAATAGTAATTAAATTAAAGATTTATATTTTAAATATTTATTTATATACCCCAACCATGCTAAAAACTATAATTTAACACTACTGTAAACCAATAAAGAGTATAAAATATTCATAAATATGTATTACCCTATATTGACTATCTAAATATCATGCCCTAACCTATCTAAGTTTTAACAGCATTACCAAAAAAAATCCGTTATTCGACCGACTCATATCTCTGATATCTGTTTCGCGTCGCGACAAATTTAACCCCTTAGCTACTGCCCTAGCTTCCGTACGCGACCGTGATTCATCAGTGAGTGAGAGGACATTCAAATATGCCTCGCTATATCTACCCTACCATGTTTAATTAATAATTGGGTTAATGATTCGCATTGTGAACATTCACAATGCGAATCATTAACCCTACCAATTCTACATAAAAATGATTTAAAATTACCGTCACTCGTTGTTACTTCTTCCGCCAAATTAACCCTCATTTCCCTAAAATGTGTAACGTTACCGATAACTCACCACATTCACATTGTGAATGTAGTGAAGTAGATACAGACCTCACCACATTCACAAAAACGTGTAACGTTTCCGATAAATCTCCTAGTCCACCTACTCTGCCAATCACTATCAACTCACCACACCACTCACTGGTGGTGAGGTCTGTATCTACCTCACTACATTCATAATGCGAATCATTAACCCTACGAATTCTACATAAAAATGATTTAAAATTACTGTCACTCGTTGTTACTTCTTCCGCTATATTAACCCTTATTTCCCTAAAATGTGTAACGTTATCGATAACTCACCACATTCACATTGTGAATGTAGTGAGGTAGATACAGATCTCACCACATTCACAAAAACGTGTAACGTTTCCGATAATTTTCCTAGTCCACCTACCCTGCCAATCACTATCAATTCATCACACCACTCACTGGTGGTGAGGTCTGTATCTACCTCACTACATTCACAATGCGAATCATTAACCCTCCCAATTCTATATAAATATGATTTCAAATTACCGTGACCTGTTATTAGTTCAACTTTTAGAAAGTCAGTATCTAGAATCTTCTTCAGTTTCAATGAAATTTCCGTCTAGCTTTCTTAGTAGCATTGCTACACCGACTGTGACCTTTGACGGATAGCTAGATCAGCACCGTCAAAATTTATTTAGGTTTCGTATTTTGACACTAATTGGTTCATTTTATCTACTAGTTGTTGCAGAAAATGAATACTTATTTTATCTATTTTTTTAACTCCTACATTAGCAAACATAATATAGTACATACCACTGTGTCATTGTGCCAAAATCCTCATTCTACCTATAATATTAAACACAACAACAACCGTTTCCTTGTTTTCATTTTCCTAAAAATCCCAAACAACGTGGGAGAAGACTTCATTTCAGTACGCCAAAAAAATACTGGCTGCAAAGCGTATTAATTCTTCGCTACCAAAAGTAGTCACAGACATGAAAACGTATACTACACAGAAATCAAGGTGAAAGCACATGCGTTCTTTACATAAAAAAAAAACAACAACATTATCTGTCAGATTTCGAACAGGCGAATGTCTTTTTTCACGGTCCAAAACCTACTTGTCTCGTTTTAGGCGAATAAAATTCCCTAAACATTACGTCATTGGACTGTGCTTGAGATCGAAGAGTAGGTAGGCCATTACGGATATCGTTGGCGTCCCATATTTTGTTTTGAAATGGGAATTGTTACGTTTTTGGAAGTCGGAATAGTTTAATGTTATTCGTTATTAGTAGGTTTTCATTTGAGTAGATATTCATATACAGTGTGAGTCGTTAAGAATGTTTTCCTCATGTTTTAGGCTTTACTACTCCCAGTTTCCGGATTTTCCATTCTTAACGACTCACACTGTATATCCTTAAATTTGCAAAATTAACATCCAAACTCGTGAGATTGTTGTTCTGTCGCAAGTTTAGAATCTTCCAAGAATTAATGTATAATGTCTAAAGCATCGCTCGAAGGTGTAAATAAATTGGATTTTATTCAAAACCGTGTGCTGCCTCGTTTAAAACAGATGTTTATGTATAGCGTGAGATGCGCCCCCTAATTCGTTCCATTGTATACCCGAGTTTCGAGTTTGTTGGGAGTTCGCCGGCAGTAAATACGTGGATGAGAGATGAAATCCCCGTTTTATTAATGTAATTAAAAGTTATGTTCGCCAAAGTTAACCGGGTAAATTAAGATTAGGGCAAAGCGGCTGATAAATTGTGGATGAATTGGGCTGGAAGTGGAACTTTTAATTAAAGTTGAGTGGTAGAATGAGATAAGAAAAAGTGCGTTTACATTTGGAGAATTGAATTAACAAACAGGTGAAAAAGAAACACTGAAACTGAATGTTATAAAATATATGCAGTAGAAGAAGTCTTTTTCTGTTGGTATAAAAAGATTGTTCTTATTCATCTGTTGTATGCTATTCGCAGTGATTTGAATCTGTTATTGTTCCTTGTGAATGATTTCCAGATATGGTCGAAATTAAGTTCTTAATTTATCTCTCGATGGAAAACACTACAAAAACTAAAAATATTTTTTTAATGTTTCAATTTTCTTTCATTTTTTTTACTTAGATATACATAGTGTAACGTTTTTCCGGTTCTTAAAACGTTGACGGGGTTTTAGAAAAACACACAGGCGATATATTTAAATTCACTTATTCTATTAACACTATTACGGTAATTAAAATCTATTAAAAATGCTTATTAACTATATCACTTAACCACTAATGTCTTTATTTATGTAAACGATATTTATATTACATGTACTAGTTCAATCGCGACCGCACTATCGAACTCGTATCGATTGATTGCCTCCTGGCCAACCCGACGCGTTATTTATAGCTGGCGCGAACGTCCAGATTGTTCGAGGGCCTTCTAGAACGTCCTCGAAGATTCTGGAGAATATTCTCGAATCTTCGACCCGGTGCTGCCCTCTGTTATTCGTCGTAGGTAGTTCTTCTTCCGCTATGCCAGCGCCATCTAGGGACGCCTATCGGAACCGCCAGTTGAAAAGTTGGCGCTCGTTACACGCTCCCTCCTTAGATCTGTTCCGTCCCGGAACAGGAACTATCACCTCCATGAAGATACGAACAGTTCTTCCATTCTTACACGACGAGGTCCGGAAGAAATAGCACGCTACCGTTCGTCGCCTCCCTTCTGCTGACGCGGGTTGTAGCTGCATACTAGGAACTCTATCCAGTATTATCGGAAAATTTCTTCGAGCATGTTCCTTACGACCCTCCAGTCCAAGCCAATCCAATCCACAGCCTATTTTTGGCACCCTGATCTTATTTGATCTCCAGCTCCAACAGCTGCTCTCTTAAACTTATCAGGCTGTCCCACATCGTCCGGTAGGTGTGGCTTGCCAACTGAGGCTCTTTGGTCACCAAGTAGAATAAAGGCCGTTTCTTTCCTGACAAGTGCAGAGCCTTGCCCACCTCAGGGTTCTGGCTTTCGGAGATCTTGGACACCACCAAATTTCTTCTTGAATACGGTAGCTATCCCATGCCCATTCTTAAATCTTGGGCAACACAATGTGCTAACGCGCACCCTTCAGGAGCCAAAAACAAATCCTCCTGAATCTCCGTTGTTACACCATGACGCACTTTGCGGCCATTCCCATACTTGTCCATAAACTCCTCATAGCTGAGTTCTTCTTCGGGGAGTCTACAAACTGCGACCATCTGCTCGTCTCCTTGATTGTCCCCAAGATAAGGAGCTAGGCCGATTAAAATGCACCACTCTTGCATTTACCATTGGGTTTCTTTCTGATGCGATAGATGACGTCATTAATTCGCTTTATTACTTCGTAAGGCCGTCCCCACGATCGTTGCAGCTTAGGTGAGAAGCCTCGACGTCGCTGAGGATTGAACAGCCAGACCAGGTCTCCAGGCTGATATCCGCCTTCATTTGCTCTGATGTCGTAGTGTTCCTTCATGCGGTCGCTTGCTTCATGGATATTGGTCCTCACCCGATCGTGAATATCATCCATTCGCCTCCGCAAGTTCGAAACATAGTCATCTCCAACTACTTCTTCATTTGGTTTAAAGCCGAACTTAAGATCGCATGGTAAGCGCCAGCTCTCGTCCAAAAAGCACACTAGATGGACTTTGGCCAGTGGTTTCGTGGACCGATGCTCTATTACGCCAGCAAGAATAGATGTAGCTGCTGGTCCCAATCTCGCTGGTGTCTGCGACAACTTTTGATAGATACTTGATAACTGTCCTGTTCATGCGCTCCACCATGCCATCTGATTGCGGGTGCAAGGCAGTTGTTCGGGTCTTGCGAATACCCAATATTTTGCACATCCTCTTGAAACACTGCTGAATTCAAAATTTCCGTCCCTGGTCGGAGTGAAGTTCAAGCGGCACACAAACCGACTGAAAAGTTCTTTAACTAAAGTCTCAGCACTGTTACAGCTTCCTGATTTGGTAATGCGTAAGCTTCCAACCCATTTGCTGAAGTAGTCTACTGCAACCAAGATGTATTTATTTCCAAATTCCGTCGTGGGAAATGGTCCGGCAATATCAATCGCAATCCTTATCAACGGACTGCCAACGTTGTATTGCCTCATAGGGGCCCTTGCCTTTGGGAAAGGTCCATTGGCAGCGGCGCAAGTTGTACATCTCCGGCACCAGTCTTTCACGTCATTCTTGCAATTAACCCAATAGAATCCTCTCTGACCTTCCTCTATAGTCTTCCGGACTCCAAGATGCCCTCCCGATGTTCCATCATGAAGAAGTTTTAAAACTTCGGGAATTCTTGCCTTCGGAACCACAATCTGAAGTCTGCTATTGATCCAGCTTCGTCTTCTAACACTCGTCTGAGAAGACCATTTTCCATTACCAAAGAGCCCCACTGAGCCCAATACGATTTTAGCTCTCGCGAATATGGGTGCTACGCTTTCCCAGTTAGGCCGCGCTTCTTGCATCTTCCACTCCATCACACGCTTCAAAACTTCGTCAGCCTCCTGGTCAGCTCGGATTTGGTCTTCAGTCCATCTATCATCCTATGACAGTAGTCCTCAACCAGGTTGCTTCATTTTTCTCTTCGGCACCGACAGCAGTGCGTACAATCCTTGGAACAGGGTCTCCTCGATAGTGCGTCAGCGTTTCGATGGACTGGTTCAGGCCGAATGTTCCGAATTCAAAGTCATTACTCTTCAAGGCGCTCTATCCATCTGGCAACCTGCCCCTTCCGGATTCTTGAAGCGTAGCAACCACATCAATGCCGATTGGTCGGTTCTTAATAAGAACTTCCTGCCATAGAGATAATTTATGAAAGTGCTCTATAGACTTAACTACGGCCAACAGCTCTCTCCTGGTCCACACAATAGTTGCGTTCCGCGTGTTCGACAGCACTTTGCTGAAGTAACCGAGCACTTTTTTCGTGGCCATCTTGTACTTGGGACAAACACGCCTCCGATGCCCACGTTGCTGGCATCAGTATCCAAAATGATTTTCCTTCAAGCCTGTGGATAGCGCTCAAGATGGGCGCAGTGGTCAGCGTCTGTTTCAATTCTTCAAAGGCATCCTGGCAGCTCTTCTCCCAGACGTAGTCTCTGCCCTCTTCAGTTAGTCTCGTGAGAGGCTTGGCGATGTTAGCAAATCCAGGAACGAATCGTCGGTAATAAGTGCATAGCCCAAGAAAACTTCTTATTTCATGCTTGTCCTTCGGAACCGGCCAAGACTTGACCGCTTTCTATCTTCCCTGGGTCAACCGACACTCCATCCTCGGATACTACGTGGCCGAGGTAGTGCACTTGCTTCCGGAACAGGTTGCACTTTTTGGGGTAAGCTTCAATTTCGCCTCCTCTTCAATCGCTGAAATACTTGCTCCAAGTTCTTCAAATGGTCCTCAAAAGATTTTCCTAGACAATTATATCGTCGAGGTATACCAAGCAAGTTTCCCAGGATAGTCCTCTCAGTACGTTTTCCATCAATCTTTCAAACGTCGCGGAGCATTACATAACCCAAAATGGCATGACGTTAAATTGCCACAATCCTGTCCCGATCGTAAACGCCGTCTTCTCCTTATCCTTTGCCTCTACTTCGACCTGCCAATAACCACTTCAGGTCGAGGGTCGAAAATTACCTTACACACCCACCTGAGGTATCTAAAGTGTCATCGATTCTGGGCAAAGGATAACTGTCCTTCTTGGTTACATTATTTAGTTGTCGATAATCCACGCAAGAACCTAGTTGAAACCATCCTTCTTCTTCACCAGACCACTGGAGAAGCCCATGGACTATTCGATGGTTCAATTACGCCATCCTGCTCCATATCCTGTAAATTTTCTGCTTCGGCTCGCTTCGCCAATGGCAATCTTCTGGGGCTTGGCGGATCGGCTGGCATCTCCAGTGTCTATTCGATGTCGTACAACATTAGTCCTGCCCCTCGTGTTCCGGTCTTCTGCTTGGAAAAGATCTTGGTAGCGTCCAAGCAGCTGTTTCACGGTATGGCGTTGTTGTGTTGTTAAATCCTTGCAAGACAAGTCAATGAAGTTATTCAACCATCTAGGAAGCGGATCTGGAGTTGTTACGCCATCCTCTTTGCTGACAATCGACGACACACTAGCACAACTTCCCAAAGGTACGCCCTTCTTCAGCTTTACTGGATAACTATTGACGTTCATCAAGTCGGACGGGCAGTTTTCCTCCAGCTTGTATCACTGCCCTTAGCGACCAGTATTCCACGACCTTGACCGCTAATCGCTCCTGGTTCCAGCATTAAAACTTGCCCTTTGGGGATGTCTCCACTCACGCTCGCTTCCACAATGGTTTCACTGCGGCTCGCCACAGTTACTTCTTCTGCCAATACCACGCAGGCGACATTATTCTGCTGTGGTTGAGAATAACTTTTCTTTGCCAACCTTCAACACTCCTGCTTGCAATACCAAATTCTGTCATTATGTCCATTCCGAGGATTACGTCTTGTTCTATATCTGCAAACTACAACGATACTGGAATGCAGTATCACCAATACGGAAGTGGGCCATCGTCTCCCCCAAACACGTTGACTGTTTGCCCAGTTGCCGTACGTAGCGTCCACCTGGTTGGATATATCCGGCTCTTCCTTCCCACTGCTTTCCGGCCGAAGAATTGTCATTGTTGCACCAGTATCTAGCAGAAATCTCTCGGTTTCCCATTTACATGCCCATTACACGACGAGGCTGCTAGGTCTACATCCCACTGAAGCAACAACCACTGGTGTTACTGGGGCATCAGCTACATAGGTCGACGATCGCCCCTTCCCGTCGCCCATTTTAGTTTTCCGTCGGCTTGGTTTTCGTGGGTCGGGACACCGACTACGTACGTGCCCCATCCTTCCACAATTCCAGCATCGTCTCCTGGTTGCCTAGTTGTCACGGATTCCATTTTCGTCATCAATTCGTTAATTTCGCCATAATTCCTTCTAATGGCTCTTCTTCCTCGTGACTCCCTAGAACACGGACGCGAGCAGGTCCTTTGACCGATTGCTTCACGGCTTCAAAATCTAGTGCTTGAAGCTAAAGCCTGGTTCAACGTTTGCGGCGAGCGAGCTTTACTGCCTGTTGGAGTATCCTTATCGAGCAGGCCATCCAGGAATTTTTCCACAGCGAGACTCTCGCACACATCTTCCGGTACCGTTGGGTACGCACTCTAATTAGACGAACGACGTCAGCTTCATACTCCTGTTAGAGTCTCGTTCGACCTCTGACAGCGATTTTTCAATGTGAGCGATATACTTGCTGCAGATGTTTATTACCGAAAACGCATCTCCAATTGATTAAGTAGCGTTTGTAATTTTGTCGTTCCGTCGAAGGAATAACCTGGAGTACCTCAAAGCATCGCGCGCAGAGCTACTGATAACATGGCTGCTTGGTAGCTTCCGTCCAGCCATATACCGTAGCTGTGGTATCCAGCAGCGTCAAATAGTCTTCCAAGGGAGTCTTCCGGTCGAATGTAGGCAGGTCACATTTATTTTGAACCGTAACAGATGGGCACTTGAATTTTCTTGGTTCCATCTGAGTGCTTCCGTATTGGTAGAATTTTCCAGTTTCTTTCCGTGTTTTGGTATGGGTTCCAGAATGCATTTGTTCTTCCAGCTCTTTAATGCGACCGTCACATTCTTCAATCATTCTAGATTTTTCTTCTTGGAATTTTTCGTCGATTCTATTCATTAATTCCTGTTTGACATTAAGAGAATTTTCTATAATTTTTTTCTTCCAATTTTCTAGAATTTTCTCTATTTTTCTCGTCCATGTTTTCAATTTTTTCAGAACTTTCTCTTCTAAATTGCGAGAATTTTCCATAACTTTCTCTTCTAGTTTTCTTAGAATTTACCATATTTTTCTGAGAATTTTCTAGAACTTTCTCTTCTAGTTTTCTAGAATTTTCCATATTTTTCTGAGAATTTTCTAGAACTTTCTCTTCTATGTTTCTAAGGTTCTACTAGAAGTTCGCCATTACCACCAGCCACTTCAAACAAATATGTCCCAGGATCTTCCCCAGCTGCTTCTATTGCTCTTCTTAATCTCGACTGAAGCTCGGCCTTCCTTCCACTCGTATCTTCATCCCTTTCTTCTAATTCGCGTTTGAGACTACAACTTTCCAAGTCCACTAATTTACAGTATTTCCTGCCATTGTTTCTAATTAAACACTATTAGTCCACTAATATATCGCCAAAATACCCCACACCTGACACCAATTGTAACGTTTTTCCCGGTTCTTAAAACGTTGGACCGGGGTTTTAGAAAACACACACAGGCGATATATTTTAATTCACTTATTCTATTAACACTATTACGGTAATTAAAATCTATTAAAATGCTTATTAACTATATCACTTAACCACTAATGTCTTTAATTTATGTAAACGATATTTAATATTACATGTACTAGTTCAATCGCGACCGCACTATCGAACTCGTATCGGATTGATTGCCTCCTGCCAACCCGACGCGTTATTTCATAAGCTGGCGCGAACGTCCAAGATTGTTCGAGGGCCTTCTAGAACGTCTCCTCGAAGATTCTGGAGAATATTCTCGAATCTTCGACCCGGTGCTGCCCTCTGTTATTCGTCGTAGGTAGTTCTTCTTCCGCTATGCCAGCGCCATCTAGGGACGCCTATCGGAACCGCCAGTTGAAAAGTTGGCGCTCGTTACAATAGTTTTATACGTAAATGGCAAGCTTCCAATGTCTGGAAAGACAATAATAAGAACTAAAATAGATATTTTTTTTTGCAATAATTAAAAGTAAATTAACTTTTTAAATTTTCTTTTTTTATTTTCAAATTTAGACCAAAATGGGAAATATGATGATGTTGCCTCTTATTATTCAATAAATTGTAATAATTAAATAATATATTGAATAATTTAGTTCAATAAAAATAATAAAAAAATAAAGAGATATTTTTTCTAATTTTTTAATAATAAAAAAGGGAAAAAATATTTTTTTTATTTTCATATATTCCCCTATTTTTATTTTTTTTTAATTTCCTTTTAACCTCACTATATTTATTAGATTATAATTTTTACATTTTTTTTCGCAATAATTAAGTAAATTAACTTCTTTTTTAAATTTCATTTTTTTTTATTTATACAAAATTTAGACCAAAATAGAAAATATGATCGCAGATGTTGCCCCTTATTATCCAATAAATAATTTTAATAATTAAATAATATATGTATTATAATTTGGTTCAATAAAAATAATAAAAAATAAAGATATTTTTTTAATATTTTTTTCTAATGTTTTAATAATAAAGACAGAAAAAATATATTTTTGTGCTTTCATATATTTCTCTATTTTTTTTATTGTCCTTTTAATTTCCCTTTAACCTTTTCAATATATTTATCCCGCACAAGTAACACGTTAGAACACATTATTTACAGATACAATAGCGAAAGGGTTAATTTATAGAAAAAAATACGCCAAAGTAATGAAATAAAAACATTATACACAACAATTAAAAACATATATGCATATACCTGTATATACAAAAAAAAAATGTTTTTTTATTTTAATTTACGTTTTCATTTTATTTTTTTCTTTTTCGATTTATACAAACTAAAATAACTTTCTTCCAGTGTGGTGCAACCCCTTATTTCCAATAGAAAACACTTATAATATAATAATAATAACAATATCTTTTATCATATTTTCATATTTCCTTTTTTTATATATCAAGTTAGCAAGCTTGAAATGTTACCTAATGCTGCCCCCACCTCCAATGAAAACTACTATCAAAAAATAAAAATGTTTTTTTTTCGAATTTTTATAATAAATACTTAGAGAAAAATTGTTTATTTATTTTTTCTTCTTGTTCTTATTTTTTATTTAATCATTTATGGAAAATTTAACACCAAAACAGCAAGTTTCCAAACACTACCGTAAAATAGATTTTTATATTTTTTTTTTGTATTTTTCACATTTATATTTTCTGTAGTAAAAAACAAACATTTTTTTCTATTTTTCCCTTATTTTTTTTCATTTGCTCATTTAGATATTATTATTATTTCATTTACAAAAAATTTAACACCAACATAACTAATCTTCAGTGTTTACCGCAGCTGCCTCTTATTTTCAAATAGTTTCTTACGTTTTCTCTCTTTTGCCATTTCCTCATTTATTTATTATTTTTATTTAAATTTAAATATTTTTTTAATTTTTAGATTTTAACAAGTACTTGGAAAAATATTGTTTAATTATTTTATATTGTTTAATTATTTTTCCTATATTCTTATCTTTTTATTATTATTTTTTTTTTTCATTTATACAAAATTTAAAGCCAGAACAGCAAGCTTCCGAATATTATCAAAAAATAAAAATAAATGTATTTTTCTATATTTTTCACATTTATATTTATCTCGTAAAAACGCTCTGAACAAATATTTTTCCAATTTTTTCTTCTTCCTTGTTGTGTAGTGAATGTTGGTTTTGCACTGTTTAGCTTATTGTTGGCAAATTCGCATGCATTTACACATTATTTTTTTTTTGACTAATATAGATTAAGTTAGTTGTAGGTAGGTTTACAAAGGTTCGATAGTTAAACCAGCTTCCTGCTTTGCATGTAGCTGATCTAGGGACCTTTTGGCCATGTGTAATTTAATTTATTTGTTTTTTTTCTTTTTGGTTTACCTAAACTGCTGGGTGTATTAGCATTTATTATTACATAAATAGCTGCACTATTTACTTTATTGTCACCCAGTATTTCTATAATATCGCCAATAAACGACTATTATTATTATTATTATTTGATTATTTATTATTATTATATTATTTACATAAAATTTAGCACCAAAATAACGAACTTACAGTGTTTCTACCACATTGTCATTTATTTATGTATATTATTTATGTATATTTTTTCGATATTTTTTTGTTATTAAAAAAATACTTGGTAAAATATCGTTTAATGTTTTTCCTATGTTATTATCTCTTTATTTCTTTTTTATTTATTTATACAAAATTTAAGGCCAGAACAGCAAGCTTCCAAACATTAAAAAATATGGAAAAAAAAAATACATAAAACATATTTTTTATATACTTCGTATCTTTTTAATTTTCGTTTATTTTTTTCTAATAAACAAAATATTTTTTCACCTTTTTTATATTTTTAATCGATTTACGATTAAGAATTTCGGCAACAATTATTTCGAGTAAATTCTCTCACTAATAATAGACATTTCGAAAAGTATAATTTTACCATTTACAGAGATTTTGCAGCAATAAAAATTCGAGTACAGCAGAATTTGTGGTGTTTCGATAGATGAAAAAAAAAATAAATACTCCGCGTCTGTTTGATTACACAATATTCTGAAGCACTTGACCTTGATGTCCTTGACTTCTAAACATTTAAAATCACATCTCTAAATAAAAACAAAATTCCCAAACCATGCAGCAACATCATTGCATTCTGCTTTCAGTAAACTTCATCCCAATTAACTCTTTATTTTTTCATACAACATAAGGTGCGCGTTAATTTCTTATTTTTTTTTTTTTAATATATTTATGTAAATTACCAATCCTATCTTCCCAGTGAAACAAGTGCTACTATCCAAATATGTATTTATATATATATATATTCTCCGCTGTTATGTCGCGCTACCTTGTCAGTCATCATCATGCCATCGGCACGTCTATGTTAAAGCGTAAAATATTCATTAGACTGTGCCTACACACATGTGCGACATTGTCCCACCTTCTGAACACGAAAAACACCTACGGATTATGCGGCCGGTGTCCACGCAAGGTGATCTAGACAAGCAGAAACCACGGAGCATTATTAGGAGCGCGAGAATTTTCAGTGCAAAGCATCGCAGAGTGCTCAGTCCAAGCAAGAACCGCACGCGCGCAGTCTGGTATCGTAATAACAATCGAGGAACGCACAATTGAATATCGGACGTGTTTGCGAGTGTTTTTGCGTTGTTTTTTACTCTCTTTATATTATTCCTTGTTTACCCACACAGGTGTTCGACAGAGGAATTGCCAATCAAATCTTCTATATTACGAATATTTCTTCGTCAGAAAGGTATGTATTAAATACTTTTGTATTTGTTGCAATTATTTTTATTTTATTTAAAGAGTATCCCATTGGAATTGAATATGAAAATGTTTTAGAATCGTCTATGTTGTGGTAATCAACCGCAATCTAGTACAACATAAACAGGTAACTTTTCATCTGTATTTGTTAAAGTGAAGTCATTGCTATATTTTCAGCAGCAGTTGTTTTAATGTTACGCTTACACGTTTAATTTGTCGTCAAGACTTTTTTTTTTTCCTTATTAGTATTCACAAATCTAAAACACTTTCTGGGTTACGGTATTTACAAATATAATATCTTTTAGACTGTGTTAATAAATGAGAAGATGCAAAATCTTCTTTTGGTAGAATCTCGACTAATATTTTTCCTACAGTGATGTAATCCTAATTATATTTGAACTGGCCAAGGACGAACAAGTCTGGATGTTTGCTCAATCCATGTTATGTGAGAATTAATATTTGAAAAAAAATATATATAATAAATACAGGCTGTCTAAATGCACATAATATTTCGTTATATTTCTATCAATAAATATACTCACAAGGGAACACGCGGCGGGTGTCCCCTTCCGATTGTCGATGAAAACTTAACAGATGCAAAGAGTACCTTAAAATAAGAGACACGTATTTTTTTTTATCGGCGTATCCGCACGATTTCTGAAGGTACAGCCCCTCCAAAGTTTGGACGATTTTCAATTTTTAACAATATTTCCTAAATTATAAAATATTAATTTAACTTCTTAACATAATTTGCAGCACATTGCATGGCCCTAAGGGTGGCGTCGTCCGTATTCGCAAAAAGTTAATAAGGGGGGACGGGGTCACCGCCGTATCCCCATTTTTTTTTTACATTTTTTCTTTTTCTTATTCATTCAAAGAAGGCCTATTTTACATAGAATACGATGATGTATAAAAAGTTTAAGAAAAATTAATAAATTGTAAAAATAGAAAAATAATAATAAAGCTTCAAAATTAATAAACTTGTCTATTGATATAAATCAAATGAACTATAACAAGAAATAAGTATTTAATCCTTAACATAATTCCAGCATAATCACGTGGTCTCAAGGTAGATATCTTCATAAAAAGCTAATAACGGGGGACGGGGTACCCATACTCCCCGCATTTTTTAAATAATAAGTTTTATTCATTATTCATACAAAAAAAAATCGCTTTTACATAGAAAACAATGTTAATAATTTGGAGGATTAATAATAAAATAATTGTAACAATAATATATAGTACATTAACAACAATTATTTGTTATCGTTACTCCGCTGCTCTCTTACTTAAATACTTCTTAATTTAGAATTGATCTACTCGACAAGCTATGGTCAAAACCTTTCTATTGCCCTACTAACTTATACTATATACTATACGAAACTTTTATCGGTGGTACAATAATAAATCGGTTTTATCAACTGCAGTTAGTGACTGCGTTTTATATATTTCCTTAATAAAATGTTATTCATCCTTAGAATACTCTAATCCTTTAGTGCGTATATATGAACAAATTTCTCTCTCTTTCGATCTGTTAAGTTTCATCGAAATCGGAGGGGGACACCCGCCGGTGTTCCCTTGTCAGTGACATTAAAAAGTGTTACTACACCTAGAAGCAATAATTAGTTCAACTTAATTTTTTTTTTGGAAGTGTGATAGTTTTACGTCAACAATGAGACGATAACATCTGCAAGAAATGTTATTAACATGGTAATACGAAAAAAAAAGTAATAATGTGTGTGTTGGCGGCCCTATAGTTGAGTACACTTCTGTACCTCGTGTTACAAGCAACTTGAACTTGAACTGAGTGTAATTGAAGATAAATAATTCAATTCTACAACGTTAAAATAAAATAAACGTTTTCAACTTTCTTTTTCTAAGAAACATTCGCGGATTCTTAATTTGACCAATTCTCTAACCCTTCTTAACATTTATTACCAGAAGCTAATCAATTTTCTGACCAACCTCTAGAGTTATAATAAAATAATTTGATATACTGTTAAACCATTAAACCATCAACCATCAACTTTCTAATTAATTTAAAAAAAAAAAATAACTCCGTGGTAGGAATTGTATTCAAAAAACAACATTAATTTTGGCGCCAATGTGGGCAATCTCAGAATATTTCATTTAAAAAGGGTTGAGAAGAACGCCAAGTAAATTCAGAAACACTTTTTCAACGAACACCAGAGAAACAAAACATACAAGTTTCAGTAATGCTCTAAATTTCAAGCAGTTTTTTCTGATATCAAATCACTGGAAACTCGGAAAGGCTTAATAAACGTTAAAGAGATTACTATATTCATCAGTGTTCTGTACTACTTTTAGTTAATCGTCTTCATGTGCAACATTAGAAAAAAGATAAAATTTTTATGGACATACGTAATAAAAGGAATTTTAAATTTTTAGTGAAAATGAATGGCAAAATCAGATTAACGTTAAAATAATTTCAAACACTAATTGGATTTTATATATGAGTAAACCACCATATAAGAAAGTGTCAATTATTTGAAAGAATTTTTTGACTATGCGCTTAACAAAATAACTAGGTAGCCAAATTAACCATGTTTCAAACCTAATCAGTGTTAAAATTACCTAAAAATATTTCTTCTCAATATTCGATTATTAAAATATTTGCTAATCTATAAAACGCTCTTATTTGGTTATTTGTACAAAAAAAATGAATTTCTGTTATTCTATATATACAGGCTGTTCCTAAATATCATGTACATAAGGAAGCGGTAACTTATTTGGTTTATTATTTGTGCCTAAAATTTCATATAAACATAGGTCTGCAAACGCTTCGTTACAATCTGCAGGGTGTTGAAAATTTCAAATATTTTTTTCACTTTTTACTCATATAGCTCCTACAATTTTGAGATATTTAGCTCAAATTTGGAAGGTAGATACGCTATAAAGCCTGCTCATTCAGACCCATGCAAATATGAATGTAAATCTACAGGTAATATATTTTTCGGGGTCATGCCCTCGTCTCTCACCCTGAATTTTTCGCGATGCCCACTGCTACAGATTCTAAAATACGCAATCAATTTTCTGTCTTGGTTTAGAAACTTTTGATCTCTTGTATTTTTTCTTATCTCTGACCGTTATCGAGAAAAAAAAATAGGAAACAATTTTCTGTAATTCGCCAGAGAAAATTAAATTTTTTAAAATGGTCTAGCAGGCTCTGGCTTTATTCAGATAATCACTTGAGGCTTATTAATTTTAAGAGTTAGGTGCTACTACCTGTTAAAAATAGGATGATCCGGTTTTCCAGTAGCATTGTTTTATTACAATACAAAGTAACATAACTAATAACAACAAAAAAACTAATTAATAACAAATGAAAGAAAATATGCTAACAACAATTGTTGAAAGTCCTACTCCAACCCTTATACAGGCGTCCGCTCATCTTCTCATGATAGCTCGCATCATCTCAAATACTCCTAGAGTATTTCCTTATCGTTTCAAATCCATCGATTATTCGAGTTTCGTAGTCATCAAACAGTATTCACAGGTGTTGTATACACTAGAGATTTGAGAAGTCTCCACAGGAAAAAATCTAATACTATTTAAGTCAGAGGACCTAGGGGCCAAGGCGAGGTCCACCTCGTCTACACCATTCTTCTTATAGCGTAACCACACTTCCAAATTGACAAAATATCTCAAAAACTATAGGAGCTATACAGTAAAAAGCGTTTGCAGACCTTGTTTATATGAAATTTTAGGCACAAAATAAAACAAATAATTACCCTCTTCCTTATGTACATGATATTTAGGAACACCCTGTATATATTATTACTGAATTAAAGCGTACACCTAACCTGGATGCTTTACATTACTTTATCTCTGCTTAACAGAATACATTAATAATTTAATTTAATCATAATAGATACAAAAACCAAGAATGAATCAAGTAGGCTATGATTCAAGCATGGCAAGCTTCTCTAGGTCCCATTTGTTATGCATACAAAGGTATCATAAATTATTACGTATAAATCGCTATATGAGCAGAATCTAGTTAAAATCGTAATCACGCAGGGCAAATATGGTTTCAGTGAAGACTACTAAATTAAATTAGGCCATATACGATAAATTATTACGCTTATATTTGAGCAATTCAAACAGAGCCCTGAATTATGTCGTTGGCCCAATGGAAAAAAGAAAGTCTACATTAAACAAATTAATGGAGATTTACGCAACGTACACTGTAAAAAAACAATGTAAATAATGTAGTTAATTATTGCATTTTATACATTCAATTGAAACAATCTACTTATAGCTAGCTAACCTATATATATTATGTAAAATTTGTTTAAAGTCAATGGATAAACAATTCTCTAATTTTAAAAACTTATTTTTATAACCTGTGGCTGCCATGTATTACTACAACGAAAGCAAATAACCTATCGAGTGTGCGGAAAAAATCTGAGATTTCCAACTATTTATGCACATAGTCAGATTTATATCTATTTAGATATAATAGTGTTACACAATCAACTTGTGGTGGGCAAGGGCTATAAACATATAGATTGTGTCATACGAAGTAAGATATTAACATAAGAATATATATGTTTTGTATTATATTCAATGCTGGTGAAGATATACAAAAGGACAACCTATTTATAAAGAAAAAAAATATTTATTGCGTCTTTTTTCACACGGTAACTTAACCTCATTGTCAGTGCAGTTTGAATATAAAATGCGGCATTTAAAGTATCTTTTTACAATTTGACGTATGAAAGATGCTATCTCACTTTAAGCTGTAGATTACGGTTACAATATCATTGTAACAGTAATTAAAAACAAATAACTCGAAATAAGAATAAATTATATTTGACTATTTAAAACTGTTTAATTTTCTAAAATGAAGCAATAATTTTTCTGATTTAAGAAGGAATAAAATACATCAACAAACCTTGTTATGCATATATACCAAGCAAATAGATTTCTAGGAATGACATGAATATCATTCCTTGACATAATAATTATTTTAAAGAAATTCTTTTTCAACGTTAGAAGCAATTAAAACGATTGTCAGTGCTAACTACCTATTACATTCCTGTCCGCGATTTAACAAATCAGCAGTTTATAAATAAAATTTCACTCGGGTAAATCTTTTTGTTCAATTAAAATAACAGAGCTGTGCATCATATTACATTTTTTTGGTGTTACGTAAAGATTATATCGTGTTAAGCGGCATAGCAACGTGATGTTGAAGATTCATTTTGGATACGTTTTATTTTGGTATTGTTTAGATCACCTGAAATAAGTGCATTAATAAAGAAATCTTGTAAAAATGCGTACCTTGAAAGAAGTGATGAATACAATCGGGCATTTATGTGTATTATATGTAACTGCTCCAACCACATTATTAATACAAGACACAAGGGATTATTTGTGGCGATGTAGTTCTTAGAAATCCTGTATATTGATATATTTTTCGATTTTGTTACCACTTTTAAACTACAACAACCAAGAAACTTACATAGTGATTGCGCCATATTTAATTTTTTAACCGACGCGACGTTTTTACATTAGTATTTGTTGATGGGGAAGCAGCAATACCAATTCAGCAATGCATAAGGGCACTAGCATAATATAATATTTATGATAAATAAAGATTAATTATTTATAAAATAATGTTATACTACCAAATATTCACCGATTAAAGTTTTTAATTAGGTACAGCGTTTTTTAAGATACCTGCTTACTTATTTATATCAGCATAGGGACATTTTGTCTCAATGGATTTGCAGTGTCACGTGATCAAAAGTTCGTTTTGTTTTTTGCTATCGATGATTTTTTATAACAGTAATTTCTATTAAAATCAACATTAAGCTTTTTGATGGCAATTTCTGCGTTAATAATTTCAATAAATGTTCGGGTTTTTTTAAACGATTTCTATTACCCCTCACCACTTCAACCAGCCCCCTCCTCCATTATGGTTACGTAGTAGCAACTGTTGCAAGTTTCAAATCGGTTTTGTGTTGTATTAAATCTGGTGTTCGGTGGGATTTCTTTCATTGTTATGTCATGAGTTTGATATAGTGCTCGTTTTATCTGTGTTTTATTTGGATATGTTTTAATGAAGATTTTGAATTAAAGAAGGTAAGATAGTTGCATCCAGTGACGGATTTAGCACTAAGCAGAATAAATTTTATTTTGTACCCGACAATCTTAAAGGTGGTTTTTTTACTCAGATGGGTGCTACAACGATGGTTAGGAAAACACGGAAAGGAAATTAGCATCTGAAAAATTAATTAATACTAAATTACAACTGGTGTTAAAAATGTTGCTGATGTTGGGTTGCATTAATAAAATTATAATTGAAACTTATTTACATAAGAATTTTAAGCGGCAATATAATAATAGATATAAATAATTAACTTTTTTTTATATGACGGTATAATGATTTACATTTAATAAATCCGCAGATATAGGAGGAAATCTTTCAGATTATAATTATTTCTAACAAAAGTTGTTAATGTTCAGATTATATTGTTCAAAAAACTTCCTTAATTTATTTGTTGTGTTTGGAAAATTTATTATTTAGCGAGAGTGTTTACGATAATAATTAGGCTATTTACATAATTCTTTATTTTAAGAACGCTGATTTTTGGAACCTTCTCGTTTAACGAGACCCACTTATTTCCGATACATTTTGCATTCTTTTACTAACACCACAATTTCTTTATGTGTCGTTTTACTTGAAGGATTTATTGTTCGATTCTGAGTTTACCATATATTTTTTTAAATTTTATTCATCACAGGATATTCGTAATATCCACACGCGCTAAACCAATCTCAATGAATACCTCGCAGTTTGTATTTAAGTTCTTCGGACGTTCTCTCACGTTTGTGGTTATTATTCAGGACGCAGTAGGACAAAGAAATGCATTCAGCGCACAAAACACCTAGCATTGACGTTTGTCCGCATATATTTGGCGGCTTAAAATTTAAATAGTACCACACCCCTGTTTTCGCACTGTACAATGTTTTCAGAGGGAAGTGAATCATTTACTTATGCATAGTAATATTATATTATTAACATCCAGAATAGTTTAACTTACGATCAGATATACAGATAGAAACGTTTCACTTATTGCTCTCTCTGGCAATTGTCAAGATCATTTGTGTTTATCAATTACAACGATACAATTAGCATAATGGCTATGGGTAATATTGATCTGTGTGTAATAACGTCTCCATAAGTAATTATGATCTGACTGGAACAAAACAAGTTCGAGTTAGATTTTGCGTGGGTCAAAGACTCAAAGAATTCATTATTCTGTGTAGTTTAAATCTGATACAATAGTGGCTTTAACAACACTTCTTGCGGGTTTCGCCTGTTGTCAAAACTTTCGCTCGACGTTTCGCTGTTCATACTGGACAGCTTCTTCAGGATAACTGAACTGATTCCTCATGGTCCGACATTCTTCTTAATATACCGCCCCTGGTGCATCCAACCGTGAAGTTTCGCTCCATTGACCGTGAAGGTTCGTAGTAGGCCTATCCACGTGTTGCTAAGGTGGTACCCTTCTTCTCTGTTAACGGTTTTATTCTTCCTCTATTTCTATGGCTTCCTGATGAGTCTTTTTTCCGTAGTTTGGTGGTAGTTATTACTTTTACATTCCTTGAATCCATTTTGTGTCCGGTGTCGTGCATGTGTTTATGCCACCCGCTGATTGATCGGTCCTTCTTAATCTTGCGTCCCTCTCATCTATCTTTTATTCTTATGTCGATGGCTTTCTGTTTGTCCGAACGTAGCAACTGTCCGCATTGGCATGTTATCTGTAAGATACCTTCTGCGCGCCCTGGGTAACTTATCCTTGCGGTCGTAGATACTGGCTGGATCGACGTTGCAGTCCGAAGCGTATTGTACGTTACGTTTCTTCAAAAATTGGCCTACTTTTCTGGGTGACTCCTGCTATGTAAGGTAAACAGCCATCCCTCTTCGTGGTTCTGTAGTTGTCTCCATGTGTTTGTCGTCTTCCTTAGTGGCTCTCCTTAGGTCGATGTCAGTGTAAGCATTCTTTCTTTAGTGCTTCCTCTCCAAATGTATTTTTCAACTGGTAAGATGTGTTTGGCATGATGGTTTCGGACCTGGATAGCAATGTTTGTATAAAGTCTTTCTTCTGCATCGGATGATGGTGAGATCTTGCATGCAGATATCTATCGGTGTGCGTCTTTTTCTAAATACTGCGTGCTGGTAGCATTCTCTTTTGTTTTCTTAACCATAAATCCAGGAAAGGGAGATTTCCATTTGTTCTTTCTCCATGGTAAACTTTATGGCTGGGTGCTGCGAGTTTATGTGTTCCCAAGAACTGTTGTAGTTTTTTTCTCGTGTTGCATAATAAAAAGTATCGTCGACATATCGACAGGCCAACACTTGGGTTTCATATCGCTGGAACTTAGGGCTTCTTCTTCAAATGCTTCCATAAACAGTTGGATATTATGATTAAAAGGGCTCCCATTGCTGTTCGTTCTTTGCTCGTAGTCTTTTCCTTCATACAAAAGTATGTGTGGATAACACAGTTACTCATTCAATGATGTCTTCTTGTAGTCAAGTTCTGGAAGTAAGGCAGTGCGTCCTCCGTGGGTATGTTGTGAATAGCGATATAAGTCGAAACTTATAAAAATCTGTAGGTTCAGTCTTTAACGTACACAGAATATCCACGAAATGTTTCGAATTCTTACAGACGTTGCAATTTGTCCGTATATGGCTTTAGTAGGTTAGCTAAATATTTGACAATCGTAGGTCGGTGATCCAATGTTGCAACAACGGTCTTAATGGAAACTCCTTCTTTATGTATCTTTGGTATTCCCATACAGCCTGGGTGGTCTAGCGGATCTTGGAGCATTGTTTGCATCTCTTTAGGTATGATAAATTTTATGCTCTGCCTTACTGTTATTGGTGATCTTCTCCTTGGACTTTTCTTATTTCCTTGTAGGTGTTTCGTCAAGTAGTCATTATCTTTTTTCCACGGTATTTCTTTATTTAGTAGTACTGTTGCATCCTTTGTCCGCTTTGAGGATAAGATGTCTTCTTCAGTTTCAAATTCGTAAGTGGCCCTCTTTCCCTAGATAGGTTGCGTTTCGGTGGTTTGCTTTCTTCAATGCTCTGCTTACTTCTTGAGCACTCTTCCGCTTCGATGTTCGGATTCCTTTGATCGCGCTCTACCTCGTGATGATTCTTTGTTGTACTCTTTTGGTGCAATGAAGTAGTCATCCCTAAGGAAGTACTTTTGTTTCGTCTGCAGATAGTTGTTCGTTGATAAATTAATCACAACGTTCTCAGTGTACAGGTTGCTCTTGATCTTCTTTTCTTCCATCCTTGCAAACTTTCTTCACTTGTGTTGTTCTGGATTTCTCGAACTCAGTTTCTGCTCTTCCCAGGTTATGCGGTCGATAAGGTCCCAATTTCTTTTGACATTTGTTGGCTAATGTCAAATGTAGCTCCATGATCATCTTGGAAATCAGATGNTCGCTTTGAGGATAACGATGTCTTCTTCAGCTTCAATTCGTAGTGCTGCCTCTTCTTCCCTAGATAGGTTGCTTCGGTGGCTTGCTTTTTTCATGCTCTGCTTACTTCTTGTCGCACTTCTTCTGCTTCGAGTGTTCGGAATTCCTTTATCGCTGCTTCTAACCTCCGTGTATGATTTCTTCTGTTGCGTACTCTTTTGGGCTGCAATGACGTAGTTCATCCCTAAGGCAAAGCTACTTTTGTTCGTCTGCGGATAGTTGGCTTCGTTGATAAATTAATCACAACGTTCTCAGTGTACCAGGTTCTCCTTGATCTCTTTCTTCCATCTTCAAACTTTCTTCACTTGTGTTGTCTGGATTTCTCGAATCAGTTTCTGCTCTTCCCAGGTTATGCGGTCGATAAGGTCCCAATCTTCTTTGACATTTTGTGGCTATGTCAAATGTAGCTCCCTATTCATCTTGGAAATCAATTAGCTCCGTATATTCGTCTGATACATCTTTCCAATGATCATGGGCACATTGACATTAGCCAACAAAATGTCAAAGAAGATTGGACCTTATCACCGCATAACCTGGGAAGCAGCAGAAACTGAGTTCGAGAAATCCAGAACAACACAAGTGAAGAAGTTTGCAAGGATGGAAGAAAAGAAGATCAAGGAGCAACCTGGTACACTATCAACGAAGCAACTATCCGCAGACGAAACAAAAGTACTTGCCTTAGGGATGAACTACGTCATTGCACCCAAAAGAGTACCACAGAAGAAATCATCACGGAGGTAGAAGCAGCGATCAAAGGATTCCGAACATCGAAGCAGAAGAAGTGCGACAAGAAGTAAGCAGAGCATTGAAAAAGCAAAGCCACCGAAACGCAACCTATCTAGGGAAGAAGAGGCAGCACTTACGAATTTGAAAGCTGAAGAAGACATCGTTATCCTCAAAGCGGACAAAGGGAATGCAACAGTACTACTAAATAAAGAAGATTACGGAAAAAGATGATGAACTACTTGACGAGAACACCTACAAGGAAATAAGAAAAGATCCAACGGAGAAGATCACAAAAACAGTAAGGCAGAGCATAAAGATTTCATCAATACCTAAAGAGATGCAGAACAGATTGCTACCAAGAGCCGCTAGACCACCCAGGCTGTATGGAATACCAAAGATACATAAAGAAGGAGTGCCATTAAGACCGTTGTTAGCAACATTGGATCACCGACCTACGATTTGTCGAAATATTTAGCTAACCTACTAAAGCCATACACCGGACAAACTGCAACGTATGTGAAGAATTCGAAACATTTCGTGGATATTCTGTCTACGTTAAAGACTGAACCTACAGATATTTTAGTAAGTTTCGACATTATATCGCTATTCACCAACATACCCACGGAGGACGCACTGGCCTTACTTCCAGAACTTGGACTACAAGAAGACATCATTGAATTAGTGAAACTGTGCTTATCCACGACATACTTTTTGTATGAAGGAAAATACTACGAGCAGAAGAACGGAACAGCAATGGGAAGCCTTTTATCACCAGTAATAGCCAACTTGTTTATGGAAGCATTTGAGAAGAAGCCCTAAGTTCCAGCGATATGAAACCCAAGTGTTGGCTGCGATATGTCGACGATACTTTTGTAATATGGCAACACGGAGAAGAAAAACTACAACAGTTCTTGGAACACATAAACTCGCAGCACCCAGCCATAAAGTTTACCATGGAGAAAGAACAAAATGGAAATCTCCCTTTCCTGGATGTTATGGTTAAGAAAACAAAAGAGGAATGCTACAGCACGCAGTATTTAGAAAGAAGACGCACACCGATAGATATCTGCATGCAAGATCTCACCATCATCCGATGCAGAAGAAGACTTTAATACAAACATTGCTATCCAGAGCCGAAACCATCAGTGACAAACAACATCTTACCAGTGAAAAGATACATTTGGAGAAAGCACTAAAGAAGAATGGCTTACACTGACATCGACATAAGGAGAGCCACTAAGAAGAAGACGACACTGGAGACAACTACAGAACCACGAAGAGGGATGGCGTGTTTACCTTACATAGCAGGAGTCACCGAAAAAGTAGGCCGAATTTTGAAGAAACGTAACGTACAAGTACGCTTCGGGACTGCAACGTCGATCCAGCAGTATCTACCGACCGCAAAGGATAAGATACCCAAGGGGCGCACAGAAGGTATCTACAAGATAACATGCCAATGCGGACAGTGCTACGTCGGACAAACAGGAAGAGCCATCGACATAAGAATAAAGAACATGAGAGGGACGCAAGATTAAGAAGGACCGATCAATCAGCGGTGGCAGAACACATGCACGACACCGGACACAAAATGGATTTCAAGAATGTAAAAGTAATAACTACCACCAGAACTACGGAAAAAGACTCATCAGGGAAGCCATAGAAATAGAGAAGAATAAAACCGTTAACAGAGAAGAAGGGTACCACCTTAGCAACACGTGGAAGAGCCTACTACGAACCGTCACGGTCAATGGAGCGGAACTTCACGGTTGGATGCACCAGGGGCGTATATAAGAAGAATGTCGGACCATGGAGAATCAGTTCAGTTATCCTGAAGAAGCTGTCAGTATGAACAGCGAAACGTCGAGCGAAAGTTTTGACACACGGCGAAACCCGCAAGAAGCTGTTAGTTATAGTTACACCGGCCGTGAAAGCCTACGCAGTGTTAACAATAGTGGCTTGCTACGTGCCGCAGTAATTACAAACCTGTTACTTGTTAATATAATTTGTTACGTAAGTAGGGTGTGGATGATCCGCAGAGTTACAAAATTACCGATGAAATGTGAATTGATGTTATTGAATCGTTATTGTAATTAAGATACAATTCTGTTCCATATACAGGGTCCTAAAGACGTCAAATCAGAATTTTTACCGCTGACTGATTTGACAATTTATATGAATGTTAACGTATAGAACATGTTTTCTTGAGTTTTAAAAGGGCGTTATTTTTTTTTAGTAAATGCAAAGAAAATAGTAAAAACTGTGTTTAAAACGTGCTATTTCCAGGTTATGTTCGACGCGATTTTGACGTTTATTACGTGTGGTCACCTGTGATAGTGGCGAAAATTACTAAATGTTGTAACCAAATAATGTTGATAAAACACGCGAAATACAAACATCTAATTCAACCATTTTGGAGAGGCAATGTAAATCAATGTTAATTAATATAAATGAATTGATAATCATGCAACTGATTGAATATTCTGATTTAGTGTTTTAGTTCTTAGGATATTGTGAAATTTAATTTTACGTTGTATATAAATATGATCTTGGGAAGAATAAATAAAAATTGTAAAATTGGAATTCTAGTTATGATTATGAGAGTAGAATCATTTTATTTAAATGCAAATTATTTGACTACATCACATACCATGTGATTCAAAATGATTGTCGTAAGAAAAAAACTGTTTTCCGGAAAAATTTATCTATACTTATTACCATTTTAATGAGCGAAATTAGCTGCATACAAATTTGATACATTAAATGAATTTTCTTAACATTTAGCGACATTGGCGGGCGTGTTGTAGTATCTTTCGATTATTTATCTTATAATTTTTTTCAAATCGTTTATATTTACATCTAATATCACCAACAATAGTATTTTTGAATACTGTAAGAAAATAAGGGAATTTATCTGTCGTAATAGCTCAACAAACAGGTAAAAAATCAATATTAACATTAAGTGAAATAGTTTATTACATTTTATAATTTTATAGGCTTATCATACACTTCAGCGCAATGAGCTGTCAAAAGAAAGTTACATTTTCATCCCTATAAAGTTTCTACGGTACAGGAATTATTACCATTAGATCACGATAGGCGATTGGAATATTGTCATTGGTTTAATAACAATTTAAGGGACGATGACTTGCTAAACAAATCATTTTTCTCGGATGAAGCCTGGTTTTATCTAACAGACTATATCAATTTACAAAACTATTGTATCTGGTCAGCAGAAAATCCACACGAATTTCGAGAAACGCAATTGCATCCCGTAAAAGTTGGAGTTTGGTTAGCTATGTCCAGGCAACGAATAATAGGGCCAATTTTCTTCGAGGAAACTTAACAGCTCAACGTTACCAACAGATGTTGGAATTGTTTATTGCAGAGTTACAAGAAAATGAGCTTGAAGCAGGTTATTTTCGGCACGATAATGCTCCAGCACATACTGCTCGACAAACCTGCCAATATCTTCAACAGTTTTTTGCTGACAGGTTCGTTAGAGTATAAAGATGGCCACCAAGATCGCCTGATCTAACCCCATTAGATTACTTCATGTTCGGCTATCTAAAAAATAGGATCTATAGAAACCGTATGCATACCATAGAAGAACTGAGAGATGCAGTTTTGTCACTTAATAATTATACTAATTGTATGTTATAATTTAAAGTAATAAATAAATTTAGTTAAACACCAGTTAGTACTGAATTGTAAAATCATAATTTAATAAAGTTAAATTAATTACATTTCATTTTTACAAGCAGAAACACCAATCCATAGTCGTTTATATAATGCGAGTTCAAATATAGGTTACGTTTGCCTTATTTATGACAGATCCGTTTACTTTCTTATGTTCCAACACCGACTTAGTTCAAACCTTCATTACAAACACGCGGCATATACCTACACCCTGCTACTATCTATAGGAGCGGAATTGACAATCATTTTGAATCTCATAGTATGTATGTAGGTAAAGAATTAATATGTAATTGACGCTAACTAAAGATAACCTTATATTGGGCGTCTTCAAGAACCACAGAATTGTGTATAATTAATACGTGCAATGTACAGGGTGGATCAAATTGGATATCCACAACGGACAAATATACTTTGCAGGGGAGATACGAAAAAATGAGAGAAGCTAGATAGTTAAAGCGACTTTTTCGAGATAAAAACATTGGTAAAAATAAAATTTTAAATTTATTTTACCAGTTTCAAGATATTTTAGAAAAAAATATTTTCCTTCAGTTTCGATTATGTGATATAACTTTCTTATTATTTAATATTTTAAAAAATTGTTTAGGAATTTTCTATGTAGTTTCTTATTTGAGATTTTGATGTGAAATCTACTTTCTAATAATTCTTCAATTATTTTTTAGTTATGACGTCATATTATTTTTTCTTAAATGGAAACGCAGTGTAAGCTATCTTATAATTGAATAGCAATTTTTGCGAGCTTTACAAAAACATAACACTTTATATTCATTCTAAATATTAAACAAGATATTGCGTTTTTAAGCTTCTGATAGACTTCTACTATGCCATGAATACGACAGATCTATGGAAAAAAAAATCAGTAGAGTGCCATGACAGCTAAACAAAATAGTTATAATAATAATGACAGAGATATTGTACTTTCTGTGCTTTGCTAATAAAATGTTGTCACCACCATTTAACACACACATTTAACAAAAATACAGAAAAATGTAGTTTATCAATGTATAAATATTTACAATCATGTACCACAAAACATAAAATTATTGACTGATGTACAATTTAAAAATTATTTAAAAAAATACTTACTTAATAAGGCATTTTATGATGTAGATCAGTTTTTTTAAAGAGATGGTTTCATAAATCGCTTAATTTAAATGTTCTGATATTTTAATGTGTTGTTTGTATTACTATACTTGACGTTTTCTATACTGTATGTATTATGGAAATAAATATTATTATTATTATTATTATTATTATTGTTATTAAAATAGCAGTGTGCTAGGATTGATAATTGCATGAAAACTATTCCCTACACAGTGTGCCATGTCCTTATAAATTGAAACAATTGATTATTTTTGTATCTGTCAAAATACGAATGCATCAGTGTTAGTTATATTATTTTATCCAATATCGTTATAGTCTTCTTCGAGTTGTTTCAATTCTGTTACTGTTTAATTAGTTTCGCCTTATATTGTTATTGCATTGTCGTTTTTAAAAAATGGATGAGTCCACCTATCGTGAAATGACCTATGACATCTTGCAAGCATAATATTAGAAAGTGGAAAGAACGTTTTGAGAGCTTTCAATCTGTATTTTTTGAGATATCACGAAATGAATTTACTAAATGCTCGTATTTTCAAAAGATTAGAGAATAATTTGAAAAATCATAGATCATTTAAAAAAAATCGATCCGAAAAATATATGAAGGCTAATAAGAGGCAACAAGGACTATGTACAAGTAAGGTATGAGGTTATGTTCGATGTAAACTCTTTTATCTCCCCTGATTTAAATCCTGCCGCCTCGATTTCTTTTTTGAAGCTTCTCTGATATTAGGACCTGCGTTTTCTTTACGTTTCCTCAATTATACGAGACGATATTGCTCTCTTTACTATGTGTGCCACTTATAACAGTTCACAAATAGTATTTAAAATTTAATTTTGTGTGTTTTATGTTATGTTTTGTAATTATTGTAGATCTTAAAAGGAAAGAAAGTTGATATCGTAAGAAATGATGTTTTAGCGTTTATAAATTTTAATTTTTGATTTAGGTGATGAAATATATTTGACGTTTTATATCTTTCTAACATAATGAAATAGTTGTTGACATTTATTTCAGTCACAATCTTAAATTATTTTCCCAAATTTCTTTAAATATTCCGTGAAATAATAAATCTAAACGCATTTATACCAGTGTTTTTATAGGTGCAATAAAAATGCTAATATAAACAATTACACTATATATAAAAATCTCGTAAATCTCTTTTAGAGCGCCATTTATTAGAGTAGATTTATTGAAATCGAGATCTCTCGCATTCGGAAAAGGTTAAGATACGATTGCGAAAGAAATAAACAACTTTTCTGTTTCCTAAATGCAACATTCATGTATATTACTTACTTACTATAGCGTAAAAAAAATTTCTAAGCATTTTCCCATGGCAGGGATTAGAAACTACTAATTTGCAAACAGATAATATGAACAAGCAGGAAATCTAGTATTATGTGTGTATACATACTTAACGAATTTTTAAAATAACCTTGGGCGAAATGGCGTTTTAATATTGCGAAAAAAATATATGTTTTAAAACGTTTCTTTTTTCTCCAGCTTGTGGGAATAGATTTACGGTGTTAAGCAATATTAAAGTAGATACAATATTGAGATTTTGTTGTTACAATTACGTATTAAATTTTTTAAGAATTTGGTCTTTTGGTTATTATATGTATTGCCCGGTGCTTCCACCAAATGTCACGTTGGTGTGACGGAGTGTAGCTCAGAGGTAATTACAACAATTATATAACTTAGCGCTATCCCCACTCTTGAAGGCAGATTCATGGCAATATAATTAATATCTTCACAATCCTGAGCGAATACCAATTGTATGTAATAGAAGGGTGCTGTTACACTGCGACCTAAAAGATCTATTGTGTCCCTATTCTTGCTGCTTTACAGCTGGCCTTCCAATCCTATTCCTTTTAGAAAGTTGTAGGATGTCAGAGGGCCCCAGTCTAGGTAAGTCTCCCTCTTCGATTTCACATGCTCCCAGGTACAATGCCCTCGAGTTGCACAGTGCTACGCAGTTTGAGAGGAGGTGGATGGATGTTTCATCCTGTTCCCCACAAAATCTGCATTCAGGATCTTTTTCCAATCCAAGCTTACTCAGGTGTCCTTTCAGTCTACAATGGCCTGAAAGCATTCTGTAAACCTCTTCTGGTTATAAGTTCCCAGAAGAATTTTACTTTGCCTCATTCCATAGAGATTTTCCCAGTAACTGCATTTTCTCTGCTCCATTTCCAGTTTCTTCAGTATTGTACTGCTACTTAACCCGCAAAAGGGTTCAGGCCCTACAAAAGGCATTCCAGCCCCTTTTTTTGCGAGGTTATCCGTTACCCGGAACCCACAGGAGGGTTACTTTATTTCTTTTGCCTAGCTCATTTAGTTTCCCCAGGCATTCCCATACCATCTTGGAGTTGATTTCATATGAGTTCAGCGCCTTGATGGCTGCTTGACTATCAGACACGATGATAATCTCCTGCTTCCGATAGTTCCTATCCATAATGAACTGAACACATCTTCCAATAGCGTGTATTTCCGCCTGAAATATACTTGGGTATTTTCCCAAACTTTCGAAATATGTAGTTCTAGGCCCATATATTCCTATTCCAGTTCCTTCTGTCGTTTTGGAGCCATCAGTGTACCATTTGATGGCATTTCTATTCAAGTTCAAGATGGTGTTATGATCCCACTCGCTCCTGTTACTTAGCTTTATGGTGAATTCTTTCACAAAGCTAAATTTTTTTAACATATCATCCCGCGGCATATCCCAGGTTTGATCACCGTCAGGAGATTGAGGCCTATGTCTGATCATTCCTTCCTTGACCATTCTTAGTGCGGTTCTTTTCGCCACACCCTCTACTACAATGTGGAGGGGGGCAAGATCCAATACTACTTCAATAGCTGCTGTTGGGCAGGTTCTCATAGCCCCCGTTATGCATACACATGCTAATCTTTGCACTTTCGAGAAGTTAATTCTCGCGGTGGCCAGATTAGTTCTTTTGCTCCATGCTACTGATGCATAGGTGATGATCGGTCTCACTATCGCTGTATACATCCAAAGCAGTATTTTTGGGTTGCATCCCCAATTTTGCCCTGCAAAGTTTCTGCACACCATCAGAGCTCTTTTGGCCTTGTTGGTTACTTCAAATTCATGTTTGTTCCATAGAAGTTTATTGTCTAGGGTAAGGCCTAGATATTTAACTTCTGCTCTCCATTCTATATTTTGCCCATCCAGTTTTATGGTTCTAAGATTGGATTTTCTTTTCCTGGTAAATGCTACTAGGGTTGTCTTAGTGGGCTTAGTGAGCTAATACCAATACTTGGTCATCCCCAAAACACAGGGCATATAGGATGGTGTTATTGAATGGTAGGCTCATGTTTCTGCATTTTTTTTTCCATTCCTTTAATGTGTATTCGAGGTAGATTTTAAACAATGTCGGAGACAAACAACATCCCTGTTTTAATCCTTTTGTTACTATGAATCCGTCCGTAGTAGAGTTGCCTATCTTAATGTTTTCCAGCGGCTGTTCATACAATGTCTTTACCACTTTTATGAGGTCCACATTGATGTTATAGTTTTTTCAAGGGCTTCGTATAGTTTCTTCAATTGGACAGTGTCATATATCTTCCTTAAATCACCAAACAGTAGATGGAGTTCTTGTTTATACGCTGTCTTTTTCTAAATTACTTGAGTGATTGTAAAAATATGGTCAATGGTCGATCTACCCACTCTAAATCCAGCTTGTTCTTTTGCTTCCATCGATTACTATCCATTTTCGATTTTTTGTTTTATAATTTTTACCATATAGCCTCTGCTTATTGTGTTTGTTACTGTTATTTTGACAGCTCTTTTCAATAATAATTCCACGTATTTATGCTTTGCAGAAATGTGCATACCTCTATTACCTATCATTCTAAAAAGCATGTTTCCTTGCTTGAATCAAGTACCTAACAGTTTAGGTATATTTTTGCAAAGAATCGCTATTCTACGAAGATAATTTGCACATTAGACTAATAGTGACGTCACAACAAACATATGGCCCGTGCAATACCATTTCAATTGGCCTTGATTGTTGCTAATTTAATTATATAGAGAAAACTGATTTAATTTTAATGTCATTATATTAACAATACTTACGGATTATCGATAGAATTTTTCATATAACATGTTTGCAGTTCATAAAATGATATATAAAAACAGAAGTGAATAAAAGAGTTGATTTCGTTTGACCCGAAGGAAAACGCCCCAGTATTTTTTTATGTAAACAGCTCATGTCTTCGCCTTGATGTGCCATTTATGGCTGCGACTGAAAACAGTGACAAGGCTGTCCGTCTATATGTTGTACACACAACGTAACATATAAAGAGATGCATGTTCGTTTTTCTGTAGTTTATGCACGCGCTCGGAGGCATATCCATAAAATGGAGAGGTATTTGAAACACATGCAATAATGCACGCGTTATCTGATGGAGAATGGTTTGTTTGTTGTAGTTTAGGATTAGGAAAGAGTTCATCTTTTTTTTCATCTCGATTTTATTTATATGGGAATATAATTGGAGATGAATCATGCATTCATCTCTACAGCATGGGTATTGACATAAATAGTTCATCGTATCTAAGGTCCTTTTTGCCGTTTTGTTACCCTAAATGGGAATTACAGGTAATTGCGTTTATGAATCACGTGTTCTTCGGAAGGCTAATTCAATAATGATGAATTAGCAAACAATGAGATTCATGCAAAGGTATTCATTGGATTGTAGGTGACTCACATTCCGCTTAATTTTTTGTTTTGAAGCCGTTTCACTACAGGAAATTGACTCAAATTTTCATACATAATAAACCGATCGGAATATAAGCACACATTACATGAAAATTTTGTGAGTGTACCTGGAAGAATGACGCCTCCTTTCTGTGGATCTAAAAATGTGTTAACAATTTTTTAACTAATTACTATCTAGAGATTTTTTTCTCAACACTAAATACAAAAAAAAAATAGATGCTGGGAAGACCCAGAGTAGCTAATTCTGTGGAAAATTTTGATTTATTTTAACAAATAAACAGAGGAGGTAACAAATAATGTTTGTGGTCGGTTTTATTTCCTTTTTAAACTATTCCACCACAGTAAAAACCAAATTTACGCGAAATAAAACTAGTGTATAGAGATATATTTGACAAAAATTCAAATTTACGTGTGCATTGACGAATGGCTCCTTTTTGTGGGTGAGAAAAGTATTTTTTTTCTTCTTCTTTATTTAATTAGTTTAAAATTATTTCAAGAAAGTCGAAATTGTTGAAACATGAGCAGTAGTCAGAGAAATTAATAATAATAATAATCTTTATTGCCCAACAATAACAAAGTACAGTGCTAAGTAAACAAGAAGTAGCGTAAATAATAAACTAAAACCAAAAACCTCAAATATGTATTTAAAAAAAAATATATGAATTTGATTTAAGATTAAAAAAAAAAAAATTAATTATGCAAAGTTTCATATGAGATTGGTTGAACAGAAACACAGATAAAGATGGGGGTAATTTGGGGGAGGGGGGAGGGGAGTTAATTGCTTGTATCCATTCCTCAATAAGCTGTATTAGCTGTAAAGCAAACATAAATATCTTTTATTTTTTTTAATTATTAAATTAGTTTTCTTTTGCAAAAATGTTTCAATGATTATTTTCTTTAATAATTAGATTATTCTTTTTTCGACAAAGATGGGTTAGAAATTTATGCAGGAGGGATCTATTTTTTTTTTAAGTTTTAATGAGAAATTTTGCTTAAATTTTAAGAATTTTTAAAATTTTTTAAAATTCTTAAAATTTGTAAAAAATATCAGCAATATAATTTGTTTATTAAGATTGAATTTATATAGTAATAAAATTTATTAATTATTAATGATAATGGTTTACTGTGCAGTGTACACCTAATAATAAAATCTGATCTTCTGGAAAATGCTTGAAACCAACAAATATTTGTTACGCCAATTTTGAGAAAGAACTTGTGAATCAGGCGCGTATACAACTTGAGTTTATAGTTAATGGTTTAGAGTTAATAGTTTATTATCATTACGCTTTAATTTGTAAATTAATCTTAACAATCTTTTTTGCAAAACAAATACTCTCCTCCATCCGGATGTGTAACCCCAAACATTTACATTGTAAGACATGACCGAATAGGCCAACGCGTAATAAACATTTAACAAAGCTTTTTGGTCCAGTAATGTTTTTAATTGAAGTAAGACCCAGTAAGCGGTCCCCAACCTGTCACAAACGTGATCCAGATGAGCAGACCACCTCATATTGGCACTGACGTGCATCCCCAAATTTTTTGTTGCCTCAACACAATAAATGACATTATCATTTAAAGAGATATTAAAATTTTGAATTTGTTTTCTATTATGGGGCTGCATACAAACGGTTTTCTTTTTGTTCACAATTAATTTGTTCTTCGAACACGATGTGATAAAAGCCCGAGACGCAAGGTTAGAATTAATTAGTAACTCGGATGGATTGTTGCCTTCAACAATAATGGTGGTATCAACCGCATAAGATAGGGCCTCACTAGGCCCAAGAAAATCAGGCAAATTATTAACGTATAAAGAAAAGAGTAAGGGCTCCAACATGGATCCCTGCGGGACACCCAACTCAACACTGAATCAGAGTTCTTCAGTATTCACTTTTACACATGCCTGCCGGTCAGACAGATATGAAACAAGCCATTGTAGGAAATTACCTCTAAATCCAAGCGGGTATAATTTCTGACGAATTGCATACATCGAGATCGATAGTGTCAAAAGCTTTAGTAAGATCAAACTGCAAGATAGCAACATATTTATCTTCTTCCAAACTCATGTGAATACTGTCAACTAAATTACCTATAGCCGTCTCCGTAGATCTACCCGCACAGAAACCATGTTGAGCTCCACTTACAATGTCATACTTCAGTAAAAACTTCCAGACCCTGTTATACACCACTTTGTCAAAAACTTTGCCCATGATGTCTAATAATGTAATGGGTCTGTAGTTACACATTACGCTCGCATCCCCCTTCTTAAAGACTGGCATAGTTATCAATTTAAATCAAATGTAATTTAAAAATTATAGAGATTTTACATCTTCAAAATAAGTGTTCTAATATACAAAACACCAAATATTGCTCCATTTACTTAGCAACTACTAATTATGATAATTCTACCAGAAGCAAGCCATGTTTGGAATCTAGTTTTCATGCAGTGACGACCTCTTTAGCAGCACGTATGTTTTTATATTTGCGGTAAATATTGTCAAACTTCACCGCGCAATGTCACAGCACCTTACGACCATTGAAATGAAAGCTCAAAGGAAAACGTTTAATTGTTTATTGTGGAATGGAAATTTACATAAAAATTAAAAATGTTGTGATAAGGGCTCTTTACAATAACACATTATCAGACTACAGACCTGTCTTAAAATAGAGGTCGAAATGGTGCAGAATAATAGACTAATACAGGGTGTTTTGAAACATCGTTTAAAGATTTTAAGGGCATGCAGTACAAAATAAGGTTAAAAGTCATAATAAACATATGTCCACAAATTAACTGTTTACGAGATAACAGCGATTTTATCGTAATTGCAGAATAAGTTTGCTTTAGCGGTTTTATTAAGATATTATTGCATTTTAACATAAAATAGATTATAACTAAAGAAGATGTTCAAAATGACGTCCTTCCATTTCGACACAGGATCTACATCTGCTTTCAAACGAAACGCGCACTCTTTCAAAAAACAAGGGTTTTTCTCGTATCATCCGGCAACAGTGTTCTATTCGTTGGCGCAACTCTGGAAGATCGTTTACCGGTGTTGCGTACACTAAACTTTTCAAATAACCCCAGAAACTAAAGTCCAACGGGTTTAGATCGGGAGACCTTGGAGGCCAAGCAATGGGACCTGCTCGCCCTATCCATCCCCCAGGAAATTCATTGTTAAGATATTCCCTAACGGCACGCGTAAAGTGCGGTGGAGCTTCATCTTGCATAAACCAGAGGTTCAGTCTTAGATTTATAAGTAAATCTTCCAAAAGTTCAGGTAAAGTATTTTGCAAGAACTCGAGGTATGCAGGACCTGTTAAGCGTTGTGGCAAAACAATCGGTCCTAACAACCGTTCCCCTATCATGCCTAACCAGATGTTTAGAGAGAAACGTTGCTGGTGCCTGGCTTCAACGGTAGCATGAGGATTCTCGTCACACCAAACGTGATTGTTGTGGAAATTAAATATTCCATTTTTAGTAAAAGCAGCTTCATTAGTGAAAAGGATGTTATCATCGAAATCTGGCCGATCAGCAGTTGTTCGCAAAAACCACTCACAGAAAGCCCTTCTCGCTTGATAATTCGGAGCAGTAAGGGCTTGTACCCATTGGATATGGTAGGGGTATAGAAGTTGCTCATGAAGAGTTCTCCAAACAAGATTGCTGCTTACACCCACTTAAGTCGAAATTCTTCTAACACTAGTTTCGGGATTTTCATCAATAATATTCAAAATTCGATCTTCTATCTGTGGAGTACATGCTAGTTTTTTGCCGTCCAGTATCACAAGACCGCTTCTCAAACGAACCAGTTTCTCTTAGTCGTTGAAACACCGTCTGGAACATTACATACGAAGGCAGTTGGCGATCAGGAAACGTTTCAGCATAGAAGCGACGTGCTTGTAAAGAATTCCCATTAGCACGACCGTACATGAACACCATATCGCTCATTTCAGCGTTAGAATACGCAACCATTGTAATTGCTACAAATTGCACAAAACGTCAAATTAAACTGTCATAAAACAACAGCTGATAAGCACCTGTTTACTGGAATATGTTATATCCATGTACTACTAGGAACACTCGCTGTTATCTCATAAACGGTTGATTTGTGAGCATATGTTTGTTATGACTTTTAATCTTATTTTTGATCGTACTACATGCACTTAAACTCTTTAAACGATGTTTCAAAATACCCTGTATAATCAATAGACTCTGATAGCATAGAATTCAAGTGTTGGTTTCAAAAGTGTGATTTTCTGCCGAAATGGATTTGTTTAGAAGATCATCACGCTCATTGTTGAAAATCTTAAACACTTTTTACTACTCAAGAACTGTCCATATACATATTTCCTTTACTGTACATATATAAAAGCTCTCTACATCATACCAAATAAATAATTTCGTTTGTATTGCAGATAGTATGGTATCATCATGACAGAAGTTGCCGATTTGGTCCCAGCAGGTTACAAAGTTGTATCGGAACAACAACTAGACTTGGTAAGTCATAAATGCTATTTAAAAAAGCTTATATGTAAATATTTACTTTCGTATATACGTTAAAAATGCCCCACATCCAACTTGGTAAATCTATTTTTATGAAATTTATATATATCAGCTAATTAATATTGCAAACATGTTTTTATTTTGTATTTATCAGTGCTACAATATAAATTGAACATTTTGTCGCGAAATATAAAACTATTCTGTTTCCATTATACATTCTACTTGTACTTATGCAACATTTCTTACACGCGTGTGAACTAAGTTGCATACACCTAGGCGCAAATAATGCTTAAAGAACGTAAATTCTCGCAAGAGTATTTTGTATACATAAACATGAATTATGACATTCTCATTCTGGCATTTATAATTGTACATAATTTATTTAGGAATTTACAGATTTAAATTTGAAATAAGAGATACATTTTAATAACCGCATTGATGCTACGATAACAATGCAATTTCACTCAAATTGAAGGCCCAACTATTCAACCTTTGTAGGTACACTTTTTGTGCTTTTTAAGATTTTGGCATATCCTAACCAGCCTTCAAAGTTATATCAACATCCGAATATTTACAATTACTCAGCATTAAGAGGATGTAATAATTTACAATTATCCTAATGGTTAAATATAATTTTCAAATAAATTTATGAAAACGGGCAATTAATTGAAGAAATGAAAAGGTCAGGTAAATATATATTTATAATTTCATGTATAAATGTATTAAATTACTACATCCTTTTCCTGTTATTTCTTATTATTATATAAGGATAATCAGATCATTGTATTTGGAATATGTAAGGAAAATTATGTACATATATAAAACATATTTATCCTTGGGTAAATATGTTTAGCAACGTAACTTGATGTTATATACACTTTCGTTCATAAAAATTGAACAATTGTTTATTTGTATAAATAGAAATCTAAGCACTGTTTGCCAAACAATGAGTTTGAGCAAAGTTAATAAATTTGTTATTAATTAAGTATTGTATAATATACTTATTTCAATATCTCAGCAGTCATTATTTAAAACATTTTAAATGTTGCATGGGAACATTTTAATGAGATACTGTCATTCTGTTTTATGACGTTAAATAAAGCATGTGCTATCATAGAAAATGGAATATTTAATTGTACAGGCCTGTATGTCATGAACGCAAATCAACTTTAAATTTGATATTTATTGCCACATTTATTATTTTTATTAAATATAAGTAAAACATGTTTAAAGAGTTAGTTCTTTTACCAGATTTGTAATGGAATACATTTAACGCAGATATTTTGTTCATTACATATTAAATGAGTACTCAAATTCCAATAAATAATGATATTAGAAATACTAGATAATTATGTACTCGAAAAATAAGAGTGAATGTATATTCGAACTGAAATGTTGCTTACTGTAATCTGATATTATGAGTGCACATGTAACTAGGGGACATGTAGAAATACTTCGAGTATATTCAGGTAATTGGAAGGTTACTAATATTTGTACTCGAAATCTAAGTACTCCTTTTCTAATTTGGTTTCTTATTAGTACGTAAATTGTTGTTTAAGCCGATTACATTGCGATAACAATTCAAAATACAACGGGTTGTTTTACTAATAAAAGATACATTTACAAGTACTCGTAATAATGAGTATAAATTCTTAAAATCTAACTAATATTCCTCTCATGTTATTTCCTTCAAGCAAGTACTGGTAAAACGGACCAAGATTTCATTGTACTTTTATTTACATTTATTTTTAACATTCTAATAATGTACTCGCAATCAGTACTCCTATTTATTCATTAGTACCACTTTCCCCAAAGATTGTTATTATTTCATGATTGCTGATTAATTACTTACTCTACACATATTTTTTTTACGATTCCATCATACTGGTAATCAGTACTCGAATTCGCTACTACTGATCATTCCAACAATGGTTCTTTTTATTAAATTTTAAATTATTGTTTGTCAGGTGTACTTATTTTAGCTAGTTTAAAATAGACAAAATTCTTTAGAGTACTTAAAGCATTGATTAGCATTCTGTAGTATTCGTAATAATCAATACTTCAATTCTTGAGTACAATTATCTGAAAACTGCTTATTATTTTACATGATTACTGATTTCATTAACGCTATTCACATACCACGAAATATAGTTTTATTGTATTCGTAATTAGTACTCGTACTCGCAATTTTTTTTTTTTTTTTCGAAATATCACATTGCGAATAAGATAAATTTCTTAAACGAAAAATTAAAATTTAACTATACTAGTGTTCGGTATTCGTACTTATGAGTACAATTTTTCTAAGTTTGATTCTAATTTAATATAATTACTGAATACATGCGTAACAAGTACTCACAAGTCTTGTTATTCAATATGATTCCATTGTTCACGTATAATCAGTACTCGCACTTACGAGTACAATTTATCCAATCGCGTTTTTTTCCTAATTCAGTACTGATTACAAATACAAATGACTTATATTAAATAGTCTAAGTAAAATATCTATATAATCAATAATAATTTGAAATAATCACGAGTACAGTAGAATGTAAATCTGCAATTTAAGGAATTCAGTTTATTGCAGACGAGTATTTGAAATAAAATACTAATATCAAGTACTCCTATTTACGAGTACAATTTCTGCTTTGTGTGTTTCAAACAAATGTCACATTACGATTTACAAATTATCTGACTGAAATAAATTGCTAATAAATTCCTTAGACCGCAGATTTACATTCTACTGTACTCGTGATAGTCGTGATTAGGACCTACTTAAATATTCGAGTACAATTTTCTCAAAATTGATTATTATTTCGAATAATTACTGATAATAGATATTTTACTTGAACTATTTAATATAATTTCTCTGTATTTGTAATCAGTACTCAAATTTGCGAGTACAATTTCTTGCTTTGTGTGCGTTTTTTAAGACAAATGTTACATTACAATTTACAAATTATGCTTTTTTTTTAATAGTTCCTAAAAAAAAGTACAGATCATTGTGTACAAAATTTTAATATTAAGATTTACGAACACCCTGTATATTTCACATTAAATGTGAAGAAAATTTAATGGCATTATATTACATCAACTCTACGATACAATTTACTGTAATTAGTGGTGATATTTATATGCATAAACAGTTCAACTGTTACTGTTAATACTTATTACATTTTGCCAACTCACTCGAATTGTTTTGCAATTTACAATAATGCGAAGTGAATAAACGAACTTATTATATAGACCACAAGAAAGGTGTCTCCCGTTTTAATGAATGCGTCAATATCGAGACACACCATTATGAACATACATATAATAATGAATTAACGCTGATACAATGATTTAAATAGTTTGTTGCCGTTATCTGTTGAAGTAATTATGTAATTATTGTGATCTAAATCTGCGTAGTGTTTAATTTAGTGTGCGCAAACTTTCATTTAAATTTAAAGTAACGGTGAAAGTTCTTAAAAGAGGTATTTACGAAAATAATTTTAGTAATTAGTAATATTTCTGGTAAATATTTTTTTTGTGAAAGCATCTGATATGGAGTCTGCAGCCTCTTGGCGTTTGTATTTAGTCTACACTGTTGAAAATATTACGGTGTTGGCGTTAATTTTGCGCTAGTCAAATATTTTAGTGTTGATTTTTCCAAACTTTGCCAGACGAGTTGACTACGCGTATTTAATAGAACAGAAATGACTAGAATTTCGTGTGAATTCTTTGTTTAGATATGAGGATTGACTATTTTTCTAGACATTCAGAAGCGTCAACCAATCAGAATTTTTCCCTCGGATAGAAATATAGAAACCCCACCTATTCTAATACAGTATTGCATTATACGCACCACCTGCATTGCACGTGTATCTGTTTTCGTGTTGATTCTCCGTATTAACATATCCAAACAAACCACCAAATGTGACTGACTTGCGAAGTGTAACCTCGTGTTATTAAACGTTAATTCCAGTGGGCATAAAAAATTCAACATCTTAAAGATGTATTGGGAACATCTATTTACGCAATTAGTTTAGACTTGAATCAAATAGCATAAACATTCACTTAATTTTATAATGGTTCTCAAAAAATCAAAAACTTGTGAATGAGTGGTTTTGCATATTTATAATTGAGAAAACGTCTTAAAGAGAGAATATTATAGCACTAAGAAATAGGAGTTGCATATTAAAAAGACGTTGTGTTTAGAAAATGGTGTTAAAACACCCAATAGATCGCATTCATTTAGTTAAACAGCTAGTAAATTTGTCTAGTCTAGATCAAATAAAATGTGACTAGAAGTATTTTATAATTCCACGTGTCAGTTGGACAAAATAACCCCTTAGCAATAGACAATACTTGACTATCTTTGCTCGTCAAATTTAAACTTCTATAGTTCTCGACAAAATAACACGAAAAGAGTGTGGACCTCTCCTGACTATTAAATTAGTCAAAAAAGTGCTAAAATTTTCAACAGTGTACAATTTCTCTTACCTATTAAATTATATCAGCCATTCCAGTATCTAGTCTCTGGCTGGTTGATCAATTTCATTTTTAGCTTGTGTCCAGAATGTGGTAACCGTTGTCTGTCACCCCATTAGCTATTTACACAGCCTACAGTTGGTATCTCCAGTGTTGATCCCAATTTTTTATAGATGTCCTTTTAGTGTACAGTATAGTTGCCACCTATCCTCGTTTTGAGGTTATGTCCTCTTGTCCTCCTTTGACAAGAGGAAATCCTCGCAATGACTCATTTATAGAGGTTAGACGGTTAGAGGTAGAACCAAAAAAAAAAAAAGTGGTCACATTAGGGATATCAATAGGATATAAGATAATATACCAAACGAAATGAATGTAACCCACCCTTTTAGACACTCCTAGAACAGGTTCTGGACCTACATGTGAAGGCGATGGTCCCCTTCTTGCTAACTCATCGGCTTTTCCGTTTCCTTCCATTGCCAAATGTCGTTTTGTAATTCTGCTTCATCCAGTTGATTTATGAACAGATAAAGTATTTCATTACGATATTATGCAGCTGTAAGTGCGCCTTCAATTAAAAAATTGAAAGCCGCCTCCTTCATCAATCTTCTTCCACATATTCCAATCCAAACTTTGTGACGGTACGTTAGATCGGCCCTCGGTTGTGCGTCAGATTGTAATGGGTCGTTAATTTATTTGTTGGTTGCCTTAAGATTAGTAAATAATAATACCTATTAATTAATTGAAATAAATAAATAGCTGGCATGAGAATCTTATAGATCAAAATAGCAGCTCCCAGATCGTGTGGTTTCTATGAGTATTTTAAATATAATCTGTAACTCTGTATACTAAATAATATTAAATAAAAAAATATTGATTTCACCTTTACATTATTTTAGAAGAAATGATAAATGGACCCTCCTTTGAAATGTTACTGACTGATTAAAATTATTAAATTTAAAGTAAACAATAAACAAGGTTATAACTTCTGATTTTACAAATAATAAACAAATAAATAAGGCGGTACCATTTGCATTTTTGGCGGTCCTTAGGCTCTAGGCGTGGCCGTTTGGGTTTAGACAACACTTCAGCTCACGCCTAATATGCAATCTAATATCTGATTGCTAGATTCCCACACTTATGAGGTTTTATTCTTCGGCACTCAACAAATTGCCAGACTCTTACACCGTAAGGGTAGCTAACATTAGTTCGCTGTGCGATGCACTTTAAACAATATACAGGGTGTATCAGATATAGAGGTAAATATAATAATATGTAGCAGCTGTAATCATATACAATCAAAAAGTCTTAATGCACAGGGGTCTATCTGTAAGCATTAACGAGAAAAAAAAATATTTTATAAATGCCGCGGGCTAGAGCCCCACCTGCGCCCAACCTAAATGCTGTCCGAGTATACCCCCACATACCACTATCATTCAGCCATTACCGCTGTTAGTTTTGTGTGGATCGGCGCTTGGAGTGCAAGCCACTTCGAACATTTTATTTAAATTCTCCCCGTCTCGAAAAAACGATCCTTTTCAGGACCATCATGATTTCATATAAAGAAAATCGAAGCTTGATGCTTCGGCAAAAGCGCGAGAATGTATAGATTCATTTTAGCGCGATATCATAGTAAAATGGCGTGTTTGCAAATTTTCTGTATCTACATTTATTTCTGTGTAATTCGATTCAACTCATTTTGCGTTATTTGATTAAATGAATCCAAAAGAAATAACTCAGATGAACTCATGTGGTACCGTTTATTAACAACTAACTCTCGATTCGATAAAGCAAACGAAAAATATTTACGTTTTTTGTAACTACTGAAGTCGCATATCCGGTGAAACTCGAACGTCTTATCAGGATATTAAAAATAATACTTTGTAGACTTACGTAGAATGCTCTTAACAAACAAGGAATGTTCATTTTATAAAAATAAGAAATTTAAAATGCCTCAGTTTTGTTATTTTTACAAGGGCCTTTATTTATTTAGAATGACGTTAAATGAACTTACGCCATACCATTAAGAATAATACTAAATGAGTGCAATATATTTATACATAATACCACGTTTAGCGGGTGCTTAACATGACGTTTCCTTGCATCAGGCCCGGACTAAAGAATTTTTGGCTTTAAATTTTACTTTTTTTTTATTCTTTAATAATGAAATCCGGTTTCGGTGGGTTTGTGTAGTTAACACCCAAGCAAAATTTACTTTTTTATTTGATACACCCTGTATAACTGCGTCGTGGCCGGTGCTTAATGACGGACCTTACAACTGCCGCACTCCAGACGAACGACACGTCCACTCGCTTTGGACGCTGGGTGCCGGCTTCTTTGTTCGCTTGCGTTCCTACGCGCTCCCACGTGCTTCCCTCGACTGTCCGCCAATCAGGGACGTTGCGTTGTCCTCGTGATTCGCGCTAAATTCCGTTATTCGTCCATTCTTTTCTAAACGCCGCTTACGTCACTGCACACACACACACATACAGATTAAATAGAGCTAAAGATACGTTACAAATCCAACATGTTTTATATGTGTGCATAAAGACTGAAATCAAATACTATTAATTAAGGAAGTAAATAATAAATTTTTCAACAAAAAAAGAGGATTTTTCCGATTACCATAACCTCATATTCTGTGAATTTACATATCCAGAAATCAATCATATCAAACAAAACCTCATCTGAGAAAAAATATGATTTTTCTTTATTTTTCGACGTTTTCTTTTGTATTTTATTATTGATGGCGATGTTCTTGGTGCCTTCTACTCAACATCTCAGTATTTGAATAAAAAAGATTATCATTAACTTCACGTTTTAATCGTTATTCCATGGACTATATTAAAGTGTCACGGCTGTTTAACAACAGAAAGTTGTAAGGGTCAGTATTTTTTTTTTATGGCTAGGTAAATAATCTAAAAGTCCCTAAAAAAAATTCCTCTTTCAAACTTGAAAAGATTGTGCGGAATTCTCTTATTAATGGGAAAGCAAAAATATCTCGTAATAATTGCTAAGTGGGCGGCATCTGACAAGATATCTATGGAATGTAGGGTATTTGTGCTCTTTTAACCTAGTACCTAATACTGTGTGCAATAGGTAAATGTTTCATATTGTATAGGTACAATGAGTATATATTGGCCCGCTAATCTTTGTGCTGGAAGACCCGTCCTCTATTGCCCCATTACTGGTTACTAGTTCACTTTCAGTTTCGCCATTTCTGAACCGTGAGAACATAGATTCTATGTAGGTAAGTACCTACACAATATTATGAATGATTTCGTGTAGATACCTACAGAGAGTTAGTTGAAAGAATCGAGCAGGTATTGTAGTATTTATTATATACAATTTACTTAGAAAGTAGTATGCTGACAATGAGTGTTACAGCTCATAATAATCATTTATTTACATATATTTTTTGGCGGACAATTTAAATGCCATTGTGATAATGATGAGTACTTTATATATACTTATGTTTATGATTTAATATAGTAAAAACACATGATTTTTTAAAATATTTATATTAGTTAATTAAAAATAAGCCTTACTCTTTGATATCTAGGGATAGCTGTAATTTACACTGAGAAAAGAGATTGCATTAAATGAAAAGTTTTATAACTTTTAGTTTTTATCATGTTAAACGAAAAAGATACCTTTTTGCAGAAAAATGTTTATTTTATTTGAAAGTAGCGTGCTGTTTTGCCGGAAGACTATTTTCTTCCTAAGTACATGCTTTTCGACGAAAAGTAACCGTAATTAAATGGAATGCACCTTAGTTTTGATTAATATTTTATAATGTCTTTATAACTTTTATTTAAGTAAGACAATACACATTACATATTATATTGTTATTATTACGTACATATTTAACAACATATTTTAGTTTCTTTTAAGTATTATTGAATTATAAACAGTATTTTAAATAAAAAAGCCGGACGGTTTATTTGCGTGGACATGCATGTATATATTGATTTAAAACTTTTGCCTTTTAACGAAAAATGCAAGTACCTGTATTCAAGCGGAGTGTTTTTTTTACGCGGAAGTATTTTAGTTTTATTCATGTTTCCACGTGCCTAAGTATCAGATACACAAACAATAATGAACAAAAGTGAATATTTTTCGCGCGAGGTTATAGAAATTTTAGAGATAATTGGAACGTTTTCAGTTAATGCTGATTTACTTATAAGCCAAGGAACTTTACAGCAGTATACAGGATATTCCACGTAACTGGTTCATTAAAAGTTTATGATGTTCTATTATTGACTTATATTTGAGATTTTGGCACCAGTATCTGTTCGATTGGAACTATAAATTTCCAAATATCTTAACCAAAATATCACTTCCGGTTGACCGGAAATGGATGTCAACTTTGTTATTTTAAATAGAATGATCTAATTTTTTATTCATTTTTGGGTTCTACAACTATAAATACGTTAGTTTTCATTAGCTATTCCTATAGCTACATGTTGCCGTTTTTGAGTTATTTAAGTTTTTCTTTTTTTTTTAGTCATAATCATTGCATCATTGAGAAATTAATATCTCGGTTAATACTGCAAGTAGACACTCCTAATTTGCTATGTTATGAATGTAGATATAACTCTAAGAAACGGTAAGTACACTTTACATTCTAACATACAGGGTGTTCAAAACTGAGGAACAAAGTGACATATTTTCAAATGCAGAAAACTCATTTTTTTTAAATAGAACACCCTGTATTTTAATTCGGAATTAAGAAGTAAATATCATCCCCTATCGCTTTATATGAGCATTCCCTATACCTATCTTTAATAGATTTTGAGATACGAGCGACTTTTTGTTAAACAGACTAAGTAGCCCTATCTTTAAATGTTTGTAGCTGGCTCTGAAATGGATTCACGTCAAATTCATGTATTATTTTTGAATAACCATACAAGAATCTCTGTTCGAATAGTCATTTCTATTAATATTGCGTTGTACGAAAGTGTAATTACAATGATATACATAAACACTTTGGTTAGTCAATGAATTTGACATTAATCCCATTCAGAGCCAGCTACAAACACGCAAAGATAGGGCTACTTAGTCTGTTTAACAAAAAGTCGTTCATATCTCAAAATCTATTAAAGATAGGTATAGGGAATGCTGATATAAAGTGATAGGGGATGATATTTACTTCTTAATTCCGAATTAAAAATACAAGGTGTTCTATTTAAAAAAAAGAATACTTAGTCTGTTTAACAAAAGTCGCTCATATCTCAAATCTATTAAAGATAGGTATAGGGAATGCTCATATAAAGCGATAGGGGATGATATTTACTTCCTAATTCTGAATTTAAATACAGGGTGCTCTATTTAAAAAAAATGAGTTTTCTGCATTTGAAAATATGTCACTTTGTTCCTCAGTTTTGAACACCCTGTTTGTTAGAATGTAAAGTGTGCTTACCGTTTCTTAGAGTAATATCTACATTCATAACATAGTAAATTTGGAGTCTCTACTTGCAGTATTAATCGAGATATTAATTTCTCAATAATGCAATGATTATGACTAAAAAAAAAGGAAAACTTAAATAACTGAAAAACGGCAACATGTAGCTATAGGAATAGCTAATGAAAACTGACGTATTTATAGTTGTAGGATCCAAAAATGAATAAAAAATTATACCATTCCATTTAAAATAAGAAAGTTTACATCCATTTCCGGTCAACCGGAAGTGATATTTTGGTTAAGGTATTTTACATTTATAGTTCCAATCGAATAGATACTGGTGCCAAAATCTCAAATATAAGTAAATAATAGAACATCATAAACTTTTAATGAACCAGTTACGTTGAATACCCTTTATAGTGTTTGAAGGTTTTTTAAAACTGTTATACACGGGAAAAACCATCTTGTTGTTTTCAACAATTTTTCATGCATTTGGTCACGGTTACTAAATTATTACTTGATTTAGGCATATTAAAAATATTTCTGTATTCAATCAAACAAATAATTTGGTTAGTAGATTTATTTGAAGCTAGCGCAGTATTTATTAATTTAACAAAATATTTACATGGAAGTAAAAATAAATATAGCATTTTATTTTCATATAGCAGTTTTCTCCCCATATAGTATAGCAGATGAGCAGATATACTTATGGGTAGTAGAGAAATTGTCGCCTAGATGGCGCATCTCCTATTTCATTCTAGTAGTAACAGATAATATTTCGCACAAAATAGGCTGGAAATTACGATTGTAACATACTAATCTGGTATATTTACCAGAACAATATCTGATAGAAGTCATCGCCATTGAAACGGACGATTTCTTTAACGGCACACTAAAATGCTAGGGTGGTCACTGCGACCAACGCCCCCAATACTACTAGGATTTACAACATTCTAACGACAAATCCCTCCTTAGTGCCTGCGTTTTTAGAGATAATTTATTTACATTTCGATTGAAAATGATCACGGCATTTTGTTGTGTTTACGCTTAAGTCTAAAATGAATAAATGTTATAAGAAAAGGAAAAAACCTCTTGAATCAAAATGCTTACGGTTTTCTGCCAGTCTGCATAGTTTTCAAGTTCAAAATAAAGAGCACTTGAGAATCAACTTAAAAGAATAAACTGTTTCAACGAAAAATATATTATTTCCGAAGAAATGCGTGAATTTAAAATTATATTCCATTTCAAAGAAACACCAAATCATGTTGACCATATAGAAAACGCAAAAACTTTTGGTTTAATGCAATTCCTTTTAAATGAAAAGGATATTTCTTTCAGTGTAGTATATTGCAGCCTCTTAGCTTTTTGTATTTATGCTTCTTACTTTACCCATAACCACCTCTTGCGCGTTCACTTGGTATATCATAAAATATATTTTACTAGATATGAAACGCAATCGCCTGTAAGTTTTAACCACACCTGTATCACGTTGTACAGTAATAGTTTCACGGCTCTGGGAGGAGTATCACACGCGATTTCCTAACTGGGACACCGGACTTCAGTACAGGTGGAAACAATAACGAAATGATGTAACGAACGCAAAAACAGAGGTCCGATGTACTATACGCCAGTTATGCACACGTTCGGTATAGTTTACTAGCGCAGTAGTATCTAGTAGTAGACTTTGTGTTTGTTGTCCGGAGTGTTTTCCAGTCTAGTCAGTCTCATATATTCGCCGCCCGAGTTGCAATCAATCTTAAACGGACACTCTTGTGTTTATCTAATACAGTAGAATATATAGTTACGTATCGATTATACAAGATAGTGCATCGGTTTGCTATGACGTATGCACCGGTAATTCGAAACGGTTTTGTAAACAAGAAGGTGACATTCGGAATTTGTGTTAATATGTTCAAAATGTTCCGGATGTGATTGCGATGCTGTTTTTGTGGTACTTTTAACCAGTTCCTCTTTTTTTGTATGATTATAATCCTATAGATGTTTCGGTGTGTTTCAATATTAAAAGTGGATTGTGAGAATGCTTTAAGAGTAAAATATTTTGAGATTTGACATACTATATCTATACTAACATCAAAATGTTGCAAACACTTTATATTATATGTTAGTCTAAAGATGGTATTTCTAGAGATTTGCTATGAAAAAATAATAATAAATAAATTGATTAACTGTGTACACTTAGAATATTAAAAAAATAATGCGAAAGAACTTTGCATACTTGATGTCGTTAAAAGATAACCAACGAATTTAATGGTGCGATTCTGTGCATATCTGTAGCGTCTGTAAGTATTCATAATACATACTTATAGTCTTGCTAATAATCTTATGGAGGCTACAGATATCCATAGCACACCACCATTAATTTGATAAGTCACCTTCTTTTATAATTTGTGTAATTTTGATCAAAATTTTCTCGAAAATGCTTTTATTAAATCGTGCAAACCCTGGCGTATCTGATTTTAAAAAAGCTCAATGGAAAAATAGCTAGAAAAAATTATGTTTTTTAGTAATTAAATGGCTTTTTTTTATAGGATAATGAGAAGGGCTATATTAAATAACAATATATTTAAATATAAATATTTTCTGAAATATATATATATTTTTTTTGAACACCGTTAGGAAAGAGTAGTTTTTTTCACAACATCCAGATTATTGTTTTATTTTATTTTTTAAATAAACTTTTTTGCAACATCGAGAAATCCTTGAAGGGGGCAGTTCGTTATTATCATTATTATTTTTTTTGAATAATTAAATTATTTTTTTCGAAACACTTGGTAGAGAGACGTTCATTTTTTGTGATTTTGAAATATTTTTTATTGCAACAGTTTTCCCTTCCCCCACACACACTTTACCAAATATGTTTCCCTAAATTTTAACAATTTTTTTGCAACACTATGAGGGGAACCTATTTTATTTTACAGTATCATTTTCTTTTTTTTTTTTCAAATGATTGAATGAGATTTTTATTTTAGCAACACTGACTGGGAGATTGGGGGGGACGTCCATTTTTTGTGATTTTGAAATATTTTTTATTGCAACAGTTCTCCTTTCCCGCGCACACACTTTACCAAATATATTTTCCTAATTTTTAATAATTTTTTGCAACACTATGAGTTTTCTTTTTTTTTTCAAATGATTGAATGAGATTTTTATTTTAGTAACACTGACTGGGAGAGTGGGGGGGAGGGGATTTTAATTATGCTTTTAGTTAAATGATATTTTAGTAACCCAAGAGAGGAATATTTTTTTTTCAAACACAAGGAGATATTTTTTTTTATTAATCAAGTATATTTTTTACCCACCTACAGAATATCTTTTTTAAATGTTCATTATTTTGCAACCTCAGAATTGTTTAAATCATTAGAATGAACATTTTTCAAATGATGGAATATTTTAGGTTAGGGGTGAATGATTTTTTTTTGTTTAAATAGTTTTTTTATATATTATATTTTTTTAATCGATTATTATTTGTTTTTTATTAAATGTTTATTTCCTTTTTGAATTATTTTTAATAAACAATTTATAACACGCGAGAGAATATTTTTTCGTGATAATTAAAAATATTTTTTGCTACACCCGGAAGGATTTTTTTTTTGCGACGTGGAGAGAAGAAATGATAAATGATTATTATTTTTTTTTTTGAAAATGGGGGTGGAGTGGATAAATTTTTGCAACCTAGATAGATTTTTTTTAATTAAATATTTCTTTTTTTTGTGAGGTAGAGGGTACAAGAATGCGGATTTTTTTTGCTTAAATAATTTCTTTTACAGTAAGTAATTTACGACGAGAGAATAAATCTCTACAGGATTAAATAATTTTTCCAATATATTATATTTTTTTTTAATCGATTATTATTTTAATTATTAAATGTTTATTTTATTTTTTATATTTCTTTTATGAATTATTTTTTAATAAATAATTTATAACACGCAGGAGGGACTATTTTTTCGTAATAATTAAAAATAATTTTTCTACACGCGGAAGGATTTTAAACTCTTTTTTTTGCAACGTGGAGAGAAGAAATGATAAATGATTATTTTTTTTTTTTTTTTGAAAACGGGTGGAGTGGATAAATTTTTGCTACCTAGATAGATTTTTTTTAATTAAATATTTCTTTTTTTTTGGTGAGGTAGAGGGTACAAGGATGCGGATTTATTTTTTTTTTGTTTAAATAATTTTTTTGCAGTAACGACGACAGAATAAATCTCTTACAGGATTAAATATTTTTTCTAATATATTATTTTTTAAGCCATTATTTTTTTTATTATTAAATGCTTATTTTATTTTTTATATTTTTTTATGAATTATTTTTTAATAAATAATTTATAACACGCAAGAGAGAATATTTTTTCGTGATAATTAAAAATATTTTTTTGCTACACGCCGAAGGATTTTAATTTTTTTTTTTTGCAACGTGAAGAGAAGAAATGATAAATGATTATTTTTTTTTAACGGGTGGATTGGATAAATTTTTGCAACCTAGATAGATGATTTTTTTTAATTTTTTTTTTAAATTAAATATTTATTTTTTTTGGTAAGGTGAGGGTACGAGGATGCGGATTATTTTTTTTAATAATTAATTTTTTCGCGACATCAGCCCAAGCGGATTAAGGATTTTTTCATTTTTTAATTGATTACATTGTGGTATTTATTTTTTTTACCCCTTCTATTTTTTTGTTTAATTTTGTGTATATACTCGTATAAGACAAGAGACTTAAAAAAAACAAAAAATATAAAGAGTGTTTCTATTTTATTTGTAATAAAATAAAATAATAAATTTGTAAGTATTACTTCCTAATAATTAGTTTATTTTCTACTATATGAAGTTCAGCTACTAACTTAATAGTAAGAACTTACTTTATTTTATTTTGTTACAATACACCTAATTTAGGACATCCAAGTATATACTTTTATTTTAAATTATAAAAAATTGGACTGGGGCATACTCGAAGAAAATTAATAATTATAGATAAATGCAAAATAAAATTGATTAAATTTTAAAAATTTTGCATATCCGCGCGAATTAACTAACTTACTACAATACGTATACCATCACAGTGCCTATATTACAAGAACAAACAGTTAACAAATATATAGGTCACACCTATTACCGTTTAACATTTCGCTAATTACGGTGGGAATTGGAATTTTCACACTTATTTCCATACAAAAAATGTGCCTTACGTATCTACTATATTAGCATTAAACACCGAGAATCCACCGCGGAACTCAGATCCCTATTACGAAACAATCGGTGACGTTTTGAGTTCGCGAACAATGGGACGATTCGGTATCTAAAAACGGTTTCGCTTCATTTTCACCGCTCAAACAATGAATCCAGTGCACATTACAGTCATTTTATTAACCTTGCAACGTAATCGAAAGCGAAGTTATTAGATGTTAGAAATTGAATCGGCACGATTTGAGGCTGTCGAACGCCACGGCACATTCTATCTCTATCAGTACATACTGGCGATTGTATTGTAGCGGTCAAGTAACTCTCACGGGCTAAATAGGGGCATCTTTGATATGGGCAGGTGCTTATTGAATTGCCTTCGGATTCGATTTCGCGTTCGGAGTTGAATAATGGATTTAATAGTGAACGTTATGAATTATGAATGTCAAATAGTTCGAAAGCCGTTGATTTGGCGCGTAATTGTAAACTAAAAGAGGCGTGAGTGAGTCAGGGGATATGAAGTTGGATTGTTTGTCCTTTCTGATACAGGATTTCCGATTGGGCGTTTTGTGATATGGAAAAGATAAGATTTCTCACGTAAATACAAGGTGTCGTGTCGTATTTTGATCGACGCTCGCATTAGCATTTGATTCAGGGCAAATCGCAATCTAAAATAAAAAGTGGAAAAATGACCAGTTGGTATAGTTTATTATTGAGTTATTGATGAAAATATAAATAATTTTTTTATGCTTACTTAGCTTAAGCTTTTATTATTTTCTGTAAATGGTTTTACTATATAATTTCACTGTGTCCTCTTAAGAAATGGGATGTATCTGATATATGTACATGTCTATTACGCACAACAATTAAAACCAAAAGACGTATTTTCGGTGCTATAAATTAAAATGTTGATATTTGATTTATTTACTTTATATTTTATTTTGACGATTTTAGTGTCTGAAATGGCGAAACGCCGAAATATCTACTAAATAATATCTGATAAAACTGACGGAAAAAACGACGTCATTATGTTACACCATATGATATATAATTTATTTAACAATAATCGCATTCATCATAATTATCATAATTATTACAAAAAAAAAAAAACCAAAAACATATAATATTTTTTTGTTAGGTTCGGCATGTTCAATAACAGCTTTTCTTAAAAAAATCAAAAATTATCACGCCAGCACAGTTTGGCTTCTTATCCAATTCAGGTACAGCTGACGCCCTGTTCTCGGTCCTCAAGTCTTTACTAATATTAATAACAACACTTTACAGCCACTGTGTTCTGGGACTTTTCTAAAGCCTTTGACTGTGTCAGTCATAACATCCTCATAAAAAAATTATTTTACTATAGGATGGTTCAAATCGCACCTTTTTAATAGGAAACAGATCGTGAAAGCAAATAGTTCTTCCTCATCGTGTGGGAATTGACCCTGGCGTTCCTCAAGGCTCAGTGCTTGGTCCAATACTTTTCTTTCTGTTTACCAATGACAAACGTGTCTAATGTTGAATATATGTTGAATCATTTGTATTGTTGTTATTTTGTGAAAAGTTTTTCTTATATTTAAATTTATATTTAATTTATATTTATAATTGTTGGTGTCCACTTAATTTATTATTCATGTTTGGTCTTTTTTTAACTTGATGATAGACAATTTTACCTTTTTGACGTTGATCTGAAGATGGCTTTTTAAAAGCCGAAACTAGTAATCATATATTAAATTGCTGTATGAACGAAAGAACGAGTTTTTTTTACTCTTATCTAACCTTTACAATTAGAGAAATGTTACTAGACCAGCTGTAACAGTGCTGGTACAAAATCCCGCACAAGGTTTACATAGCGAATCTAAATTTACGTTGCTTCCGGTTTTTACAGATGTTGTTTGTCGCTTCTTCTTTTGCGTTACACACCAAACGACTATTACGCACTGTTAAATGATGCCACAGAGTGGGACTCTAGGAATAACCTTAAAAGTTCTAGAAACAACTGGAACCGTTTACATAGCTTCTGGAACAATTTTAAAAGCTCCTAGAACAGCACACACAGTCATGGACCCTAGAGCAGCATAAACAGATGCTGGAACAGCTTAAAGAATTCTTGAAACAGGTTAAACATCTCTGAAACAGCTTTCGGAATAAACTATTCTAGGAGTTGTTTAAACCGTTCCAGGAACCGTTTCAGCTGTTTCAAAATCTGTTTATGCTGTTCCAAGACGAGTCCTTCAAGCTGTCCCAGGAGGAGTTTTTTTAAGCTGTTTCAGGTGTGTTTAAGCTGTTTCAAGAGCTATTTAAACTATTTCAGAAGGAGTTCTTTAAGCTCTTCTAGGAAGAGTTACTCAATCTGTTTCAGGAGGAATTCTTGAAGCTTTCCAGGTACTGTTTAAGCTGTTCCTATTTTTGATAGCTGTTTAAACCGTAACAGGACGAGTTATTTAAATTGTTCCAGAAGAAGTTCTTTAAGCAACTTTCATACCTAATTACAGGAGCTGTTTAAGCCGCTTAAGGCTCCATTTAAGCTGTTCCGAGAGCTGTTTAAACTGTTCCAGAAGGAGTTATTGAAGTTATTATAGTAGTTCTTTAAACTGTTCCAGGAGGAGTTATTGAAACTGCTCCAGTAGCTGTTTAAGCTGTTACACGATCTATTTAAGCTATTCCGAGAACTGTTTAAACTGTTCCAGAAGGAGTTCTTGAAGTTGTTCTGGGAGCTGTTGAACCTGTTCCTATAACTGTTATAACTGTTCCTATAAGTAACGGAGTTATTCCCACTCTATCATGCCACTTGTCAAAGCGCAAGTAGTCGTCTAATGGAAAAATCGGCAGTGAAATGAATTTAGATCTCCTATATATGTAAACCTTATAGGATTTTATGCAAGAGCTGTTATAGCTTGTCTGCTTATTCTGAGTTAGTCGGATCACATGCACTTTCATTTCACCTTGAATGTTTTTGAATTTTCATAGAACTCCTTCCTTGTCTAAGCACCGCTTATGAACTCGATACCACGTGCTCGGAAAAACTGAGATGTGAGATATAATACCTATCAAAGTATTAGCCAGTTTTAAAACGATTGATATGCTGTATACCATGCCAGCTTATCATTCTTTAAAAGACGTCAAATAAATCGCACATTCAAATAGTCTTTTTTAACATATTTTCACAAAAAGAACAATTCTCTGACATTCGAATCATTAAATTTTACATCTGCTGCTAAATTTATTGTCTGCATGTGCAAGCAGACTTCGAAAAGGGCATTTTCTCCATCATTCTCAACTTTCAAAATTGGCAAATCCATTGTTTCGTTTTTCTAGAGTAAACTTTCAAAATGCCAAAACGTCTCTAGCAAAAGATCATATTTCTTTGAACGGTCTCATTATTTTTATCAAGATTTAGAACATTCCGATGAAAATCTACCAAATTCTTCAGAATCTATTATGTAAATACTACGCTAACTTCATTGCTTATGGGTCGATACTTAAGTTGAGTTTTTGCTGGATTGTAGACAAATCTATAGAAACGATGTTAATGCTTTTATATATGTTTAAATTAAGTAATAGAGAATTAGCTCTATAGTCTATAAATATCACCTTAAAATATGTTGATTACATTAGTATTAATAACAGCTGATTAACTACAATAATTTTATTGCGTACTATAAACAACGTAACATTAAAATTACGTTTCAGTATTATTTTATACGGCCGTAGTTTATAGCCAATACGGCCCCTGAATTCATATGCTGTGAGCAGGTAAACAGCACCCTTAAAGTGAGAGGTCAGGTAAAATATCGCCATAGGAGATGCAGTAAAACCATTACAGAGGTTGTAAAGTAAAATATTATATCTTAAAATGCACTACAGTATAAAAATGGAACAAGCCAAACAGTCATCAGCCTTCTATACAGGGTGTATCAAATAAAAAAGTAAATTTTGCTTGGGTGTTAACTACACGACATATAAAGCACAAACCCACCGAAACCGGATTTCATCATTAAAGAATAAAAAAAAGTAAAATTTAGAGCCAAAAATTCTTTAGTCCGAGCCTGATGCAAGGAAACGTCATGTTAAGCACCCGCTAAACGTGGTATTATGTATAAATACATTGCACTCATTTAGTATTATTCTTAGTGGTATGCCGTAAGTTCATTCAACGTCATTCTGAATACATAAAAGCCAATCGGCCAGTGTGCCCTCGTAAAAATAGCAAAACTGAGGCATTTTAAATTTCTTCTTTTCATAAAATAAACATTCCTTTTTTGTTAAGAGCATTCTACGTAAGTCTACAATAGTATATTAAAGTACGAGTTTCATAAGGCATGATTTCTCGTTCATTAGAAAACTCGCCTGCGGCTCGTTTTCTAAACTTGAACTCGTGCGACAAAAAGCCTTATGAAAGGAGTCCTTTATACTATTTTTTCTATTTTGCATTATAAATTGATAATAAATACTTAATAAAAATCTCATTAAAAATGTTGAGTTTTATTTTTTATATGAAGTTGGTCACATTGACATACGATTGACATTTGACGAATTCAAAATTCAAATTCGGCTATTTAAATTGTTTAAACAATATATTTCATAATATAGTCTCTGTAAACTGTAAAAAATGAGTGATACTGAGACAAATTTATCTTGTACGCCACCACAACTGCGTGAAATTGCGGATAACGCCGTCATAAATTTATTACCGAAAAAATCAAAAGCAGTATATGAAAAATGCTACCATCAATTTGAACTATGGGCTGTACAGAATAATGCCAACACAATATCTGAAAACATTTATTAGCATATTTTGAATTACAAGGTAAAATAAGAAATCTTCTACCTTATGGTCTATGTATTCATGCTTCGTTCTTGCTTTTCCATTTATAAAAATACAGACATATCAAAATATATTAAATTACAAGCCTATTTAAAACGATTCTCTGAGGGATACGAGAGCTAAGAAATCTAAAATTTTATGCATTGAAGATATTAATAAATTTATAGAAGAATGTTCTGACGCATTGTATTTAGCAATAAAGGTACGATATTATTTGCAAAATGTAATTTTTTATGTAATGGATTTAATTTTAGATCGTTTTAATAATGGGTTACACAGGTGCCTGTAGACGAGATGAATTAACAAATATGTCCATACATGATTTAGAATTTAAGAGTGATATTATTTTGGGTGACAGTACCTAAAACAAAAATAATATCGTAAGAGTTTTTGCAATTACGGATGAAAGATGGATTACTTTAATTAAAAAATATGTCGCCTGCGACCAAAAAATATTAATCATTCAAGATTCTTCCTTACATATCGCAATGGTTATTGTATATCGTGCCCGATTGGAATTAATACGATTGGCAAAATGCCTAAATTAATAGCTGATTTTCTAAAATTGCCCAATTCAGAGCTTTATACTGGACATTGCTTCAGACGTTCTAGTGCTACACACTTAGCAGACGCAGGCAGTGATTTGCTGACTATAAAACGTCATGGTGGATGGAAGTCATCTGCGGTAGCTGAGGGTTACATCGAATCAATCAGCGATCCACACAAAACTAACAGCGGTAATGGCTGAATGATAGTGGTATGTGGGGGTATACTCGGGACAGCATTTAGGTTGGGCACAGGTGCGGCTCTAGCCCACGGCCATTTATAAATATTTTTTTCTCGTTAATGCTTACAGATAGACCCCCTGTGCATTAAGACTTGATTGATTGTATATGATTACAGCTGCTACATATTATTATATTTACCTCTATATCTGATACACCCTGTATAGCAGAATAACAGGTGCAATACTTTTTTCCTTATTTTGATAAACGGAAAGCCTTGTCTTTACTTTAGACAACGTCAATTCGTGGTTGTGCACATGGTATATATATTGCATCTTACAAGCAACCGTTTAGAAAACGATAATTATTCCACTTAAAACGACCATTTCTAGATATTATACCAATTAAAAAAAATTACACTTGGCGAAACTAAATACACGTTTCATACCCAATTTATGTCACCCAACACGACATATCTGCCTGCATGTATAAATATACCGTAATAATCTACCAATTATTCCCACTATAACCCATCTAAAAAAAAAAAAATCGTCTAAAATGTGCAAAACCGTTACATATACATATACAAAGCGAAAGTTTATTCGTCAGCGAATGTGCGGTTGAGAACTCCTTCATCGTTCGGCTGTTACTGTTTTTCTCATTGTTAATTGTCGGATCCCATTCATCCCGCGTTTCAATGGGATTAGTAATAATAAAAAACAAAAATAGAAGTTGTAACACGGTCGGCCGTGGAAAACAAATGCTGCATTATGTAACGCAGAACACAATATAAAATAGTGTTTATTTGTTTGTCGCGAGTGTGCTAGCTGGTCTCAAGTGCTACTGCGATTTGTGGTGGGTGATGCATCGCAATGTGTATTATTTGGCGTGTGAATGAGAAATAGTGGCTATATAGAATATACATACATACAACATATACAGGGTGTATCAGATATAGAGGTAAATATAATAATATGTAGCAATTGTAATCATTTACGATCAAAAAGTCTTAATCCACAGGGGGTCTATCTGTAAGCATTAACGAGAAAAAAAATATTTTGTAAATGCCGTGGGCTAGAGCCGCACCTGTGCCCAACCTAAATGCTGTCCCGAGTACACCCCCACATACCACTATCATTCAGCCATTACCGCTGTTAGTTTTGTGTGGATCGACGCTTGGAGTGCAAGCCACTTCGTACATTTTATTTAAATTCTTCCCGTCTCGAAAAAACGATCCTTTTTAGGACCATCATGATTTCATATAAAGAAAATCGAAGCTTGATTCATATAGATATATAGATTAATTTTCGCGCGACATCATAGTAAACAGTCGTGTTTGCAAATTTTCTGTATCTAAATTTATTTCTGTGTAATTCGATTCAATTCATTTTACGTTATTTGATTAAATAAATCCAAAAGAAATAACTCAGATTCATGTGGTACCGTTTATTAACAACTAACTCTCGATTCGACAAAGCGAATGAAAAATATTTACGTTTTTTGTAACTACTGAAATCGCATATCTGGTGAAACTCGAACGTCTTATCAGGATATTAAAAATAATACTTTGTAGAATTACGTAGAATGCTCTTAACAAAAAAGGAATGTTTATTTTATAAAAAGAAGAAATTTAAAATGCCTCAATTTTGCTATTTACACAAGGGCCTTTATTTATTCAGAATGACGTTAAATGAATTTACGGCATGCCATTAAGACTAATACTAAATCAGTGCAATGTATTTATACATAATACCACGTTTAGCGGGTGCTTAACATGACGTTTCCTTGCATCAGGCCCGGACTAAAGAATTTTTGGCTCTAAATTTTACTTTTTTTTATTCTTTAATGATGAAATCCGGTTTCGGTGGGTTTGTGCTTTATATGTCGTGTAGTTAACACCTAAGCAAAATTTACTTTTTATTTGATACACCCTGTATATGTAGGATCTGTGTTGTGCTAAAAGGATTTAAAATGATTTGAAAAGATATGCAGGTATCTCACCGAACTAACTCACAAGCAAAGTCACCCAACTGGTCACCTCTGATTTAATCGACCTGTATTTTTTTTGGCTGCCGATATTCACTTTTAGGGAAATAGAAACGCCTAAAGTTACATCCGTAAAACACATTTTCGACAATATCTTTGGAACTAGAAGAGATATCGAGCTTAACTAAAAAGGAAAATATTCTTCCGGACAATTGTGACATTTTGATTTAATAAGGAGATCAGTAGTTTATTTAAATTTACGTGTTTTTTTGGATTTTTTCCCGAAATATCGTATACAAGGGTTATAGCCACCCTAAAATCTCCCTTATGCAATCTATCTTTTTTCTTTTCTACCCCTTGAGTAAAAATTAATTAAAGGTGAGAAAGTAGGTGGGAAAGGAGGTCATCTACAACTCACCTTTAATTTATTTTTTACCTATGAAAACTTGAAAAAGGGAATAAAAATTGTCGAAACGTTGTTTAATTAAGAACAATTGTTTAAATTTAAGCCATAATTCCCCGAAAAAATTTTAGTTGCTAAAAAATTATGGTTTATTTAAGAGAAGGCCTTTAAAAAGGCATGAATCAATAGATGGCGCCATCGCTTAAACTTACAGACAACATAATTCATTTGTAACTTATTGGAATATACCTACATATGTAAATCTATACGAACGATTATAGCCATGTTGTTCTAGGCAACAAAGGGTCTCTGGGGCTTTTAATTTTTCTTAATAAAGCGTATAAACTGAGATGTAAATGCGGAAAAAAGAAATATAAAAAATGCTTTTTGTAAGTTTTAAACAGTTTAAAACCCAAGTAGTAATGTAAGCACTTGTCCTGCTGGATTACGTATTTTAATAAATAAATGTAATAATAAATCATAAAGCTATTATTATCGAGTCATACTTTAGAAATGGTGAAAAAATTGAAAATGGAGAATAGTTGGTTGCATCACTCTATGCAGTCAGTCACACTGAGAGAAATATCCTTTTCATTTGAAAGGAATTGCATTAAACCAAAAGTTTTTGCGTTTTCTATATGGCCAACATGATTTGGTGTTTCCCTGAAAAGGAATATAATTTTAAATTCACGCATTTCTTCGGAAATAATATATTTTTCGTTGAAACAGTTTATTCTTTTAAGTGAAAGATATTGATAGCTGATTCAAGTCCTCTTTATTTTGAACTTGAAAACTATGCAGATTGGCAGAAATCCGTAAGCATGTTGATTCAAGAGGTTTTTCCTTTTTCTTATAAACATGTATTCATTTTAAACTTAACCGTAAACACAACAAAATGCCGTGATCATTTTTAAGCGAAATAAAAATTAATTATCTCCAAAATCCCATGCACTAAGGAGGGGGATTTGCCGTTAAAATGTTATAAATCCTAGTACTATTGGGGGCGTTGGTCGCAGTGACTACTCTAGTACTCTAATGTGCCGTTAAAGAACTCGTCCTTTCAATGGCGATGACTCCTATCAGATGTTGTTCTGGTAAATATACCAGATTACTATGTTACGATCGTAGTTTCCAGCCTACTTTGTGCGAAATATTGTCTGTTACTGGAATGAAATAGGAGATGCGCCATCTATGCGACAATTTCTCTACTACACATAAGTATATCTGCTCATCTGCTGTACTATATGGGGAGAAAACTGCTATACGAAAATAAAATGCGATATTTATTTTTATTTCCATGTAAATATTTAGTTAAATTAATAAATACTGCGCTAGCTTCAAATAAATCTACTAACCAAATTATTTGTTTGAATGAATCAAGTAATAATTTAGTAACTGTAACCAAATGCATGAAAAATGATTGAAAACAACAAAATCGTTTTTCCCGTGTATAACAGTTTTAAAACCTTCAAACAATATATACTGCTGTAAAGTTCCTTTGGCTTATAAGTAAATCAGCATTAACTGAAAAGATTACAATTATCTCTGAAATTTCTTTAACCTCGCGCGAAAAATTTTCACTTTTGTTCAATATTGTTTGAGTATCTGAGACGTATGCACGTGGGAACATGAATAAAATTAAAATACTTCCGCGTAAAAAAGCACTCAGCTTGAATATACAAGTGCTTGCATTTTCCGTTAAAGGAAAAAAGTTTTAAATCAATGTATGCATGCGTGTCCACGCAAATAAACCAAAATGCCTGGCTTTTTTTATTTAAAATACTGCTTATAATTCAATAATACTTAAAAGAAAGTAAAATATTTTGTTAAATATGTACATAATAATAACAATATAATATGTAATGTGTATTGTCTTACTTAAACAGAAGTTATAAAGACATTATAAAATATTAATCAAAACTAAGGTGCATTCCATTTAATTACGGTTACTTTTCGTCGAAAAGCATGTATTTAAGAAAAAAATAGTCTTCCGGCAAAACAGCACGCTATTTTCAATTAAAATAAACACTTTTCTGAGAAAAGGTATTCTTTTCGTTGAACATGATAAAAATCAAAAGTTATAAAACTTTTCATTTAATGCAATCTTTTCTCAGTGCATGTACGGAAGAATTTCGGGCAGAATTTCCAAATTTTCCAGTAACATATGACTGTTTTCGACAATTAATACAAAAATTTGTGTCCCAAAAACCAGGTAGTGGTAGACCATTAAAACGGACAGTTGAAAATATAGCAGATGTTGCGGAGCGAATAACTAAATCACCTAAGAAATCGATTCGCATAAACTTCTATTCACAGTTTTTAATCACCTGAGGAAGGCTAAATATTCGCCGAAACTGGTGGTGGTTTATTATTTTATGTTTTATGACCATAAGATAAGTCTTTTTGCATATACACTCTGTATGTAAACTTCCATGTTTTAAATCTATTGACGAACCTTGCACATAGTGACGTTGTTTGATATCGCACAGGAAATGCTCATTATCCTTCAACCATAAATGCATGAATAAATACTCCTCTACCTGGACACTATAAATAGTATGAACAAAAAAAAAGTTTAAATTAATTAAAAATGGCCTCTAATTATTTTAACCTCACTTGTTTTCCATTCAATAGTTAATAGCTCTTCGGTTGTTAAATGTTTATATGTATATAGCATATACATATGTAGTTGTGTGCGCGTAAACACTTAACTTATGTAATTTTAAGAAGTAGATATATCTATTATGTTATGGGCTTTTTTTTTAAAAAAAATAGTCATGGTAAAACATCCTTGAAAGTTATGTCGTTAAATGTCTTGCCTATACAGATATTTTTTGCGTAATAAACTTTTTAGATTTTCGTAAGAGAAAATGTATGTTGCTTTTTGTAGTCTGTTATTTAATGGGCAAATAAATGGAATTTTCATGTTTTTACGCAGTTATCAAGGGATTATATGTATATATCATTGAATTGTTAGTTTGATAACGAAATTACTGAATCGCTAACGTAGTTAATTGAAGAAATGTAGTTTACAAACAAGACACAATTGATATAAGTAGAAAATGTGCTAAAATCTATATAAAATATACTGTTCCATCTAAAATAAATAAGAAAATTGAATGAATTTCAACTTTCAGGATACACTGAAAGAAATATCCTTTTCATTTAAAAGAAATTGCATTAAACCAAAAGTTTTTCCATTCTCTATATGGCCGACATGATTTGTGTTTCCTTGAAACGCAATATAATTTTAAATTCACGCAGGAAATAATATATTTTTCGTTGAAACAGTTTATTCTTTTAAGTGAAAGATATTGATAGTTGATTCAAGTCCTCTTTATTTTGAATTTGAAAACTATGCAGATTGGCAGAAAACCGTAAGCATTTTGATTCAAGAAGTTTTTCCTTTTCTTATAAACATTTATTCATTTTACACTTAAGCGTAAACACAACAAAATGCCGTGATCATTTTCAATCGAAATGAAAATGAATTATCTTTAAAAACCCATGCACTAAGGAGGGATTTGCAGTTAAAATGTTATAAATCCTAGTAGTATTGGGGGCGTTGGTCGCAGTGACCATTCTAGTACTCTAATGTGCTGTTAAAGAAATCGTCCTTTCAATGGCGATGACTCCTATCAGATGTTGTTCTAGTAAATATACCAGATTAGTATGTTACGATCGTAGTTTCCAGTCTATTTTGTGCGAAACATTATCTGTTACTGGAATGAAATAGGAGATGCGCCATCTATGCGACAATTTCTCTACTACACATAAGTATATCTGCTTATCTCCTGTACTATATGGGGAGAAAACTGCTATACGAAAATAAAATGCGATATTTATTTTTACTTCCATGTAAATATTTAGTTAAATTAATAAATACTGCGCTGGCTTCAAATAAATCTACTAACCAAATTATTTGTTTGATTGAATACAGGAATATTTTTAATATTCCTAAATCAAGTAATAATTTAGTAACTGTAACCAAATGCATGAAAAATGGTTGAAAACAACAAGATGGTTTTTCCCGTGTATAACAGTTTTAAAACCTTCAAACACTATATACTGCTGTAAAGTTCCTTGGCTTATAAGTAAATCAGTATTAACTGAAAAGATTACAATTATCTCTGAAATTTCTTTAACCTCACGCGAAAAATATTCATTTTTGTTTATTATTGTTTGAGTATCTGAGACTTATGCATGCGGGAACATGAATAAAACAAAAATACTTCCGCGTAAAAATGCACTCAGCTTAAATACAGGTGCTTGCATTTTCCGTTAAAAGGCAAAAGTTTTAAATCAATGTATGCATGTGTGTCCATGCTAATAAACCAAAACGTCCGCCTTTTTTATTTAAAATACTGTTTATAATTCAATAATAGTTCAAAGAAACTAAAATATGTTGTTAAATATGTATATAATAATAACAATATAATATGTAATGTGTATTGTCTTACTTAAACATAAGTTATAGAGACATTATAAAATATTAATCAAAACTAAGGTGCATTCCATTTAATTACGGTTACTTTTCGTCGAAAAGCATGTACTTAAGAAGAAAATAGTCATTCCGGCAAAACATCACGCTACTTTCAATTAAAATAAACACTTTTTCTGAGAAGAAGTATTGTTTTCGTCGAACATGATAAAAACCAAAAGTTATAAAACTTTTCATTTAATGCAATCTCCTTTTTCAGTGTTTATACAATTACTGTTTATAGTTTCTTATATCATATATTCGAAAATATTAATAATAAGAAAAAATGACTGCGACCTATATAAAGCTTTTGATTGTATTTCCCATTTCTATTCTTCTTTGCATACATACCTGAAAGACATGGCTTTAGATGTAAAGTTAAATGACTGGTTTCGCTCATACTTATCAGTTTGCCGTCAATGTGTGAGGTTAAAGTCGGTAACGATTTCGTTAATTCAAAAGTTAGTAGAGTCGTGTGTGGTGTACCACAGCGCTCGGTGCTGGGGCCAATTTTTTTTTAATATTTATTAATTAATGACCTGGTGCATGTTGCCCACCAAGAACTTACGATTCTCTTCGTTTACGATACATCGCTTACGTGACAGACATGCTTCTAATCATTAGGATTTGGAAAATTTAATAAATACTGATGACCTAAGAGGAAAAGTTTTCAAATGAACACGCTATAAATAACATCATCAAATATCATTTTGTTAATTATTCGAATATACCATTGGCACCATGCATATGTCTTCTTAGAGTGTTTAAACATAAAATATTTTTAATAAGTATAATAAACAAACAACTACCTACATATTGAATAAACTTAGCAGTTATACCATAAGAAAAAATATTTTCCTATACAAAAGTTTTCGTATAACTTTCACTTCAAATCAATAAGTCTATTTGAACAAATTCTATTTCTTTCCACATATGTACATATTAACAAATAGGTTTTTTACCGAAAAATAACACATTATATTTATATTTAAATCAGTGCCGTACACATCGCTTTCAGTTCACCGAACATTGACAATAATTATTACGAATGCCACCAGTAAAAGCAGTTTTGAACGTTCACAACTTTCCAAGACTATGCTAGTGTTCTGTGATGTTAACAGTTGACCCAAAACTCCGAAAGGACTAATCGTTTTTCACGTCACCAATGAGTGTAATAGTTTGCCATGTTGGATGGTGGTTATAGTGATAATAAAGGACCCGATAGGTCCACCTCTGAGACCGCAAAAGAGGGTCTCTTTCGTCTCGTACGTGAAGATTAAGCCTCTGTTCTTGTATGCGCAGGTTCAGCCTGGTGAAGCGGTTGCTACTACCAAAGAAGGTGAGTTGATTCTTATATAATTTGTAGAGAATTAGATTAATGATATTGGATAGAGGAATATGTTGGGATTTTGAGTGCTAAAGTTTAACACTATTCAGTGATGCTCCCTACAGTATAACAAATCTTATTAAGATCTTTTTTTTGATTTGATGCAGTGTTTTAGAGATATTCCGTTGTCTCACCCAGTATACAGAGTGATTCTCAATATATGCGACAAACTTTAAGAGCTGATTCCTGAGGTTATTTTGATCATAAAAGTTCATATGAGTATATGTCCAAAACGGTTTGGTTTTAAAGTTATTGAATGTTTAATAATAAATTATGAAGTATGACTAACACGATATAATATCACAGTTGGTTCTTCAAAAACTATTGTGTTGAGAGGGAATTGTTTATTTGTCATTTCAATATTTGTCAATAGTTGTCAGAGTATTCATTCAGTTTATTGCCAGTTTCTGTTTTCTAAAATGAATTACACGAATGCTGAGATGTGTGATATGCATTTCTTTACGTCTTGCCAATGGAAATTCGCATGCTTCTAGATGCCTTTATGAAGAACGATACCCGAACCGTATCATCCCGCATCATTCAATATTTGCCCGTCTTCACCAACGTCTTAATGAAACGGAAATTTTAAAATACGGACGACTGATAACGGCACCCATCTACAGGGAGAACTCCACAAGTTGAGAAATGATACCAAAATGAAATTGAGAACATCAACTAACAGCACAGAAAAATTGCGTTTGCTTTTAAACATTAGTCAGCCACAGTTTGTAGAGTATTTCTGCTCTGGGTCACCTTAATCATTAGTTTATACGACTCCCATGAAATGTCGATGAACTTGAGAATCTTTTCTCGCAGTTTTAAACAATTCGAAATGCCTGGTATTTAGAACGGACTCGCCTGTCAATACGACGGGGATAGAAGCTTGTAATGCAGTTGGGGGGTGGTCTTTTCACAGTAGTATAAGTTAATTTTTTTACTAATTTTTGTTAATTTTAACTAAAACATTATTATGTTAACTTAATATTAAAATTGTACACTTTAGAACTAACTTTGGACATATGTTTAGGAATTTTTATGATCAAATAACCCAGAATCAGTGTTAAAGTTTGTCCATATATGAGAATCACCTGTATAGGCACTGAGACAGTGTTGAAAACGGTATTCTTTGCCAAGGATGTGACTCACTTTCAACAATATTTTTAATTAATATCAAACAGAAACGATGTAACAGCGAAGTGTACTGTAAGTTGAAAATATCTTTTTCTCAGCAATATTGCGAATCACCACAAAAACGTTTATTAACACTTTTTTGTGTGCTTCATCATGCTTTAACACTCTATTAGATTTCGTCGTTTATTTCAAAACCAGCCTCTATATAAATCGTATATATTCATTATTTTAATATTAAATGCATTTGTTGGCTGTCTCTTATGGTAACTTGAGGATGATGAGCTTGTAATCGAAACATGTAGAAATACAAATAAAGATCTGTTGCCCAATTTAGATTATCATTCTAATTTAACTGGGAATTTACGAAAGCATAATGATTTGTCTGGAGAACCGTTTAATCTGTATTTTCTTTTAAAAAAATCCATGAGAAGAATGGGTCAGCAAAAAGAAGACAGAAGTCACCAACACGAAGCAAATAGAAACGAGGGTGAAGAGGCAAGTGGTCCTGGAAGATGGCAAAGTGGTCGAAGATTCAGGCCCGGTGGTTACCACCAACACCAAGGAAGACACAGAAACCCAAGAACATCACCAGACAAAAGTAAGTCTTTCACTTCATCCTTTCAAATAAGCGAAAAAAATAGAAATTCCACTTAAATTCTTCATACAAAAAAAAAATGCGTTGATTGATTACCTTTTGATGATCGATATCTTTGTGATTTCTGCAGCTTCGAAAATTAGGCGAAGATGACGTAGACACCGATCAATTAGCTTTAGAACAGGCCACTGGGGAAACCCAAGAGGTAGCCAAATGGGTCGTAGTGCCGATCCTGACGGACTGGTTCGTGAGGTTAAAGAAAAACGGGTCATCTCTAGGGAAGAGATTGAGGAGGTTAAAGGAACTGAAGATATCAAGCATCTGGGAGATATTACAGATGAGGTGAGTGATTTACTTGAAAAGGTTTCAATGGTTATTTGTATCACTAGGCTAGAAACTGCAGTTTTGTGCAAAAGAGTTTCTGGCCGTATGATACACAATGTTTTTTGGACCGACAAATCTTAATTTTGAACTGATAATAGAAAAGAAATTTTGACACTAGGGAGTTGACAGTACAAGTTGGCACACATATTACATGTTTCTTTTTTTAATTTTCTATTTGACCTTTACTGATACTTTTGACTGAATTTTCATTATGTATCTAAATAGAAGAGCATTGTTAGGAAGGTGTGATAATATATCGAGTCATTCTTTGATAGTACAGAAGTTAATGTTGAATTTGAAAAAGAGAAATGACTTTTTTTTTGACTGATTAGTTTATAATTTCGCGAAGTCCTTGTATAAAATGTTTATTTATGTAGTTTTGGAATTGCAATTTCGAGAAGAAATTTCAGATTTTTACAATTTTACTGTGATAGGATCAGTATAAAGGTTTTTCTACTGACGGAACAAACCAGATTGATGTTATACAGAAGCCAATTTTCAATAAGATAATAGAGTTTATGTAATCCATTATCAACAGTCCACTGAAGGTTTATTGTTGCATTTTTTTAAATGATTAAAATTATTTTTTTTAATACCCCAGTAGGGCACAATTAAAACAAAAATAATACTTTTTAGTGGGGGGGAAGACGGGGGTTAAAAATTATAACACCGAGAAAACTGGGACAATATAAAATATTTTTTTCAACAGTAATAGTGGACGAAATTTTTTAAATGGCTGGGGGTAGGAGAAATTAAATTATAAAATTAAAATTAATTAATTGAAAAATAATAGAACAGGATATAAAAAACATTTTTAAATAAAAAATATAAAAAATTACAGCGGGCATGGGTTGTTTTGATGATTTTTTTCAACATCAATGAAGCGAAATAAAAAAATAAATAATAAAATATTAAAGAAGCGTAAAACATTTAAAATCAAATAAAAAATATAAATTACTATACGGGGCATAAGGTTGTTTTGGATGAATTTTTTCCAACGTCGTGAAAGGGATAATTAAAAAAAAATTAAATCAACTAATTAAAAATATATAAAAGAAGTGATAAAAGATTTATAAATACAAAATAAAAAATATAAAAATTTACTATACGGAGCATGGGGTTGTTTTGAATCATTTTTTTTCAACGTCGTGAAAGGGATAATTAAAAAATAACATTAATTAATTAAAAAAATATAAAAGAAGCGATAAAACATTTTTAAATACAAAATAAAAAATATAAAAAAATACTATACGGGACATGTTTTGGATGATTTTTTTTTCAACGTCATGAAAGGATAATTAAAAAAAGATTGTTTAAAAAGATATAAGAGAAGCGATAAAACATTTTCAAATACATAATAAAAAATATAAAAATTTACTATATATGGGCATTTGAATTTATTTTTTTTCAACATCATGAAAGGGATAATTAAAAAAAATAAAATTAATTAATGAAAACTATTTAAAAGAAGCGATAAAACATTTTCAAATATAAAATAAAAAAAAAAATACAATACAGGGGAGAAGGGGCTTCCGAGTAATGTACCTCAAATGATGCATCAACAAAAAAAAATATCCCGTCATTCCACGGTACCCCTTCTCTCTTGTATTGTCATTTTTTTATTTTATATTTGAAATAGGATGGAATCGACCCCCATCATTCCACATAACACCTCTGCCTTCTGTGTTGTCATTTTTTAATTTTATAATTGAAAATGTTTCATCGGCTTTTTCATATATTTTTAATTAATTTAATTAATTATAGTTATGTGAAATACGCGATAAAACATTTTTAAGTATAAAATAACCAAAAAAAAAATATTTCACGGTACTGGTAAGAGAGGGGGTTCCGTGGTATGGTGGGATAACTAATTTCTTTTTTTCAATGGGGTAAGAAAGATAGGAAAAACGTAGAAAACAGGTAACGGTTCAACCTGTTCTAAATCTTAATTTTAACAACACGCAGGGTGAATTTTTTTGGGAAAGTAGGACATTAAAAGGGAAATGTTTTTACAACATGTACTAATGACATGAAAGAGTGGGGGATGAACGAGTTTTTGAAATGAATTTCAGCACTGGGAAGTAAGAAGTAACAAAGTTAACTGTTTTAAATAATTAACATTATTGTTTTACCACACGTGGGAGAAGGATGATTTTTATTTAATAGAGCATATTTCTTTTTTTTTTTCAATATTACGAAGAGGATGATTGGTTTTTTTTTTATACGAGAAAAAAACATTTTCTTAAATCATATTTTTTTATCAATACCGAAATTTCAAATGTTTTAAAGTACTATCTTTTTACAATTAAAGAATCATTTTTTTTTTTAATCACATTTCTGAGACGAACAGAATTTTTCTATGATTTTTTTTTTAGTATCTAACTATAAAAGCAATGTATGATGTAATTTTCCAGAATATATTTTTGGTTGTTGCTGTATTTTCAAGTACTTTATACACATGCATTTGAGGGTCTAAAAAAGTACTTTATCAACTTATTGTTAGTACAACAAAGTGATCACGTAGTGCTACTTTATTATCCTAGGATAATAAAGTATACAAATTACACTTTACAGGATTAAACTGTCACGATTCTGAAGTATTCAAATTATTATTTACTTATAAATAAAAACTCATTTAAATTAAGGAATTTAAATTTTATTATCCTCCAATAATGCTAGTAAAACCTTTTATATTCAGTGAAATAGTATCTTTGGCTTGGTTGCATTTAGTTTGTAAAGAGAGTTGCCTACATATGATCGCTAAACGTCTTAACAAATGAGTATTCTTCACACTAGAAATACAAGTTAAATTAACTATAATTAGTGGTAGCCACAAGAGGGTAGTCTAAAAAAATATTATATGCAGTACGGCAATCAAATGCTTTTATGGAATTCGTTTGGATAAAGTGGGAATTTACTGCTTAGATGCATAAGTAACTATTTTGATATTTTATAAAAACTTAGAAATTACTTTCATAATAATAGTCTTTTTTTTTTAATTAAACTAAAAGAAATTGTTAAACCGTTACATGAGAAATTGTTATTAAACAGGTAAACGACGATTAACAAGAGTGAAACAATAAAATTTTTAATTTTTTTAACAATCTTTATTAATGAGTTAAAAAAAAACAGACGTGACACTGTAAATCATAAGGATATTGTGCTCAAATACTTGTTATTTTGTCGTATTTCCTTGAAAGGCAGTTTTTTTTTAAAAAGAATAATATTTGCTTGCAAAATTAATAATAAAAGAAAAAACAAGCGAGTATTAGTAATAATTGTACGCAATCCTTGTATGCAGTCGAACATATTGGGTTGCCTATATTAGCTAGTTAGTGGATATGTAATTTCGTATGCTATATATTCTTATGTGTATATATAACACACGTTACAGCATTTATTTAATCAGAAAAAGAATTTTGTATAGATAATATTTTGTATAAATACAAAATTTTTGTTATATTTGATCGATTAATATTTGCAATCGTTTTAATATGGAGATTTTATCCAAAATTGTCAGCTTAAGGCATAAAAATATCACATTTGCAAAGATTTTTATTTAATATCTTCTTATTTTAAGCTATATATACAGAGTGTCTTACGACGAACTGCATCGATCGAGATATGAAAGAGTATACATTAGAAAATTCTAAAAATTTCGTAGTTTACTAAACCCGATTATTATTAATTATCCCTTCATCTTCTAAAGCAATCTTTCCTCAACCAATCATTGCAACTTACAATAACAAGCTCACAACAACAAAAAAATATACACAGAACAACAGTTATCACTTATCACCAGGTTACGCTAATATTATCCTCAATTACTTCGCTTTCTCATGGATCTAACTTACCTTAAAGGTGTTCCTTTATTAGCAGGCGAGGTAAGGCAAAAGGTAACTTGAAAATGGCAGATAATGAGGACGAACCTAATTGTTAAGATGCACGATGGGTGATTGTAGTGTAACTCTTTCTGTCTGTCTGTATGGTGGTTGGTCTTTGAACGATCGTAACAATCCTAATTATAATTATTAGCTTGTGGGCATTTGTGAAATTACCGTATAGAATTTGAAAATATCAGCATAATGAATGAATTCTCGTTGTGTTCCTTATGGAAGAGATGTACGTGTAGATCGATGTTTAGTTTATAATATTGGCTTTGAAGTATTGTCCAGGAAAGTAAATTGATGTTCAGAACAGCTTATATGGATATCTATTTGAAGATTATTTAATTGCTGTAACAATTTCGAAAATCTTTCCTGTCCAAAAGGCAAAGCCGTTGAGGGTCTATTAATTGCCAGATACAAGCAATGTAATTACCAAAGTTGATGATGAATTTTATATGTGATATTTTGAGTATTAATTTCGATGAGTCTATCTCAAAATTATCTGAAGCAAAAGGTAGACATGCTTCACGAGATTTTGTTGAATTGGTTAAGAATGGTTTGTTTTGGGTAATCTCTTGTTGTAAATGAAGAAGTAAGTGCATATTGGTGGCCAATTAATTATAAGCAAAATTGTTGTTACGACGCTTTTGAACGACAGTTTATGCCCTTTTTCCTTTTATGTTTGGAAAGCAGAAGTTTTATAAATGTGAATTGTAAAGGTCATTGCTTGCTTCAAATACGATTTTTGGTGCACTGATTTTTCATTAATCTTTTCGCCTGTAAAAGGTAATTTTGGTGGTATAAAGAGACATATTACATCTGGTTAATTATATTTTGAAAAAGTAGAAAATTGAAAGTAAAATTATAAGCAAATTGCTTAATTTTTTAATAATGTTCTCTATTTTTTCTCTTTTTAATTTTTTTTAAATACAATGAAAAATAAAAACATTTTAACTTTCTTTTATTTTATCGTAATTGTGTTTGTTTCTTAAATTTTTTTAAATATTTTTATAGTTTTTTTTGTTCTCCATGACTTATTTTTTCTGTTTTAAATTTTACAGTTTTTTTTTTCTTTCAATTGCTTTATTATTCTTAATGTAATGAATGTTTTCTATTGTTTTTTCCATGATTATTTTTTTCTGTTTTAAATTTTACAGTTTTTTTTTTCTTTCAATTGCTTTTATTTATTCTTAATTGTTAATGAATGTTTTTTATTTTTTTATTCTATTTTTTTTTTCTATTTTTTGTTTATTTTTTTAAATTTATTTTAGTTTTTTTAACTTTTATTAACTTAACAATAGAAAAAGTATTTTTTAAGAAAGTAAAAAAAACATTTTTCATATTTTTTGTTCTTTTTTAATTTTTTGTATTTTAAAATTATTTTTAGTTTTTTTTTAATTTTATAACTCCCAATAGAAAATACAGTATAAAACGTAAAAAAAAGTATTTTCAATGGCTTTTGTTTTTTCTGTTTTATATTTTTACAGTTTTTTTCATCCTATTGACTTTATTTATTACTAATTGTTAATGAATATTTTTAATTTTTTTAATAATTTTCTCTATTTTTTCTTTTTAATTTTTTTAAAGAAAATAAAGGATAAAAACATTTTTAATTTTCTTTTGTTTTATCTTAATTGTGTTTTTCTTCAAATGATTTTTAGTTTTCTTCTTTTTAATTATTTTTTAACGACAATAGAAAAAAAGCATAACAAAAAATATCAGTTTTAAATTTTTCTGTTTTTTAAATATTTTTATATTTTTTGGTTCTTTTGTAATTTTGTTTGTTTTTTAAAATTGTTTTTACTTTTTTTAATTTTTTTTATTAAGTTACCAATAGAAAATAAAGTATAAAACGTAAAAAAATATATTTTCCATGGCTTTCATTTTTTCTGTTTTAAATTTTTAGTTTTTTTTCTTCCTATTGATTTTATTTATTCTTAATTGTTAATGAATATTTTTTATTTTTTTATTCAATTTTTTTCTATTTTTTATTTTATTTTTTTAATTTATTTTAACTTTTATTAACTTAACAATAGAAAAAAGTATAACACGTGAGAAAAATATATTTTTCGTAAGCTTAATTTTTTCAAATTTTTATAATATTATTTTTTCTATTTCTTCTTAATTTGTAATAAACTTTTATTACAAATATATTTTTGTATTTTTCAATTCTATTTATTTTTTCTGTTTTTTTTTATTTTTTTTAAGAAAGTAAAAAACATATTTTTGATATTTTTTGGTTCTGCTTTAATTGTTTATTTTTTTAAATTATTTTAGGTTTTTTTTTTTTAACTTTTATTAACTTACAATAACTACTTTAATTTTGTTTGTTTTCTGTTTGTGTAATTATTTTTAGTTTTCGCTTTTTTTTTAAATTTTAATTAATCTAAAAATAAAAAAACTGGAATAAAAAGTACAAAAATAAGTTTTTTATTTGTTATTTTTTTTTTTTATTCTTTTCAAATATTTCTCTCTATTTTTGGTCACAGATATGTATTTCTTCCACAAAAAAGAATATGATTTCCATATGAAAAGACTCTTGGAATCTTGGACGATGAAGGATTTTCTATTATTTTCTAGAAAAACAAAAATTTAATAAATCATCTTCTGAACGCAACCATCGCAGAGAAAATGCATAACTAAAATTTAAATTTATTAAAATGAAGTATTTTGCACAAATATTAAAAAAAAAATAGATTTATTGTAGAATATTTAATAAGGATTAATTTGATCAGGTGATTTTCCTCTATCAAACCTACAAAAACTGCCAAATCCCTGATAGAAGTACGATTAACTGAGTCATGTTTATTTTCTTGACACTTTCCACGAAATTTTGAATGAATATTTTATATCTTTTATACATTTGTAAAATTTTTATTCAGGGTAACTTGCCAACTAATGCCATGATATTCGCAAAAGTGATATCAAAAAATATGCTTATTTTATTTTTATCTGGATATGCTAATTCTCAAAACATGAACATATATGATAATCTAAATTATTTATAAACCTATAGTGCATTAATTATTTTTTTCCAATTCAGCCAATTCAAATCAAATCTTTTAAATTATTTCTTTTCCAATCCTGATTACACCCAGAAATACTCTACGTGAAGCCATTGCAATCTTAAAAACAGCTTTGACAGCTTCAACCACGTTCATCATTTATATTATAATCTAAATTTTGCAGGACGCCACCAATTATTAAGTTGCATCTCTCTAAAGTTAGTCAAAATATTCAGGCACAATAATATAATATGCTCCCAGACTAACAATGAGATCCAAATTAATGCTTTTTCAACTTACTCCAAAACATCAACAGCATCATCATCGTCAGAATATTGCTTATTTATGTGGACATAGAATTGCAGACAAGTATCGTCTCTAAAATATATATTTGCACACGCGAATCTCGAACAGAAGAAATGCGAAAGATTACCAACCAACGCGGAACTGACCAGTCAAACCAGATGGTCTTGGCTGCTAGTCTCTGGATATTTGCTGTTACGAAGAAAGTCTTCTTAGTACGCTGCAGTTGTCCTTGCCAATCGCTTTATAACGAACGCCTACCGGTCTCAAATAATTAAATATTAAAATTTAAGAAGAAAAAAAAAACTATCGACAAGTGGAATGGAAAAATAATGAGAATATCGCGTTTTTAATAATTAATTGTTGAGAATACCAGAACTGCTAAGTTTTAAGAATTAAATATAAGGTGCCTGAAGGATATTTAATTGTGTTTTTAAAAGTATTCGCCGGGTTGAGTGCGCTGTCAAAAATGTTTTAATATGCCAGAAGTCGACCCACCTGCAGCTGGTGCAGATGGCACTTGTTCCAATTCAAGGTCATGAGCAAGATAATTTTTTTGCTTGGATATTAGATGCCGTTTCGTGTTTGAATAACTGGTTTTTCTCTGGAAACATAAATGAATTTTCTATATCATATTCAAAAGACATTATCCCTTTTCTCTTTGAATTATTTTGACCCCATATAAAGAATTAATTTATTAGAAAAAAATAAATAAATAAAAGTTGATAATTTACTTAACCAAAAAATTTTGACAAAAAAACCTGAACGAGTATCAATAAAGTGAAGCATTTTTCAAGTATTAAGATTTAATGTTTTTTTTTTTAATCCTAAGAAAACTTTGCATTTTGAAAAAAAAAATATTTTTTTGGACGTGAAACTTAACGAATTTTTTTATTAATCGAATTTTATTAATAAAAAAATTCGTTAAGTTTCACGTCCAAAAAAACTACTTACTTTTTTTCATATCGTTAATATTTTTTTTAATATCATCGCCAGACACGTAACCAACTGCCTCACTAATTTGCCGTATTAACACAGTTACTGGAACATTAATTATTTACTATTATCATACTGTGAATTCCAATTTAAATGGGTACCAACTTTCCATAAATATTCATAACGGAAATGAAATATATATATATCATTGTTTCTAGATAAAATAAAATTTCATATACTTATAATTAAGAGTAATATTTTTTCTCCAAAATTGGTCTAAACACATCTAATTTTGTTATAAATTCGATAAGCGTAGAGCTTTCTTACCAGAAATCAATGTCCTAAAATGATTTACACGAATTCTGTTATTTTTAATGAAACACTCGGTATATTATTCAGTTTTTTGAATACTACGTTAGGGCAATCATGCTTACGAAATGGCCCTGATGCAAATCTTAATCCAAATGTACTATGTTAGCGTTTGTTTTGAAAATGGAATGGGTGCCTTTTTTAATTTCTGGTCAAAGTTAAAGAAATGAAGCAACAAATATCAAATTGAAAACTAGTATCAATTTTGCTCAATATTGTACTAATGAAAATTGTAATGCAGTCAAGTATGATAGACACAAAAGATATCGGCTCATCTTTGTGTTGTGTAAAAAAAATAAGAACTTGGAAAAACAAAATTTAATACAAATATTTTTTTTAGTTTTCTGCTTACATATAATTGTTTTTTTTAAATTTTTCTCTTTTCGCTGTTTAATTTATTTATTAATCAGGAAATAAAATTTATCTTTATATATATATTTTAATTCTGTTATTAATTTGGATTTTGTTATTTTAATAAAAGAATGCATGTGTATATTGATTGATAAAGTAAAAAAAAGTGAAGAAATCAAAACTAAAAAAATAAAAAAAAAAAATAATTTTGTGTTCTTCACTTTATTCTATTTTTCCCTTTTTTTCATAAAAAAAAAAAAAATAAGGAAAAGAACACAAAATTATGAAAATTATGGAATTTAAATATTTCATTTATTTTAATCTTTGTTTTTATTTTAACAAAAAATACATATGTACTTGTTTGATTAATAAAGTATTAAAAAATAATTAAAAAAATTTACATGTTTTCATCCTTTTAGTTTCGAAACAAAATTTGAAAAATAAATCACAAAAATAAGGAAACGAGAATTGTAAGATTAATGAAATGATTATTAAAAAGGGTAAGGAAGCCAAAAACAAAAAATTGAAAAAGAAAATAAAACCAATAAATGTATCGTTATTCTACTTAATATATTTTTTTTTATTTTTTTTTTAATCATCAAAACAAAAAAAATGAAAAAAAAAACAATTATAGAATTATGCGATTTATGGATTTTTTTAAAACTTTATTTTATTTTTTGGTATTTCTATCTACCAAAAAAAACATGTATTTGTTTAATTAATAAAATATTGACAAATAATTTAAAAAAATTCCTTTTTCTATTTACATTTTTTTCTTTAATTTCAAAATTTAAACAAAATTAAGGAAACATTTAATTTTTATTTTCCTGGTTTTCTTTATTTTTTGGTTTTTCGTTTTTTTAATCTTTTGCAGAAGAAAAAGTTATGGAATTTTAAAATATTTATTTGTTAATTTTTTTATTTTAACAAAAAAAATAAATATTTGCTTGATCAATAAAAAAAAGCTAGCTTCTCCTTTAAATATGTAAATACAAAATTTTTATTTATTAATTTTCAATTCTCCATTTTTTTTTTTTAAATTTTCAAAGCAAAAACAAAATTCGAAAAAGAAGTCACTGTTAATTAAGAAAAATTTAATTTGTTTTCTTTGTTTATTTTAATACGAAGATATAATATATTTGTTTGGCTAATAGAATATTTTAAAAAATAACTAAATTGATCACTATCAAAATAAAGGTGTTCTCTTTTCTATTTTTCTATTTAATTAATTTTTTTCAGTTTTTTGATCATCAACATAAAAATAGAATTTATAAAAAAAAATAAGGATTTTTTTTAATTAAAATTTCTAATTTTCTGATTTTTGTAATTTTTTTTTTTTTTTCATTTCATTGTAATCTGTGAATTGTCTACATAATCGTTACGAATTTTTCGTATAGCCTGGGATTTAACCGGTCTTTTTATATCTCTATACCACCACACTAAAGTACTTTGTGTCATTTAAATCATTAAATTTCAGGATAAATTTAAGATAATGAATCTTCCCATAATTTGTATAAAAAGAACAATTATTTTTTCTTTAAAACTATTATTACCTACAGAAATTACTAAAAATGTCAAAAATTCCTGGTGATGTAAACTCTTTGCTAAATTAAATCCCATTGATGACTTAACATCATTCAATCCAAAGTAATTCGTGCACATACCACAAAAATACAATAAAAGGCCTACCCTAAACCATACATAACTACATAGTGATCTAAAATGATAGAGTGTGAAATTTTCCATTAATCAAATACCAACCACCTGCTCTCGAAGACAAAGATCCAATCGAAGCTAAAAAGCCAGCATAAAGGCTTTGCAAACCTTACGTAACTTCCATGTAAAAAAACAACGTCTCACCGCGAACAAGCACATAGAAGCACGCAAGCAGCATTTAACAATCGATTAGCATAAGGCGATGCAAGCCTATCTAAACAGTTGACACTCCATCGATCTTAAGAGCGAAAAGTTTGTTTTCTGTAGCGTTGCGAGATTAAAGTATGTCCGTATTTACGATATATGTGTAGTCATTATAAAATGTACGAGGTACAGAAGTGTTCAATTATATGATTAGAAAGTTACCGTGGCATACGCCTTGCGTCCTATTCGGAGATCTCGTCACCTTGATCTGAAAAATTCCAATGTGCCTTACGTTATCGTAGTTGTTGTGTCTTGTGTGTTACAAAGCAATCTCTAATGGTCGCAGTTTTATAAAGGTATAAATTTAATCTGTATTGAATGAATATGTGATTCGTATTATGTAATGCATTGTGATAATATAATACCAACATACTTTTTTATATGATAAATTTCTTATAATAAAAATAGAATATGCATAATAATATGAAATACACGAATTGATCTGCATGTATGACTAAACATGCATATGTACATACGTCTACCTGCATAATAATTATGTTAATATAAATAATGTTGACCAAGTGGACATTCTAACCCGAAAGAACAGATGCTGTAAGATGCCATACAGTCAATGCGATAACATGCAAACGAACTCAGATGGTCGGTTCTTAAACTCTTGCTTACAGTTTGATTGGCACCAATTTTGCTTCATTACCTTTCTTTTGCGTCTTATACCATTTTTTACGTTATTTTGGGCGTCAGAATCTTGGAATGAAATTAAAAACATTTGAGTAAAAATGTATGCTTCAATTACCCCCAGAAAAAGAGTACAATTAACGTTTTATTTTAGTTTTGATTAATTAAATTTACATACTAGGAAGAGGAAGCAACCCCAATTCTTTTTAAGAAACTCTAAAATTAATTAAATAATTAATGATAATTAATTGAAATTAAAATTAAAAATTTATTAATTTTAATTCAACAACACTAAGTTAAATTACTTTTTACTTCTGGTATTTTTAATTAATATAGTAAGGATGATATTGTTATTTTATATTTTTTGCGGATTAAATCTCCCTCCCCTATAATAATAATAATATATATTTATTTCCATAATGCCATAGATTAGCGTAGAACACGTCATAAAATTACAAATAACAACAATACAAAAGCAACCTATGGTAGATGCCAGTCATATAACATATACGTACATATAAATATAATAAAATTAAATAAATAATAAAATTCCTAGTTTCCCACATTTCCCTAAGAGTGTAAATAGTAAAATCAGAAAAATTTAATGAAAATATAATAAATTCTGACAGGAAAAAATAAAGATTAGATTTGTTAAAAAAAGGCTAAAATTAATTAATTGAGTATTTTACTAAATTTTAATTAATTAATTTGTTTTATTTTAATTTTTATTTTACTCATACATATTCCCAACAAGTAATAACACTAGTTACTTCTACCCCCTCTCCCCCCTCCCATGGGCGGATGTAACCCGAAGAAGGCAACACGGCCAGAAAGGCCTGTTGTGCCCCTAAATTCATTTTAAAAATAAAAAGAATAATAAGAATTGGATTACTTAATTAATTAAAAATACCTAAAAAAAAGAAGCAATTCGAATTCTATTTAGTACACTTTTTAATTAAAAAAATTAACTAACTGTTAAATAATTTTAATTAACTTGAGCATTTAGTTCACTTTAAGAAATGCTGAAATTAATTAACAATTCGTTAATTTTCTAATTAAAAACTGTAGGTACTAAATAAATTTCTAATTGATTTTCTTTTTTAGGAAATTTTAATTAATTAATTAACTAATCCAATTCTTATTATTCTTTTTACTTTTTGGGGATCACATATATTCTTCCACCACGTACCCAAAAAAGCGTTTTAACAGTAGAATCGTGAAAATTAATGGAATCATAAATTATGAGGGAGAGAAATTAAAGTTTATTTAATTTTTCTTAATTTAATTTATTTTTAATTAGTGAATTTGATCATTTTTAATGATCAGATAATTAATAAATTAATAATTTTTATGTATTCCCAAGATGAAACAATACCAGTTCTGCTTTTAGCAACGCTAAAGTTAAATAAAATTAATTTGTAATTAAAAAACTAAAAAACAGAAATGCTCTAATTAATTAATTAATTTTAGTTAAACAACACTAAACCGAATTTGGATTATGTTTTTTCATTTCCGCAGTTTTAATTAATTAACTATGTAATTATTTTGTTATTTTTTTTGGAGGATCGTTCTTCCCTTTCCTTTTCCTTCCACGATACATGGATGGTGTCATAATAATGGTGAGAGAAAAATTAGAGTTGCTAAAATGACTAAAGTTAATTACTGAATTATGTAGTTAATTTTTAACTGAATAGTTTGATTGATTAATTTTACATATTCGGAAGAAACAAACATCAGTTCTTTTCTAGTTCAGTGCTGAAATTAAGTGAAATTAATTTGTAATTAATTATTAATTTTAATTTAAAAAAAATTGAAAAGAATAGGAATCGCTTCTCCTTTTGCCATATTTTCCTATGACTAGCTAACATTTTTTTTTATTTTTTGAAAATCAACCATTCTCCCATCCTTGATTATTTAATTTTATTTTAATTTTTATTAATTAATTTTACACATAAGGTGACACTAGTTAGAAACGCTCCAATTAAGTACTATTAATTAGTAATATTAGTTTTAATTAAACAACACTGAACAGAATTTCAATTACATTTCCATTCCGATATTTTTAATTAATTAACTAACGTTATTATTGTATTATTTGAGGGTCAAACATCCTCAAGGTTCGTATATACTAGGTGGGCTCATTCATAACTTTTCAGCCAATCAAGAGAAGGAGCGCGAACACGTCATTACGTATGCTGTGTTTAATAAGTAAAGTGGTGCATATATGTAAATACAAATGGCGATTTGTACTCCCAGACTAAATATTTATTTTTTTACAAAAATCTTAATTTAGGAATTTTTTCAATTAATGTTATGTCAAGCAGAACGTGTCTTGAAATATAATTTCAAGTTACTTTTATTATTACAGAATACCCCAATACCATATTATATAGTCAAAGAAATGTTCCACTAGCGTACTATAGATGGCACCGCAGTATTCTATTATGGAAATATCACCACTACAAACGTACAACAACAGAAAATGCTGGTGGTGTCATCTATAGTGCGCCAGTGGAACATTTCTTTGACTCGAAAATGATCGCGAGGCGCCTCACCACAACGTCATCGCGTATCCCCTGCAAGTTACGAGGCCACCCAGTATATAACCATTGTCATATAGTAGAATCACGAAAGTAAATTATAAGGAAAGAGTTCCTAGGAAAGATTAAAGTTTATCAATTCATTGGATCACCTATGAATTTTTAATTAATTAATTTTATTTTAATTTTGATTAATTGATGTTACATATTCTAAAGAAGAAACAATTTAAGTAGTAGTAATTTAAGTATTTTTTTTAAATGAATACATTAGGAGTAATTAAAATAAAATTTGAATTAGTTTTTTACTACGACATTTTTAATTAATTTACCGATAGTGTTATTTATTTTTTAAGCAACCATCCTTTCTCCTTCCATCACCTCTCCTTTAATGGAAAAGTCACAAAAAAAGGGGAAAAATAATTAGAGCTGTTAAAAAGAACTAGATTTAATTACTTTTAGCTTGTTAATTTTCAATTAATTTAATTATAATTTTTATTAATTAATATTATATATTTGGATGAAGGAAAACTATCTTTTCGGAAAATACTTAAATTCAATAATAATAAATGATTGTTAATTAAATTTTAATAAAAAAAATATGCTAACTTGAATTTCTTTTTTAAATACCAACAATTGGAACAACCTTTAACACTTTAAACCAGATTAAATGCATCTGCTGCACCTCTTCCACCGCAACAGTCCAACCCATTTACTCTCGTCTGTTAACAATAAGTATATCGCAAATAACTTTTACTTTCGCGAAATAGGCAAGGCAAAACATCGTTCACGCCGGCGAGGAATCGTCTTGACCTATAGCGTGAACGTGCACCCACGTCGGTTGTTGTAAGCACGTACGCAATACCTACAAAATGCTGCTGAACAGGTAAAAAAATTAAGGTACGAAGCCATTACGTGTTTCTGGCGGCTGGTGGTATTTCTAAGAGACTAACAGGTGTGGAAATCAGTGGAGTAACAAGTTGTTAACTGATTCCGATAAGTGCAGCGACAATGCGCATAGATTTGTTGCATAAATTTTCAAAAATCCCGGTGAGAGGGTCAAAATGAAGTTTAGAAATGGCTTTATGGGGGAAAATAGAATTACTTTTGTATTGGTTTAAGTGATACTTTACCAAAATTGAGAATAACTAACTATTTCCAGAAGGAGCATGTTGTTTAATTCCATTATATCCAAATGTTAGGCTATGTAGATCTTTTTACAAGCGTTACAAGTAATAGATCATATCACATTTGAATTTTAATATAGCCATAAAATATAAAAAAGTAAAGTCATACGCACAAATAGTTATGCTAAAAAAGATTTGTGCGCTGTTGTTCATCTTGGCAAATCAATGTGTTTATGTTTGCCAAAGTTTTATTTATAATCAGTTGCATACATTGGCAAGCATAAACACATTGATTTGCCAAGACGTGAATTTATATTCACAAAGATCACCAACAATGCACGAACTTTTTGGCATAACTACTTGTACGTAGTACTTTACCTTTTTTATATTTTAATATAACAAACGAATTTTAATTGAAATACAAAGCGATATTAACAACAAAATGGGGGGGGTTCCCATTTAAGATTACAGAGTTGCTCCCCCTCCCACACTGGAGGGGGTGAGGTGGGGGATCGAGTTCGGCACCATTCAGTGAGCCCCCTACATTATAACAAATCTTATTAAGATCTTTTTTTGATTTGATGCAATGTTTTAGATATATTCCGTTGTCTCAAGATAATAAAATCACCCAGTATAACTGAAAAGTGTTGACATACATTTCTTTAAGACGCATTAAACAGTAAAAAAAAAGGTTTTCCGGTAATTTTACAGAACAGACTTATCTGCATATATCTAGATAAAAGAAAAGTATCCTTGACTAGGCTAGCAGGATTTTTTTTCCGTAATATTTGTGGTTTCAATAACAAATTATTTAAATCCGTTAACCGCCGTAAAAAAGAGATGAATCATCCAGATAAAAGTGAATACCTAACCGCAAAAGCACGTAACTTTAGCAAGGACGTTGTCTTATTTGCATTTCTAAGAGTTGAACATAACTGCAAAATAACAGTTCGCTTTTACAAACTTAAAATAAGCAAAATAATAACTCATTCATTATTTGCTAACTAATTATTTAGTTGAAGCATTTTTTCCAACTTTATGTATTCTTATAAACTCATTCTAAATTTAATTTTTTTCTAACTAAGCCACGATCTTACCTGCGAATGTACTTGAATCAAAATTATAACCTTGTGATGATTTTTTAGCCAAATGATGACCATTGTTAATTGATTTTTTCTTTGTATATACAGTGAAATCTCCCTTGAACGGACACCAACAGGACCAACTGAAGATGTCCGTTCAGGAGGGGTGTCCGCAGAAAAGAAATATGTAGTAGATACAACAAAAATCGTGTTTTAACGAAAAATGAATATATTAAAGCAACTGGGACATTTAAATCGTATATGTATATAAATGTTTTTAAAATAAATAAGAAACTTTAAACTTAAGAAAAAAAAGGTTATTTCCTTTAGATATATACAAAGTATAATATAGTATGTACATAGATACATAGATGTAGTATGTAATACAAAACAGTGAAATGAATAGTCACTTTAAGGACGCAAAAATTCATATATTGTTGTTTGTCTTCTCTTTTTCTTTAAAATGGCGTCTTGAAATCGTATTTCTAATTTAGAAAGAAGCTCCAAAGACTCTGTATCTCCGTGATTTTCGACAAAACTTTTGAGCTGCTTGGTCAGGGTAATAGCTTTATCATAATTTGGGATAACTTCTGTTGGCACTGGAACCTCATCGACATCAGAATCTTCCGAAAGTTCTTGTATTTCAACTGGATTTGTAATTTCTTGTTCTGAATCTGGATCTTAAACATACAAATCTTCATCTACGTTCAAAAAATCATTAAGGTTTTCATTATCCGTCAATTGCAATAAATTCTTATTTTTGAGGATATCTGAAAGTACACTAAGAGGCAAATTATTTCTAGGCCAGATATATCAGCCTCAGTTAACTGGTCTTCACTTTGCGTATTTGCATGATTAAATCCTGCTTTGCGGAAGCAATTTTGAACTGTCTCTTTGGTTACTTGGTTCCGAGCGGTTTTTGCATCCAGTGGGGTAATTTTCTTTAGTAACTCAAAAGCTGTACCAGCAGTTTCAATGTTTACTAGCAGATGTTTGAGTATTAGACTTCGGTAATAAGTTTTAAAATTCGTTATAATCCCCTGGTCAAGTGGTTGACAAGCTGATGTACAATTAGGGGGTAAAAATAATATTTTTATATTATTTAAGCGAACGTCTTTCGGATGAGATCCCGCACTGTCTAAAAATAACAAAATGTTTCTTTTTTCTTTAGCCATTTTCCAATCTAGGTCTTGCAACCACTCTGTCATAATTTGTCCTGTCATCCAAGCTTTCTCATTGTATTTCCAAGTTACAGGCAGGTTATTTATGTTAATGTTTTTAAAAGCTCTGGGTTTAGCTGCCTTACCATGATTAGGAGTTTTTCTTTTTCACCCGCCATATTTGCACATGCAAAATTGTAAACCTCTCTTTGGGATACTTACCCACAATACATTTTTCCTTCTTTAATGTGAACGTTTTGTCGGGGTAGAGCCCTAAAAATACAGGCCTGTCTCGTCGGCATTATAGATGTCTCTCGGTGAATATCCCTTAATCAAAGAAGGACATTTTTTTTAAAAACGATGAACGACACGATATTGTGACGAATTCTAAATTTATTGAGCCAACCAGAAGAAGCACTGAATGTAGAATGTCCCAAAGAAGCGGCTATTTCTCTTGCTTTTACATCGTAATTAGCGGACCTAAAAAAAAAATAAGTTTTTTTGCGTTTTTGTCACGACAAACCTATTGGTAATCACATCTTTTTATTACATACATATTTTTAGAATTTAATTATGAAAGGAAAATCAACGCATTAATACAGAAAACTTATCTAAAAAAATATATACATACCTGTTAAAGGAATCCCCTTATGGCGAGCTGCTGTAAACCAATCATAACACAATTTGTCAATTTTAGAACGAGACCGTTCGTTAGAAATTTATGGGGTTATGGCCAAAATGCAAATTTGAAAATTCAAAATTAGATAAAATCGGTTGCATTTTCTTTAAGTAAAATATTTTCAGATTACTAGCGCTTCCGGTTATACCGGAAGTCACCATCCACTTTGTTATTTTAAATTGGACACCCTGTATATTTTCACTTATTCGGATTTACCTATTCTTCAGCTTTATAAATCTCCTATTGGTCGGTTTCATCGGTAAAGTTCGACGATTAATAAAGCAAGGGGTGGACAATACGTTATACAAATTTATTGTAGAAAGTGGATATGCGTCTAACATCAGATATTATTGCAGACAATAACACTACTCTCTGTATAATCCACGCTATTATGCAGTTATAGAGTATATTAACGTGTATTTTCATTGATTCTAGATTGTATTTCTTATTATATTATTTTACTCTTAGTAAACAACATATTATCCTTTTGACAATAATTATTTTAGTAATTAATATAAAGGAATTTATAATCTAATTTTCAAATTTTAGTTGCAAGTTGAATTACTTTATTTAACATTTTAAAAACTTGTATACGAGATAAACACAATACATATTTTACAACATACACAGAGATTCAAAATGATTGTCAATTCCGCTCCTATAAATAGTAACAGGGTGTAGGTATATGCCGCGTGTTTGTAATGAAGGTTTGAACTAAAGTCAGTGTTGGAACATAAAAAGTAAACGGATCTGTCATATAAATAAGGAAAACGTAACCTATATTGAACTCTCATTGTATAAACGACTATGGATTGGTGTTTCTGCTTGTAAAAATGAAATGTAAATTAATTTAACTTTAATAAATTATGATTTTAACAATTCAGTACTAACTGGTTTTTAACGTAAATTATTTATTACTTTAAATTATAACATACAATTAGTATATATTATTAAGTGACAAAACTGCATCTCTCAGTTCTTCTATGGTATGCATGCGGTTTCTATAGATCCTATTTTTTAGATAGCCGAACATGAAGTAATCTAATGGGGTTAGATCGCAGCGATCTTTGGTGGCCATCTTTGTGCTCAAACGAAACTGTCAGCAAGAAACTGTTGAAGAATATTGACAGGTTTGTCGAGCAGTATGTGCTGGAGCCATTATCGTGCTGAAAATAACCTGCTTCAAGCTCATTTTCTTGTAACTCTGCAATAAACAATTCTAACATCTGTTGGTAACATTGGCTATTGCAGTTTCCTCGAAGAAAATTGGCCCTATTATTCGTTGCTGGACATAGCTAACCAAACTTCAACTTTTACGGGTTGCAGATTGCGTTTCTCGAAAGATTCGTGTGGATTTTCCTGCAGACCAATATACAATAGTTTTTGTAAATTGATATAGTCTGTTAGATAAAACCAGGCTTTCATCCGGAAAATGATTTGTTTAGCAAGTCCATCGTCCCTTAAAATTGTTATTAAACAATGACAATATTCAAATCGCCTATCGTGATCTAATGGTAATAATTCCTGTACCGTAGGAAACTTTATAGGGATGAAAATGTAACTTTTCTTTTGACAGCTCATTGCGCTGAAGTGTAAGATAAGCCTATAAAATTATAAAATGTAATAAACTATTTCACTTAATGTTAATATTGATTTTTTATCTGTTTGTTGAGCTATTACCACAGATAAAATTCCCTTATTTTTCTTACAGTATTTCAAAAATACATTGTTGGTGATATTAGATGTAAATATAAACGATTTGAAAAAATTATAAGATAAATAATCGAGAAGATACTACAACACGCACGCCAATGTCGCTAAATTGTCAAGAAATTCATTTAATGTATGAAATTTGTATGTAGCTAACTTCGCTTCATTAAATTTGGTAATAAGTATAGATAAATTTTTCCGGAAAACAGTTTTTTTCTTACGACAATCATTTTGAATCACATGGTATTTGTTCAATGACGAATCAAAATTATAACCTCAAAAATAGCCAATAGCACTTCCAATATCCACGCACGACAAAATAATACATACATATACAAAACTTTTTATTCCTTATTCCTCTCTCGATTTACTCGATGCCCAGATACCAGTTAGTTTTCGTCCGAGTAGAAGGTTGTTGTTGTCTTAGCAACCGGCGTTCTGTCAATTCGCAGTCTCGTGGTGCCGTTCGCGTGCTGCAGAAGTTCATCACGTTTCCTTCGATTACGGCTAACAGGTTGCATTTACTCGTCTGTCGTAACGTTTTTAGCAGTATCGAAAGGTCATACGTTCGATGAAGTGTCTCGGATTTGTAAATGGTAGAAAGTGCTATAGGTCATCTTGAGAAGGTGTTAAGTGAAGAATAATTTAGGATTATATATGTAGAGTGCATGTATATATGTGGAAGGATGAGGAAGTCCTGATTCTCCTTTCGTGTTTAATGATATGGTATAAGGAAGTAAATTTGGAAATTCAGTAAGTGGTTTTGTTTTACGAGGGAGATTTGACTTGTAAAAAGTCGTTTGTTCTTTTTTTGCAGAAAAATTGTAATAATTGATGTTCTGGTAAATTTAAAAGCGAAGCTATACTACTCTATATAGTTGCCTATGAAAGGATTCTAAATTTCCAATATCATGCTAGGATTGTAAGACCATTCCTTCCTACCTTTAATAAAGGTCTTAAGAATAGAAAGATAGATGAGTAGATGTAATGATTATATACATAGAACAAAGAAATAACCTTATTATTTTTTTTTCAACTGTCAAATTAATATCAGTTAAAGATTTTAATTCTTTATAAAATTACTTCAATTTGGTCCCAGAAAAGTGGAAATTTATGATATTAAGTGTAAGAGTGATAAGATACTAGTTTGTTCTTGTGCTATAGGAAAATTATAGAAAGAAACAGAAAAAACAGAATAAAAAAAATGAAAATAAATAAGAATTTTTTAATATCTTTTTTTTTTTCGTATTTTTAAATATTTTTTTAATAAATATGAACATATTTTTATTTAGTCTTTTTTTAAATTTTTGTATAATTAATTTTGACTTTCTGTTTTTTGATTTGCTAATTCTTTTTATTTCATTTTCAATTTTTAATCACAAGAAAATATAAAATGTAAAAAAATACTGTCTTTCTACAAATCTTACTTTTTCGTTGATATTCATTTATTTTTTATTTAAAATATTTTTTTTTATTTTTCGTATTTTTCAATATTTTTTTGTTAAACATGAACATATTTTTATTTCGTATTTTTTGTTAATTTTTTCATTATTAAAAAAATATAAAATGTAGAAAAAATACATTTTTCCTTTTTTTTGTTTACCTAAAAAGTAAGCAATATTTAAAAAAAAGTTTTTTGATTTTTTGGATTTTTAAATATTTGTTATTTGTTAATTAATTTTAAAAAAGTATAAATAATACAAAAAAAATAATTAATCGTGAAAAGAATTATATTTTTATGATTTCTTTTATGTTATGTTAATTTTTTAAACTTTCCAATTTTTTTATGTGCTTATTTTTCTTCAAATCTTTTATTCAAAAAAATATAACAAGTAAAAAATATATTTTTTTCAATTATTCGTTTTCTTTTCTATATTTCCTTTTATTTTGTTTTTGATTTTTCGTATTTTTAAACATTTGTTTATTAATTGTGAAAATACAAAAAGTATATTTTTATCATTTTGTGATTTTATTTTTTTTTTAACTTTCCAATTTTATTTGCTTATTTTTTTATTCAAAAAAATTAGTACATTTAAAAAAATATATTTTTTCAATTATTTGTTTTTTCTATCTATTTCCTTTTGATTATTTTGTTTTTGATTATTTGTATTTTTAAACATTTGTTTATTAATCATGAAAATACAAGAAGTATATTTTTATGATTTTCTTTTTACATTTTATTTTATATTTTAATTTTTTAAACTTTCTAATTTTTTTATTTGCTTATTTTTTTTCAAATTTTTTATTCAAAAAAATTAGTACATGTAAAAAATATATTTTTTCAATTATTCATTTTTTTTATCTATTTTCCTTCATTGGTTATTTTGTTTTCGTTTTTTATTCAGTAAACAACATTAAAAAGCAAAACAAATAAAATATCTTGTTTATTATCTTTCGTATTTCCACATTTTTTTATTTCTATTTTATTCCTTAAAAAAACAATATAAAATAAAAAAAATATATATTATTAAAAAGTAAACAATATAAAAAACCAAACAAAAACAAAGGAAAACATTTTTTTACAATTAAAGACCCTTTTTTAATTATAATTCTCTTGTTTCTACACAAATTGGACTTGTGAAACTACTCACATATTTTTCCGTTATTCATTATTTATAATTTCTAGTTTTGATTGATTGATGGTAACAAACTGCAAACTTCTTTCATTTCTATATTTTCCAAAGCAAAATATATACGTATATAAATTCAGTAGCGTTCCAAAACCTAGTTTTTCTTTTAAAGAACATAAATTATCAATTCAAACCCAATAGATTTAACTGAATTAGTTTCACAGATTATAATGTGGCTTTTTCGTTGTGCCCTAACTGTACGAGGACGGAGATGTTTGTAAACTAAAAGTCTTTCAAAAAAAGTTGTTTATGAATATTATTATGATATATGTATGTATATTCTATCTGACTGCATAAATTTAAAATATTTTCTACTATTGAGATCCTTTGTTTATTTCATTTTATTTCCTATATAACAGTTTTACTGACAATTTCTTCTTACCGACATGTCAAACCACAATGAATCATATGTCAAATAAAAAACGATTCACGCAAAAAAAGATATAAAAATATGCAGGGTGTTCTGTTTAAAAGTTGCGACAAAATTACAATTTAGCGTTCTGGAACACTCTGTATAAACAACTAGAAATAAATTGTCATACGATGTGCACCGATTGAAAATTTTCAGTTACTAAAAATTATTTTAATCAAATTTTCAAAATTTAATTTTAAAAATGGTAAAATAATAAGTTGTTGAAGTTGAGCCGGTAAATTATCCAAATAATTGAGGATCAAAATTTTCTGGTGCCTTACATTAATTCGTTCCATTTAAGGTGCCCTATCATATCATATGTATCTGGAAAATAGAACACCCTGTATAACGCAGATTAACATATGAAGGGTATAGGGGAAGAACATACTAAGTCACAAAAGTAAAGTTGCGAGATAGTCGAAGTTTAAAGTTCAAAATCCTATAACTTTTTAAATATAAATAATGTTATTAATTAGTTTGTACAAGAAAGTGTGACAGATTAATCTTAATAAATACCGTTTTTGAATTTTTTTAATTCAAGATTGGGATTTTCAAAAAGCTTTTAGTTTATGAGCAATATTTCGCCCTGGACGATTAGAACTCCTCTAGTATATATTTTTTTGTGTTCTAGATATTTTTGAAAGTCATGTCTAAAATATAGAAGTTCTACTTTTTTAGAATTTGATGAAAAGATGTCCTATTTTCAAACTTCAATCGTTTTTATTTATGTATTTATTATTACAAAAAGAAACCATTAAGTGTAATTTCCAATTATTTATTCTTCTTCGTATCAATTAAGCAGTAAATAATAAATATTAGTTACTTTTCTTTTCACACTAATAGCTTTCACAGCCACGATACTTAAACACACAGCGTACTAATATAATACAACATAACGTGACCGCTGATCATTCATTATAACCACCTTCTCACAACAGTAAACAAACTAACTTCTTAATCAACTCAATACGTTAAAATATTTAACCATTTATCCTGATCAACAACGGTGAACAGACAGTATGATACATAGGCAGTGTTAAACTAATAATTTAGATGAACCATTAATTCCGTGAATGCTTGCAAATAATTGACTTAATTGGCAATGATCGGCGAAGAGGAAATTTCACACGATGCAAAGCCATTTGTCTGATAGAGGATGTTGGCAATGATTGTTCAGAATTATTATTATTTTTCTTTTTGTTTTAATTTGTTCGGGATTGTGATGTATGATAGAATAGGTAAATCAAAAATTTTTGCTAAATTAATTAAAATTATCCAAATCAAATATTTTATTCTTATTGTTAGTCGTTTTATGTTCATTTCATGTCAATTTTTCCTAAATTATATGGGTAAAAAGAGCATACATTTTAATAAAACACATCTACAGCTATTATACAACGTGTGTATAAATTGTCGCAAAAGCTATACGCAGCGACATTCTTCCTTCGTTTCTGAATCTAAAATCTAAATGATAAAATACGGTGCTATGGTTCATGCGTCTTCAGAAGCCACTTGAAAGTATACATTTGGCAACACTGTAGTCGCATACTACCGTAATGGTAGTTACAATACTTGTCAAAATTGACAGGCCAGAATTACAAATAACAAATTGGATAACACAAATGATACATAGGGAAAAGCAACAAGAAAGCTTTATTAAAACAGAATTAGTAGTTTTGATTTTTCGAACGCATCTCTTGTAATAAATTAGCGACACTATTACCTACGCATATGTTCAAAATTGATATCCGTCTGTTTGTAAACACATTTGCAAACTACGAGGTGTTGTCTGTGTTACTTGTTCAAGCCTTTCCGGTGTAATTTCTAATACTGCCGCGTTAATTCGTCCTATAACTTCGTCAGCGTCTTGTGGAGGTGTTGCGTAAACTTTCACCTTTATGAAACCCAAACAAAAAAGTCTAAAGGATTTAGGTCGGGAGACCTTGCAAGCCATAAGATAGGACCACCGCGACCAATCCACCTGTTAGGGAAGTGTTCATTCCAACCACTCTCTCACATTACGGAGAAAAAATGTGCCGGAGCTCCATCATGCATGTAAAACATGTTACGGCGTATATTCAATGCATCTCGTTAATAACTTGTTCTAATACAATTAAATACCGTTGCTATCAAGTCGATTTGCAGATAGGATTGGCCAACGACACGGTGATTTATTATACCTAGCCAAACATTAACTGAAAACTTCTTTGGTGACCGTATTCCGAAAACGCATGAGGACTTTCATCTGCCCAATGGTGAAATTATGGGTATGAGTACACCATCTCTGGTAAACATAGACTCGTCGGTCCAAAGAACACTCTTAAAAGTCGCCATCTTCTTGAATCCTATTTTAAAATACTATGACAAAAGTTAAACGGTGTATGTTATCGTTTTCATAGAGCGGCTGCACCTTAGTTATATGGTATGGATAAAGAAGGTTTTCACGTAGAACCAAATGAACGGTCTTATTACTGCGGATATTGAATGTGGACGCCAACTGTCGAGTACTGACGGAGGGATCTTCATGTACTGAGTCTAGAATTTCCTCTTTCAGTTGTAATGTACGCCGTTGTCTAGGTCGACCAGCGTTGGCATTTCTTTGCTTAAACGAATCAGTTTCACGTAGACGTTGGTCCAGCCGTCGAAATACGTTTCCAGTAGGATGTCTCCGGTTTGGAAAACGTACGCGATATTCCTGTTCTGCCATGTTAGCATTTCCATTACAAAACCATTATACCATATACATATCGGCATATTCATTAAATGTAAAAACCATTGTAAATAAACAAAACAATAATACGAAAACGATAAAAACACTGAAACAGAAAAACTAATCAAGGGAATACGAGTAACCACGAAAAAGAGCAGAGCTTGCATAAAATTGAACACTTCAGATTAATGTCAAAATTTGACAGAAATGGTTTTGATTGAAATAAAATTAGAATACAAAGTCATTGTCCTACAATGTTGCCAAATGTGTTTTTCATGAGAGGATACTTATGAAGAAATGTTGAAACCAGGCTCTAAAATCAAAAGAAACTGTTTACGAAAAAACAGGAATAAGAAATCGTCTAAATTCAAAATTGCCGCTATCTATACCGACAAATAACGAACACAAACGCTTATTAAGGAACTAAAAAACCGAACTTCAAGAACCTCGTGAAGACTTATGAAGCATAGTACAATATTTTACTATTTAGATTTTCGATTCAGAAACGAACGAAGTATGTGGCTACGTGTAGCTTTTGCGACAATTTATACACACGTTGTATAGTCATTTCTCCTAATCTTGTGCATCGGTATTTTGCTACTTGTTCACTATTTACCCCTTCAGTGACAATAGAAACGTTTTAACATTTTTTTTTGTTCATTTTTCTGATTGGCTGGTACAACCCATTTTTCACGAATCCTTCATTTCTTCAGTTATGCCAAACTTCAGCCTTACCATTCGATATTTCTTATGAATGAGTTGTTTATGGATGCTAACCTTCATCCTTCATTTCCTTAAAACTAAAAATCCTTCATGCAAGATTACTTACCAACCCTAGATTTAATCGCTCTATTTCCATGTGTCTCTTGATCTTCTACCTCCAATGTAAGTTTCTCTATTTCATATCTCTTTCCACGATTTAAATCTAACGCATTAATACGTTTGTAAATCAACTTTTCGTCATACACTGCTTCTGCATTAAATCAGTAGCCGGGACTAATTTTAGAATTACTTACCATTACGTAATTTCATAGATACATATACAGGGTGTTGTATCTTCGAAACAAATGGGTTTTTCAAGAATCATCATAGGACAAAATATTCTTAGAATAAGCCAAGGAATAACGCTTTGATTTTTTTCCGCATGTTTACCAAACACCCTGTATACAACACAGATATGCAATGTGCGCTTAGAAATGGCATACCAATTTTCTATTGGGTGGTTTGACTTACGAGAACATAAAATATGTTTATTTATAAGCTTGTGACATAGTAACAAATAAGCTACTTATTATTGCTTACTCAAGCTTATAGGGGAATGGACTTAAATTATGATCTGTATATATGTGCAAGTAGTTCTTTCATATTGTCGTTGATGTAGAAATAGATTTTGCTGCAGGATGAATGTGTGCAATGATAAATAATTGTTCTGGTTAAAGGTACTAGATAAGTTAAAATGAGACAATCAAAATATAAGGGAATGCGTTTTTCACTATAATAGTTAAACTTTTGTTGGGATACAACCATGGGCGCCGCTAAAACAAAATTCAGAGGGGGACAAATGAAATATAAAAAAAAAATCATTAATAGCATAACTACTTGTATATTACAGCTTGCGAAAAGTAACTAGGTAAAAGTAGATTAGGTGTATACTTAAATATTTAGAACATTACATTTTGTAAAATTAAATATTCAAATAAAGTACCTAAAAAGAATTAATAGCAGAACTCAGGGAGGGGCAACCGCAAAACCTTGCCCATGGATACAACCATATAAAAGTGGCTTTTTGGAGATCTGATCCATTTGAAAATTTCGATTACTTTGCTTGAAAGAAATGAGTAAATTCATTTAATTAGAAGCAAATACCGCTATTTAAATATTCTGCCCCACATTGGGCGCCAAATCGAAATTTGCTAGCATTATTAACTGTTGATTCTACTTCCTTTGCTGCGATTAATTGTTGTACAGATGTTGCCTAACTGAAGTATGAGCATATATCAATACATTTTTACATAACATAACACAGATGTTTGCAATTATTTTACTTTAAATAAATTAGGGTGTTATTCAAAGTGTCATTTGTAATATATTTAACTTCCTTATAGTTTTTGATAATATATGCTATTATTATTATTATTATTTTTAGTAAGTTGTTAAAAAGCAATATTGCTAAGTGGTTTTGGAAATAATAAATAACAAAAAAAGAGAATTAATGTGGATTTATAGATATTATTGTTGCAAGGAAAAAAAAATACCAAAGATATGTATGGTACATCTACGCACTATCCTAGGTATAAATAAAGAATATTTATTTTATGTTTATTTTATTATTGGTGCTATTATAACTATATCATGACTTGCTTATTGTGATAAAACCAAGAAGTAAGAAGAAAAAAAATTAATAGGACAGTACAGTTCCGGTATTTTAACACTGAATTTGGTTTTAAGATTTGCAGCAATCTGTATGGAGGTCAATAACTATTAATTTTATACATTTAAGGCAAAACACCAGCAGATAAAACAACTCATTTAATACCAGCGACCTTAATAATTACAAATACCAGAAAAATATATACAAACATGCTCATTTCAACTTTCAAGGTTCTCTACCCAATTATGGGACATCTTAAACTTGTTTCCATTGAAGCATGCGTTATATATAAATGATTTAAAACTTGCATCGAATCGAGGGATATTGTACTTACGTATATGTATAAATAAATGTATGTGTAAAAAAGCAAACGTTAGGCATGTACTGGTAGACACGGCTATATGTCTGTTTCTATTTTAAAGCGACGCGTCTCTTTTCTACTCTCTGTTTTCCTATACTCTAGTTAAATTTTGACTATTGCAGTATAGAAGAAATGTTAAGATTATCCATTACTTTTATATTTGGTTTCTCGCTGCGAGGAAAGATATCTTTGGATGTAGAGTCCGTTGCAGTAAAGAATGGTACATCTCGTTACCTAGCAACGAGGCATCGTCTACCCATATTCGTTCATTGCGCATGTGACGTGATGTACCATTCTCTATTGTAACGGACTCTATGTATGTTATCATGAATTAAAGGTATTTCGTACGATTAATGGTTAATTCTGCGTGAATAAGTGTTTTGCGTTTTGTAAATTTTGAGGTTAGATATACTAACTATAATGATAGTTCAAATAATTTTAGTTGTAAATGTATGTACGATATTAAGAGGCGTGGTTTAACATAATGATAGCGGGAAATTTGAATATTGTTTTTAATTGAAATAATCCAAAATATACTGAATAGGTATGTGATTGTTGATTTAAATTTAAATCTATCTATATCTAAATAAGAGTCCTTATTATGCTCTTTAATGTTGTGGATCTGTTATTAAACAATAAATTGTGCATGTTGTCATAAATGTGATAATAAATACATTAAATGGTTAAAGTTAAATTATAAATTCAATATTTAATTAAATAGTACTTCTATACAGGATATTCCACGTAACTGGTTCATTAAAAGTTTATGATTTTCTATTATTTACTTATATTTGAGATTTTGGGCACCAGTATCTGTTCGATTGGAACTATAAATGTAAAATACCTTAACCAAAATATCACTTCCGGTTGACCGGAAATGGATGTCAACTTTCTTATTTTAAGTAGAATGATATAATTTTTTATTCATTTTTGGATTCTACAACTATAAATACGTCAGTTTTCATTAGCTATTCCTATAGCTACATGTTGCCGTTTTTAAGTTATTTTAGTTTTTCTTTTTTTTTTAAGTCATAATCATTGCATCATTGAGAGAATTAATATCTCGGTTAATACTGCAAGTAGAGACTCCAAATTTGCTATGTTATGAATGTAGATATAACTCTAAGAAACGGTAAGTACACTTTACATTCTAACATACAGGGTGTTCAAAACTGAGGAACAAAGTGACATATTTTCAAATGCAGAAAACTCATTTTTTTTAAATAGAACACCCCGTATTTTAATTCGGAATTAGGAAGTAAATATCATCCCCTATCACTTTATATCAGCATTCCCTATACCTATCTTTAATAGATTTGAGATATGAACGACTTTTTGTTAAACAGACTAAGTAGCCCTATCTTTGCGTGTTTGTAGCTGGCTCTGAATGGGATTAATGTCCAATTCATTGACTAACCAAAAGTGTTAATGTATATCATTGTAATTACACTTTTGTACAACGCAATATTAATAGAAATGACTATTCGAACAGACATTCTTGTATGGTTATTCAAAAATAATACATGAATTTGACGTGAATCCATTTCAGAGCCAGCTACAAATATTTAAAGATAGGGCTACTTAGTCTGTTTAACAAAAAGTCGCTCATATCTCAAAATCTATTAAACATAGGTAGAGGAATGCTCATATAAAGTGATAGGGATGATATTTACTTCCTAATTCCGAATTAAAATACAGGGTGTTCTATTAAAAAAATGAGTTTTCTGCATTTGAAAATATGTCACTTTGTTCCACAGTTTTGAACCACCTGTATGTTAGAATGTTAAAGTGTGCTTACCGTTTCTTAGAGTAATATCTACATTCATAACATAGCAAATTTGGAGTCTCTACTTGCAGTATTAACCGAGATATTAATTTCTGAATGATGCAATGATTATGACTAAAAAAAAAGAAAAACTTAAATAACTCAAAAACGGCAACATGTAGCTATAGGAATAGCTAATGAAAACTGACGTATTTATAGTTGTAGAATCCAAAAATGAATAAAAAATTATATCATTCTATTTAAAATAAGAAAGTTGACATCGATTTCCGGTCAACCGGAAGTGATATTTTGGTTAAGGTATTTTACATTTATAGTTCCAATCGAACAGATACTGGTGCCAAAATCTCAAATATAAGTAAATAATAGAACATCATAAACTTTTAATGAACCAGTTACGTGGAATACCCTGTATATAAATACACTGCAATTTATAAAAACGTTTTTCCTGTCTGTTACCGCCTACCAGTTACAGAGGAATTCCCTTCCACTGAAAATATAAGTAATATTTAAATTGATAAATACACCCTAACACCTTCACAGAACATCTGTTTACAATCGAGTAACGTTTACATCCGTATAAGCACGATTACCACACACATTCTCAAGTTGAAAACATAACGAGATACAACAGCATCGTACGTACATGGAAGTTTTAAGGTCAAAGACACTTTCATAAGAAAACTTGCGTGTAGATATATAAATAATATTCATCTAAACTTTTGAATATAAGCAGATGTACATATACGAATGAGTTAAAAACATTGTTTATTAGCAAGTAGATTTCGACTGTCGGAGAATCTTTTAACCTTTTAACACATTTACCGAAAGATCTAAGTGGATAGGATGATGCTTGACATTGGGACACCCAAAAAGAGAATATACATATATATGACGCAAATGCTAATATCGCTTAGGTTTCTGGAAGGACTATTTATTGCTAATTGTAATGCAGAATTGAAGGATGTGAATTTGTCATTTATCGCTTTTGAATTTTTAACATTTATCATCGCGGTATTGTTATAAACTGAATTACCATAAAAAACACATTCTTTTTTACAGAACTTCTTGGAGGCCGTAAACAGTGGCCAAAAGGACTTGCGTGGTGTCCTGAAGACAGTGGATCAATCCAAAGCTTTAGTATCAAACGGGCCGAAAGTCATCAAAGAGACCACTCGCTCTAACAAAGTTATAGACACGGAAGAGACAAGAGAATCGAGTTCTGTAAGGCCTGACGGTAGAATAGTCACGGAAACCGAAAGGACAACAGAACACGAAGAAATTAAAGACGCAGAGATACCAGAAGACGCTCCTGAACAAGATATACATTTGGAGAATTCGCAAAGGTTAATACTTCTTAATGTTTACTAATCAATTTCACTTGGAATAAAGTGCTTTTGCTTTTTTCTGTTCATGATAGGTATTATAAGGCCAAAGACCAGGAAGAAGTTGAATATTTAGCCGACGGAGTGAAGATTGGAAGGGAAATGAGATACAAAGGAGAAACAACAGAATGCGAGAGAAGAGGTGATGGTATTGACGAACCTGATTTTGATTCCCTGTCTGCTAGGATTAAAAGACGAGCTGGTGCTGCGAAACAACCTCACAGATACAGAGGTAAGTTCTGCTGGTAATAATTTTATTATCGTGTTCGAAAATTGTATATAATCTAAATAAGTCCAAAGTCCAATAACCGCTGATTTTTGCAATTCATCCAAATCAAAAATCCACGTCTAAAAAAAAAAATAAATTTAATCTAATCTCGGTAAACGAGCGTCACATCTCTAAAGAGATCAAATATTGGGACTCCTGAGGAATCTACATGGTGTTTATTTGGTTGTAACAAATTTAATTTTCATATTAGTCCAAAAAGAATGGGCTTTATATGTTTTTGCAAATTTATTTACCACTATTTTTAATTTGAATAAACGTTATGATGATTTAATATACTACATAGATTTTTTTCTAAAATTTCATGTGCAATAAGTCCAAATCAGTATCTTAACTTAATAACCAACTTTTTCATTGTGGATCATAAATATTTCTCTTTATAAGGGTCTCATATTAAATGTTCTGCTTTTAAAAAATTATAATCAATTATATTCTAATCAAAATAAGTCTAAAGTCCAAGGAAATAACCGATCACTTTTCCAAATTTTATTATAATTTTTAATCTCTTACAATATAAATACAATCGTATATGTTTTCTGACTCGCTAATCTAGATAAGTCCAAAAGTGAAAACGCTTAATATCACTTGAATTTAGTGCTGGGCAATTTCGAAATTAGGATTCGTAGAAAAAGTATTTATTTTGAAAATACACAATATGAAAACAAATTTAATTGCCATATAAGTCCAAACGGACTGAACTCTTCATATTTTTTTAACGAATTTACCGCCATTTTTAATTCGAATAGACGTTATGACGATTTTACATAGATTTTTTCCAAGATTTCATTTGCACTAAGTCCAAATCAGTATCTACTTAATAACCTACCTTTTCCTTGCAGATCTATGTTGAGTGTAAGATTAATTAATTATTTTTTTTTACTTTAAAAAAATGTAATCAATTATAGGTATTTAGTCTAAATAAGTCCAAAGTTCAGAAAGCAACCGTTCACTTAACCAAATTATTAATCTGCAAATTTTTTATTAATTGCTTTAAATTCTTACAATCTATGTATATTTTAACTCACACATCTAGATAAGTTCAAAAGGAATTAACTTTGTGTTTTGCAAATTTACCACCAGTTTTAATTAGAATAGGCATTATGATGATTTGATATCTTACATGGATTTTTTTCTAGAATTCCATTTTCAATAAGTCCAAATCGGTATCTACACTTAATAACCAATTTTTTCTTTGCAGATCATAAGTATTTCCTTTTAAGGGTCTCATATTAAATTTTCTACTGTCAAAAAATTAGATTAGATACTTTACTCTAAATAAGTCCAAAGTCCAAAACATAACCATTAATTCATCCAATTTTTCCTTTTACAAAACTTTTATTAGTGTTTTTAAGCTCTTACAATATCAATATAAATGTATGCATATTTTTTTAACTCGCACATCTTAGATAAGTCCAAAAGTGGAAATGTTTAATATCACTTGAATTTAATGCTCGACAACCTGGAAATTAGGATTCGTAGGAAAGACATATTTATTGTTAAAATCCACAAAGTAAGCAATTAATTTACATCCAACTGTCCAACTGTAACGGATGTTCTTTTTTTACAAGTACATTGTATCTACAACCATGTTAAATTCGCATAAACACCAATTCACATTTCAGGTATTTTATTATTACACCATCAAATTTCCAATAGGGTCAAATCAATATCATCGTTAATAATCATTTTTTTTTTTTTCATTTAAACAGTAAGAAGTTGCTGTTAAGTATTTTATATTTAATTTCTTAATTTAAAAACGAACAGAGTTGCACATTAATCCAGATAAATCCAAAAAAAGAATAATACAATTTTGAAATGTACATATGTGTATTTTTTACTCAAATTGTTAAGTTTCTCCAAGGTTGATATGTCTAAATAAAATCTTATAACACATTCTCCTCTAAATAAGTCCAAAAAAAATTTGTAAATACTTGATTTTAATAGATTTTTAGCAATGCCAAAACATGCAAATTGGGAATAAGTTTTGAACAACTGAAATAATTTGCGCCATATCATTTCATATAAGACCAAAAATAATAAATATTCTTACGGTAATAGAATCTTCATTATTATATCAAAAGCATTGTTTAAAATATGCCAGATTTCGGATCACAAAAAATATGCTTTGCATGTCAGAAGTGTGGAGGTTATATGCCTTAAAATCAGATCGAGAATTGCAGAACAAAATTATTTTCAAATAGGGAATCAATCCTTTCGTAAATTGATAATTTTTTAACAAACTTCCCTGAGAATGTTGTCTTATTAATAGATGCTGTGGACTTGTTCAATCTAGCAAAAATGCCAGTTTAACAAAGGAGTACAAGAAATCAAAAACTGTGAGATTAAATCATGAAATCAATTGCTTCCTTTCAACTCAATTTCACCAAAGAGTATTAACCGTTGTTTCAATTTTTTCAAACCGCTATTTGTTTGCACTTTTAAAATAGCTAATTTTAATTCCTATTAATAATAAACTACAATAACAAAATATATACATCTCATTGTATGCACAATGTTTATAAATCTATTAGAAAGCCGATTACGACAGTAGTACACGCAAAGTATTCATCACTCAAACAAAATGTAATACTCTACAGAAAACTTCTACGGATGAGATTATGTTAAATAAGAAAGTAACAATCCTATACCTTCGGGGTGAATTATTACATCGTTCAAGATCGATTTTCCGTCATTTAGACAAAGAAGAGTTATTGTCAAAGGATCATTTGAGCCGCATTTTAAAGGTTTAAAATGTATATAGAAGCTAGTGAGAGGATTAAGGCAACTATATTTATTTATAGAGTACTACCAGATGTTCTTAGTGGTAAATTGTCTTGTTACGTAAAGATATGACTGGCAAATATTCTTCACCGTTTGTTGTGCAAGTGATTTAATGTTGGTAAGATGGTAATGGTAAAGGGTTATTGTACGAGAATCATGTAACGGAGTAATCTGGTGAAATGTGCTGCAGAATTTTATTATGTAATAAATGCATCTTCACTTCTCTCAGGACATGCGAATCGCGTTTATATCTCGTAAAATGCACAATGAAATTAAAGTATGGTAAAGAGATTATACTTAACTCGATTAACACTGAAAATAATATTTTCATAACTTGATAAAAGTTATGAAAATATAATATTGAATATTAAGAAGTTTTAACTTTATGACGTCTACTGTTTCTAAGTAGCGGAGACATTTTGGAATTACCCTTTAAACATTGTGTGTTATTTCAAAACGAAGCTTTCTTCGTCAAGTTGCTATAGCGAGACGTGCTATTGTGTATCGAAAGCTTTGAAAAAAAAAATCTTCAAAGTAAAGGATCTTTCAACAAAATGCATCTTTATTTTCAGTATGAATCAAGATAAATATTAAATATAGTACCATTAACAGCATTTGATTTCCTTAATTTCCACTTTACGAGATAAACTCAATTCCCATGATAAATCAATCACCCTGTATAGGTATACTTCATGTTTCTCTACTACGAACGACATCAACTGTCCAGACGTGCACGTCATATCGAAATCCGACATGCTCAGTCCACAACAAGAATACTCGTACATAAAACAACACTTTGGAAACTTCGTGAAAGAATTCCTGTTCTTAAACCTTTAATTTATGCGGTGCAAACGTTCTCCTATGACATACGAAACAATTGGTATGCATTCCACGGCTATTGTCTACATTTTCACGCACACACGTCAACTGTGCGATGACTTGTGTAATAACGCGTAAGTTATAAGGACCTTGACGGGGTAAAGAGAGGTCAAACGCACCATGCAACTCGTTACAAATTATATTACAAAAACGGAACGTCTAATATGCAGTATATGTATATCAAAAACGCTTCTTCCCCGAATAGATTTGCTCCCAACAACCGCTTCTCCAATGGATAGGAAAGATGCCTTAACAAGAAGACCGTTGGATTTTGATCAGGAGAAGAGACGAGGAAAATGGAGACTTCTAAATGGTTGGAGAACCATTTCGGAAGCGAATCAAGATCGTCTAGGGATTCTTTGGTGGAGGAGGAGGAGGAAGATAAGCAAAGGGTCCAACAGCAACCCCACCTAAAACGAGTTATTTCAACGTGACAATCAAATCTCAACCTGCTAGGCCGGAAGAGCAAGCTTTTATCGGGAATGGGGATAGGTCACCGGTTAGGCAAGAACCAGAAAGAGATAGAAGCTATTTTCAAGGTAATAATCGACAGCAAGTCTTTACTTTTTTCATTTAAGGAAAATCCAAGATATTTTTGGCTTAAGTCTTCTGAGAGGAATTTCTTTTTAAGTGGTTGAAATGGTTATTTTGGAAACCAATATATTTTCTGTTGTTTAAATATGTTTCGGTTCTTTTTAGCAACTCTTGTGCTGAAGATATTGATTTAAACCTAAATCCAAAATATCATTCAAAGAAATTAGTGGAAATTGTGCTGCTAATCTGCCAAACATTTTATTTTCAATGCTAGTAAATTTTTCTATGTATCAACACGAATCATTTTTTTATAACATTTATCCTGAGCATATCCCGACTTTTGCCCAATTTTACGCTGAATTCATTTCATCTCCAATTAGTCTAAATTTGTGCAAAATACTCTCTACTTATTTATAAACGATGTTAGATATTTTTGGCAAGTCACTAAATGAGTTTTTTTTTGGATGATCCAATGTTCAGTTAGAGATTTCCTCATACGCTTACTTCGTTCATATTTTTGTTCTATATTTCAAATCCAATAGATCCTTTTTTATTTAAATACCAGCTGGTGCTTCTTGACAACTTTCTCGCTAAATAAAATATTGATTTTGACAGAAATCCAGAAGATCTAAAAATCTAGAAAATATTAATAGAAGTTTTATGTTGAGCATAGATATCTATCTTTTATCATCATGAAAAACTATTTCCCCAAAACCAGTTGACTTTTCTTTGTGCCAACACGAATTATTTCATTTTAAATTTTCTGCAAGTATATCTACTTTAACTCAATTTTGACTGAATCCATTTCACCGAAAGTTGATTGGGGTGACATAGTTACTTGTTGTTGCTAATTCATTTTCTCAGAAAATCTAATTGGGTTGGGCCAATATTTCGGAAATTTTGATTCTAGTGATACAGTCTTTTTGTAAAATTTGGTTGGGGTGTCACAATTTTCTGAAGAAACTTCTACGGTCCCTTTTCACAGAAAACTCAGTTGGGATAGCCAAGTTTCTCGGCAAACTGGCCGAAGTAGCAAAGTTTTGCCGAAAAACCCAGAAAAAATGATTTTGGTGACGTAATTTCCCGAAAGAATCGGTTTTGGTGGCGTAGCTTCCCAGAAACACGGTTTTTTGTAATATAACTTTCCGCAAAACTTGATTGATGCGATACAGTTGTCCTGGGAGTTTTGTAATGCTTTTCTGAAAATTCAATTAAAACGGTACGGTTCTATTTGATTCAGGTAGCCCAGTTTCTTCCCAGAAAACACAGTTTTAGTAGCCCAAAAATCTCAAAGAACTCGGTTAAAATGGCCCAGTTTCTTGGAAAGCTCAAACGAAATTCGCTCAGTTCTTAGCAACTTGGTTGGTGTGGTCCAGTTTCCCAGAAAATTCTGTTTTGGTAGCCCAAAGGCCTCAAAGAACTCGGTTTTGATAGGTCGGATTAAAATAGCTCAGTTTCTTGGATAACTCAATTGAAATTTCCTCAATTTCTAGCAAACTTGGTGGGTGTGGTCCAGTTTCCCAGAAAACTCTGTTTTTGGTAGCTCAAAGGCCTCAAAAAACTCGGTTTTGGTGGGTCTCGGTTAAAGTAGCCCAGTTTCTTAGATAACCCAATTGAAATTTCCTCAATTTCTCAGCGAACTTGGTTGGTGTGGTTCAGTTTCCCAGAAAACTCGGTTTTGGTAGTCCAAGAGCTTCAGAGGATTTAGTTTCGGTGGCTTTTGATTGAAATGGTCCAGTTTCTTAAAAAAAACCCAGTTGAAATGACCCATTTTCTTAGAAAACTTGCTTTTGGTGGCCCTCGGTTGAAATGACCCGGTTTCTCAAAAAACTTGGTGGAAATAACCCAGTTTCTCAGGAGAACTCAATTGAATGGCTCAAGTTTTTTTTAGAAAATCCGGTTGGGGATAGGAACTATAGCTTTCCAAAAAATCACTTTTGATGAAGTGCTATTTTTCAACAAAAAAACACGATTAGAGTAGACCAATATCCCCAGAAACTCCGATTGTAGTGAGGAAGTTTCTCAGAAAACTCGATATAGGTGATCCGGTTTCTCAAAAAAAAAGAATTGATTTTGAGCAATCTTGCGATGCAAAGTTTCCCAGAAAATACAATGAGTGTGGCACGGTTTCTGGAAAAAAAACTCGATTATGGTGGCCTAATTACTCCAATTATTAATAACAGAGAGTACGTTGTAGGTGGCACATTTTTTCTCGGTTTTCTCGGTCGAGGTAGCAGAATTTCTCAGAAAACACGGTTTAGTGGGACCATTTTTCAGGAAACTCGATTGGGATGGCTTTTCTGGGAACTTGCTAGAGGCAGATGTTCTAAAAAATGCGATTAAAATTGTGTGATTCCCAGAAAACTCGATTTCGGTAGCCCAATTTCTCAGAAACTTGGTTGGTGTAGTTTAGTTTGCGAGAAAATTCGGTTTTGGTAGCCCAAGAGCCTCAGAACATCTCCTCGGCTGAAATAGTCCACTTTTTCAGAAAACTCAATGAAATAGCTCAATTTCTCAGAAAAGTCAGTTGGCATGATTTAGCTTCCCAGAAAACTAGATTACAATGACTCAATTTCTCTGTAAAATCGGTTGGGGGTAGCAACTGCAGCTTCTCGAAAAAAATTGGTGAAGTAGTTTTAGAGACAACATGATTAGAGTAGCCCAAACCCACAGAAAATCCGATTGTGGGTGATCCAGTTTCTCAGAAAACTTAATTTGAATGACCCAGTTTCCTAAACAAACGCTCGATTTTGGGCACTCTTGGAAGACCCGATAAAAAAATTGCTCCAATTAATCGGAATTTTCGGTTGAGATGGCACATTTTTCGGAATTTTTAATTGAGGCGGCACATTTTTAGCTTAGTAGCTTAGTTTGCGAGAAAATTCGGTTTTGGTAGCCCAAGAGCCTCAGAACATCTCCTCGGCTGAAAAGCCCACTTTTTCAGAAGACTCAGTTGAAATAGCGCGGTTTCTCAGAAAAGTCAGTTGGCATGATCTACTAGCTTCCCAGAAAAGCCTAGATTACAATGATTCAATTTCTCTGTAAACTCGGTTGGAGTTAGTAACTGCAGTTTCTCGAAAAAAATTGGTGAAATAGCTTTAGAGACAACATGATTAGAGTAGCCCAAACCCACAGAAAATCCGATTGTGGGTGATCCAGTTTCTCAGAAAATTTAATTTGAATGACCCAGTTTCCTAAACAAACGCTCGACTTTGGGCACTCTTGGAAGGCACAGTTTCTTGGAAGACTCGATAAAAAAATTGCTCCAATTAATCGAAATTTTCGGTTGAGATGGCACATTTTTCGGAATTTTTAGTTGAGGCGACACATTTTTCGGAGAATTCGGTTGAGGTGGCACAATTTCGCGGAAGACCCGGTTGAGGTGGCACATTTTTAGCTTAGTAGCTTAGTTTGCGAGAAAATTCGGTTTTGGTAGCCCAAGAGCCTCAGAACATTTCCTCGGCTAGGCTAGCCCACTTTTTCAGAAGACTCAGTTAAAATAGCTCAATTTCTCAGAAAAGTCAGTTGGCATGATTTAGCTTCCCAGAAAACTAGATTACAATGACTCAATTTCTCTGTAAACTTGGTCGGAGGTAGCAACTGCAGTTTCTCGAAAAAAAAATTGGTGAAGTAGTTTTAGAGACAATATGATTAGAGTAGTCCAAACCCACAGAAAATCCGATTGTGGGTGATCCAGTTTCTCAGAAATTTAATTTGAATGACCCAGTTTCCTAAACGAAAGCTCGATTTTGGGCACTCTTGGAAGGCACAGTTTCTTGGAAGATTCGATAAATAATTGGCTCCAATTAATCGGAATTTTCGGTTGAGATGGCACATTTTTCGGAATTTTTAAGTTGAAGTAGCACATTTTTGTGAGAATTTGGTTGAGGTGGCACAATTTCGCGGAAGACCCGGTTGAGGTGGCACATTTTTCGGAAAAACTCAATTGAGGTGGCACAATTTCCTCAAAACCTATCCTGGATGACACAGTTTTCTAGAAAATAATAATATATTGGTAAAAAGTCTATATTGGGCACATATAATTTACTATATACACTTTCAAACATCTTTTTACTTTCTCTGCACCAAAAAAAAACATCCAACATTTCCACCAAAAACCCTCGATTTAACCAAATTTTGACCGATTCCCAATCACCTAATTAAAGGCATCAGCGAATGGTCCGATCGACGAAAAGAATCCTACGCGACAGAAAGGTCCCAGCCACCAATCAGGGTCTCGCCACCATCGCACGCGAATATCAAAAATCCCCAGTTCCGGACTACGGAAATCCCATCATTCACGTGTCCCAACACGAGCGTCGATCTTCACCGGCCAGGGAAGTTTCCCCAACTCCCCCACAGAGGAAGAAAGTCATAGAGAGACGGCAGAGGATATCCCAAGACAGTAGATACGATAGCGGATACAGAACTCGTCCAGAAACGAGACCAGGGATAGCAGGGATGAGCCTTTGGAGGAGCCACCTCCAGATTATTCCCCTCCGATTCCACAACAGCAAGCAGCTCCGGTGGTCGAGAAGAAGCACCAGAAGACCAGATTTGCGGCCGAACCTGTGAAACATAAGAGTGGGAATATTATCGGTAAGTTTGTGACATTGATACTCGTTTGAGATGTTTTTTTTTTATGTTGTGGTATTTAAACTTTAAGGATTTGATAAGATATTTTTTGCTGCACAATTTGACATAATCAACGTACTGCTATGTACTGAATGAATTAATGAAAATGCAAAAAGAAATTAAAAATGAAAAAAGAAAAATTTAAATTAGCTAGCTCAACGGATAAAATCTTTAAAAGGGGGCAAAAGAACAATTAATCTCAGAGTTACCCTCGCGAATTAAAATTTGAATCTAACCACCACAAGTAAGTTGTGCGTGAAAGAAATCCTTTTTTCTTTCACCCACACTTTCTTAATTACCCCAAAAATTGAAAAGGTTTAATTAAAAATAAAAGAACAGAATTTTAACTCAACAACGTTAATTAACAAACAAAAAATTATTATAAAAAAAAAGAAAAAAAAATTAATTACAAATTTGCAGAAAAAAACTGTTAACAGAGGGTTCTGGCCTAAATTTAAAAACTGCACTTGATTCTAAATTACAATAGGACAATGCTATTTCCTATATCAAAGCAAAAGATTAGTTTGTTCAGGAAGATAATCGTAATTATACCAAATCAATCCACGTGGTTTCAACAAAATAAAATAATTTCGTGGACAAACACTAAAAATTTATAAAATTGAAAACTAATAGCAAGCACAATGCTTCTATATAATGCTGCTAACGAGACAGCAAAACGGAAAAAATTAACTCTTTAAACTTATAATGAGAAAATTAAAACTAAAATCTATCTTCCTGCACGAAAATAATAAATGATCTTATATCTAACATGTGCACACAACAATATAATAACAATTATTAAAAAGCGAATTCCTTGATGGACAGAATAAAAGACAATTTAAGCGGATTAAAATCTCAAAATCTCAATAATTATAAAATGGCAGCAATGATATAAAAATACAAGTACTCACGCTAAAGTCTACCAAGGAACTGCTTGAGAAAACCTCCCCCGCTGCGTACAACGCAGTCGTACAATTCACCGACAAAATCTAATAGAATAAACATTAAGTATACATGACAAACAATAGACATCTTAATGAAAAGAATTAATTTAAAAAAACTTAACACTTAATTAAATAAGTTATACAATTAACTCTTTAACTAAATTAATACAAAAATAAACATTATTGTGGAAATTTCTCGATACAATGATTCAGCAAAACGGAAAATCAAGACAAATTAGGCAACTTAAAATACACTCGCGAAATATGGGTTGCAAACCACATCAGTACGTATAATTTATTAATCAGGTCATTCACTTTATGCAAAAAATTAAGAGCTGGTTTAGAAATTGCAGAATAAAATTTGTGCCAAATTCTAGAGAATCTTTCGAACTGCTTAAAGGATATTTATACCATGCGACATAATCATAAGTTATTCGACGTTAGTTGTATTTTATTTGAGACCGAGAGAGAGAGAGAGAATTACAGTCATGTAATCAGAAAAACTATAGAAAATCGCGTTTATGTGATATAATAGATAACTTTGTTTTTTTTTTTTTAAATGGACCAGCTTGTGTATTTTATCACCAATTGATAGAAAATCTGTTTTTGCATGCAATACTATTATAAGATTATAACCTTAAAATGAAAAACAAAAGAGCTACGACTCATATAATGATGGATTCGATATAACAGCCAAACTTTTATTGTTTGCCAAGTTAAGATGTTTGTTTTAAAAGCCAAAAAGAAATTCCAACAGTTTACATAAGTTCGCTTCGATTTCTACTTTGCCAAACAACAAAATTTTGGCTGTTATATCTAATCCTTCATTTTATTAGTCGTAGCTCCTTTGTGAACTGCCTTTTGAACTGCCTGTATATACAAATATATCAGCGAAACAGTTCGTTAGAAGTTTATGGGGTTCTAGCTAAAATGAAAATTTTAAAATTAGATATATCGGTTGCATTCTCTTGCACTAATTGTAACTATTTTTAAAATTTTATTTACTCCTCCTCTTGTATACATTGGCAGTCATAAACATATTTGTTTGCCAAGACGTCGAAAAGTAAAAAAAAAAATCGAAGAGAATGGCAGACCTCTGACACTTAAACCAAGCCATAGTGTACAAGATGGACCAAATTCGACGCTTTTTAATAGGAAACTTATATTTTTAAAGGAATTAGACAAAATCTGACCTATGCTTCTGGAGCTAAGAGATACAAATCGTTTTCGTACAATATGCAAATTTTAAAAGCCCTTGTAACTTTTTAATTTGTGATAATGCTTGATTTCTATAAGAACTTTATTAGAGCAGTTTTTGACACAGAATTTAATGCTCTAATTTTTTGTTTTTTTTTAACTTGTATTTTTTGAGATATTATCAAGACTTGTGATTTTTTTTATATGGAACACGCTAGATATATCTTTACACTATTAAAAAGCACATAAAATTACCTTTAACACGATATAACACACTTGATATTTTATTTAAACAGTTTTTAAATTATTTGACAATTTCAAAGTATTTTAAGATGGCTATGAATAATATACTGAACGGTGGACAATTCGAATACTTGCCATAATTATAATGTTTACGCATTTTTTTTAGCATATATAGTAAAACTTTCGTTTAAGTATGTAAGAATTTTAGAAATTAGCGTATTTTACGTCTAGCCATGATTAATTTCAACTTTTTAATACATTATGAATGTTTACAGAATAAACCTTCTTAATTATAGCTATCGTATCAGTAATAATATTAATGGTTTCTTTAATTTAGTTTGTTGGAATTGTTATTTGTAACAACAACGTTTTAATATAAAAACACTTTTTGCTGTCTTGTTGAAAAGCTGTATTTGCTTATCCACCACCATCCACAGTCACCTTAAAATACTGTGAAATTGCAAATAGAAAATCAGATATTTTAAGAATTGATTAAATAAAATATCAAGTGTGATATATCATGTCAAAGGTAATTTTATGTACTTTTGAATAGTTTAAAAATATATAGGGTGTTCCGTATAAAAAAAACACAAATCTTGATAATCTCTCAAAAAATACGAATTAAAAAAAAACAAAAAATTAGAGCATTAAATTCCGCGTCAAAAAATGCCCTAATAAAGTTCTTATATAAATCAAGCATTTTCACAAATTAAAAAGTTACAAGGGCTTTTAAAAATTCCATATAAAGTATAAAAATACGGATTTCACTAATCGATTTTTCTTTAAAATCGAGCTCCAGAAACATAGGTTAGATTTTATCTAATTTCCATAGAAATATATGTGAAATACTGAATCTTTTTACCTTAAAATGAAAACAGAAGCTTTACATAATCGCCAATTTAAATTTTCCCATTTCTGATCAACGGATTCCCTCCCAGCAAACATCACCTTAACCATATTGACACACACAAACAATACAAACGCTTATTTCATTCTTACCATACACACGCACAAATCACCACAAATACAACAAACCGATCTACAGGCATAGAGATCATAGACGTCGCACCTTAAACGAGGAATCATTAACATCCGTTCAAGGCCACCGCGCTAATAGCAAAACAAACGAATGTCACTCAATAGATAAATATAAATAGAGGACGAATAGAGAAAAAAAAACACGACTCGTTATATTTGCATATCCCCATCTTATTGTACATACATACATCATAGATAACTTTGTCACGTTCTCTCATCAACGATTCCTGGATTTCGCAGGCCAGTCCATCCGTAAGCTCGTAGGCAAGATCAGATCGGCCAGCGCCGAAAGGAAGGCTAGACAACGGGCCAAACGATCGCCCTCTCCTTCCTATCAGAAAGGGCACGTGATCGACAGTAACATCAACAACCACCATCATCATCATCATCCTCAACACCAGGAGATCGTTATGGAAGCCAGGCGCAGGGCCGCGAGTCCGGTGCACAGATATTATCTTGGGGAAGACCCGTTCGGAGGCAGCATATATGGTAGGGAGAACAAGTACGATGGGGTTAAACCTGCGCGTAGTTCAAGGAAGCAGCTTTCTGGTCGTGAAGAAGAACATAGGTGAGTTAAAGATGCAAGGCATTCAGGGTGGGATTTTTTTTCTATTTTTTTTGTTTGGTTTAGTAATGAAAGCGTATTTGAACTAGTGATAGGTTGCTACGAAGTCAACTGCTATTATTATTTTTTTATTAAAAATGCAGTCAATGATAAAACTGATATACAATATTTGACAAAATTATATAATTTAATTTTATAACTAAATACAATATTTTTAAAGAACTATTTAATTACAAAATTCAAAAACAAATAATCAAAACATCCTATTTTAAAACGCAATCTTTAAATAAAACATAATAATATATTCAAAATCATAGTAAACAAAACAATTTGTCATTTATTAAACAAACACATTTTATTTATAATTTACACTTTTTACATTTATTTATATACTTGAAAAGCTTTTCAATAAGCGAAACGTCGTACTCATTCATGTTTTTAATATTGACGACCTAAAAACCAAGAAAAAAAGAAATTAAACAAACTGCTATTTTGTAGCAGCTAGCAACCGTTAGCAGTTTGTAGCAGCTATTCCCCACTTGGCAAAATTAAAATTTCCCACAATTATTCTTAGTAACTTCAACATTGAAACACGAAGTTACCAATGGTTTTGTATTAGATTAGTAGTTATTTTGATGTCTTTCTGTTGAAGTTACTAAAAATAATTGTGGGAAATTTAAATTTTGCCAAGGTCAATATCAAAAGAAGCTACTACTTTTTGTAGCAGTTTCCTAATATAGTAAACAAGTACGAATGTTGTGAAACATACATGTATATTCTTAGCAGTATATACAGCAGTAAATCAGTGTATAAAATGTAGTGATGTATAAAACTGCTTCTTTACGTTAGCAGCTACAACGTGCTTCTGTAAATGTTCTGTAAAAATGTTGTGTACAAGAAGTATCGTGCTTCGGTTTGGATCGCAGTCCCGCGCTCTCGAGCGTGCAAATTTTGTGGTATAAGTAGGGGTCTTTAGATCGTCTTGATGACTTTGGGAGGCGTGTGGTGCAGAAGGGATTATTTTTTTTTTTTCAATTATTAAATTAATTATTTTTTTACAACACCGGTTAGGATTGGAGGTAATAATAATTTAAATTAGTAAATTGATTTTTAATTTTTTGATAATTTATTAATTTGTTGCATTTTGTAGTTGTAACTTCAGTGCTAATGTAATAAAAAAAACAATATTTTCATGTGGCTAAATTGAAAAATTTAGTAAGTTTTGTAAAATTGATTTGAATAGCTTCTCTTATTATTAAAATCACTTTGATACTGTTATAATTTATTCTAGTAGTAAACATTTGTGCTAACTTGTAACTGAAAGACTAACAATAATTTGTGTGTGGTGTTATTAGTTATTTATATTAATTTGGGTGGTGATAATAATACAAGGAACGAAGATAAATACATAAAGGCCATATTTATTTGATATTAAAAATTATTTTTTTTTGTACATTTTATTGTAAGAAACAGTTTATGTTTATTTTATGGCACTATCTATGCATCATAGATATTTTTTTACGTGAAAAAGTGTAAAAATGAACTAACAAACATAATAAAGAAGATATATCTAAAAATACTAATAATTTAGTGGTGTGTTAAATAAATTACAAGCATATGGGGTTAAAAAAAAAACCTTCTAGAAATAACGAATATACGAACATCGCATCTGCCTAAGTAAATAAAAGAACAAAAAATAAACAGAATTGTCTAACAACTACATAGAACTTTTTGTCAAGTCCAGGTGGAGACAATTTTATTCCAAGTAATAATAGTTATTTTTTGTAACAACCCCAGGCAATGTAAGTTTCGCTGATTAATTTTCCTAATTTTTTTTGTATCAAGCAAACATTCCATTTTGTATTAATTTTGCTTTTTTAATTTTGGTATTTTCGATAATTGACTTGTCACTTGTCAACTTATAGTGACGTTTCAAGTAAATAATTGTTAAATGTAGTTATAAAATTTGAAAGAATGACACGTTTAACTGAAAAGCAGCGAATAGAAATTTTGATGATGATAGGATATGGCAACAGAACCCGAACACAGGCTCAAGTTTGCGAATTATTTAATGATAAATACCCGGAGAGGCCTATTACACGATGGATAGTTAGTAAGATAGAAAAAAAAGTTTAGAGTCCTGGGTCACGTAAGAGACAATTATAAAACCAACCATCTTCCAGTTCCACAGGGCACACAATTGAATATTTTTGAATCCGCAAAAAGCAACTCGACAAGTAGCTCTCGACCAGTCAGTCTGTGAATCTTCTGTTCTAAAATACTTACATAAGCACAAATAGTACCCATACAAAATACATTTAGTTCAGGAACTTATTGAAGATGATCTCAACCGCAGATTAGAATTTTGCGGAATAATAATCGATAGATGCAATGCCAACCCGCAATTTTTAAGTAAGATAGTTTTTACCGACGAAGCAACATTTTGTTTGAATGGTTCGATAAACACGCAAAATTGTCGATATTGGTCACCAGAAAATCCACACTGGAATATGGAAAGTCGTACACAATTCCCTCCGGCTAGGTCTCTAGACCTAACCCCATTAGATTTTTCTCTATGGGGTTAACTAAAATCCAAAGTATACCTCAATAAACCAGAAAATATCGAAGAACTAAAGAATAGAACTAGAGTCGAAATACAACAAATCCAACCACAAACTTTAAGTGAAGTGTTACAAAAAATTGAATATCGACTTGCCTATTGTCAGGAAGTTAATGGTAAACATTTAATTTGATTTATTCTTTTTTCTTTTTAATAAATTTACAAAAAAAAACAAACCCTTCAATTTTAAATGATTTTGGTAAAATCACGCATCCTCCCAAATTTTGAAACAAATCAATCGTAAATTTCTCGATAATTGAATTTAGGTATAGGACCTAATACAAGAAACATACTGGGAATTAGATGCAAAATTCAAAAAAAGAAATAAAAAAAACAGGTATTTTCATTTAAAATAATTAGTTAGTAGTTATAACTTATTTTTGGCCTACACTGTATACAAGAAATCAACGTGTCCGAGCGTTTTTCCAAAAATCGAACCTCTGAATTTTAAATCAATTTGTTCCAACCCACGCGTCCTCACAAATTTTGAAAAATCAATTGCAAATTTCTCGAGAACTGTTGAGTTTAGGTATAGGGCATGGTACATGACACATTCTGAGAATTCGATGTAGAATTCAAAAGTGAAATAAAAAATAGGTGTTTTCGTTTGAGAAAATTTGGTTCGTCGTTGTAACTTTTTTTTTGGGGCCACACTGTATACATGAATTTACCATAAAAAAAACCTGCAACCAAAAATAAAAATTGACGTGTCCGAGCGTTTTTCTAAAAAACAAATGGCTATTTGAATGAATGAAATTTGTTCTAATCTACGCGTCCTCACTGTATGTATTATGTCTTTTTTACATTTATACATTCTGATTATTGTGTTATTTTATTGTACTGTTGACGATCTCTTACGCTGTTTATGCATTATGAGGTGAACTATATTATTATTAAAAAAAGCATTTTAATCATTTTCGAATACCCGAGGCTACCTGCATAAGATTTCATTACTACACTTAAATTTTATTGGTTAATATGTGTTTATAGGCAGAATGGGGTTGTATCGAATAAAAATTTTGAAAATATTAGGTAAAAGTAGGATACAGACCACGCTTACTCGATAAAGTAGACAGAATAAAATGTTACTGGACTCCGAATATATGCGTGATGCTGATGGTACAGTGGGTCGCTTTTTTAATGTCATGCCCTACGGAGCAGATATGAAAAATAGGTAAAGATTTGTCTGTTTAGTTAAGAGTTATTATTTTCAACCCAGTTTTACAAAAAAAAAAATACATTATCTAACGCTGTCGATGCGATTCGACTAGATTAAATAAACAATAAAGTAACTATATAATACTCGGTATATAAAAGACAAAGTACACAAAATATAAATAATCACACAATGGGAACTATTGCGAAGAAAACTACGCAATTGGATAGATCTACAAAGAAAATTATTGTTAGTATAAATAAAAAACTACAAAGATCTCTAATAAAAAGTTTTTCCAAAGGTCGTGTGTCAGGTTAAGAAGGGTTCGAAGTTTCGGTATCGTACTGACAATATTTCCTATTCGGGTAACGAAGCGAAACATTCAACAATTTTCTTCACTCTCTATGCGAAAAGAAAACATCAAATTTTGAACAATGGATAATTACATTAGATGCATTTTTAAACACATTATTGATACAGAAAATCTGTTATTTATAAAATAGAGGATCACCTCATTTCCTATTGGAAAAAAGACAGAAATTAATCCTTTTATTTCAAGAAAATACAGTGAAAATAATTACGGTAGCTGTAAATATAACATAAATAAACATTCAGAAATAACACAATCAAGCTATTAATATCTTCAGCTTCTCCTCCTGTATGTATCTCTACTATATGCGATATGTTTTATACCTCCATAACACTTTAAGCGTATCGATATAGGTAACAGACATACTTTCGTCAGAAAATACGTTACCAATTAGGATTTAATCCGTAGGCATCGAAACTTTTCTTAACTTAACCGTTCGTATAAACTAGCAGCGACCGTGAGCACGTTTGAAATTATGATGTTATTTTAGGACCAAATTCTCCACTTGAAAATGCGTTATAATACGTATAGATGTAAGAAAGAAGGTCCATCGGCGGTAATTAAGAGCACTCCGGGAATAAGTCATTCCCATAAAGAAGAAAGTTTTGATATCGTCTCCCTAGGGCATGACATGAATTTTGAAACCCACTGTACACGTGTTCTATGAAGATCATAGCAGACTGACATATACTATAAGATACAAGTAATTTAACATGGCTTTGAAGATGTTGATTGAGTACCATACCAGTCATTCTTTGTAACTACAGTTTAACTCAATTTAGACATAACTATGCATATGAATTCTTATTTAACTTGCATTCGTTTGCAGTACCAAAGATAATTTTTTTTTTTTCACTTTTTTTTTTTTAAAACGACAGAAATATAATTCAAAAAAAAATAACTAAGAAAATTAAAATGAAACCAAATAAAATAAAACCATCACCTGTTCACTCAAGACTAATCACTTTTTTTTATAATCGACAAGAGAAACGAATTACACTCTTTTCATCTACCCGTTCATTTCCTTATTTACCGTCCCAGAGAAACCGCAATCGGTAAGTTACATTTAAGCAGTGTGACCTCAAAGCCTCGGACAGCGCTCGAATAACTCTCAAGATCACACCAAAAGCGGTCACATAGAAATCATGCCACACGAGTCGAAACAGCACGCGACCATATATAAAAATTCTGACAAGTTTTTTTTTCTTTTTCTCATATACATATATATACATATAAGGTTAACCGCATTTATTTACAAAGCCATTAAGATACGCGATTTATGAAAATTGCGTTCCAATCGCCGAGCAATCCATATATTCACCTCCTACAGCTTTTCGTATATTTATTTAATCGATTCACAGATCTCAGAGCACGTTGGGGAGATTCAGTAAGTCCACGGGCCGTCTAGCGTCCGCGTCGAATCACAACGATCACCGATTCTCTCAGACGCTCCCGAGACACGCCAGGACCCCGAACGAAGTGCCATCATCTAGATTAGAGAACAGATCCAACAGTACCATCAACGTTTCGATCATCAATACCGTGTCATCGCCGCCTAGGCCGATCGTGAACGGAGGTCCAGTTAAACCGGCCAGGACTTACAAGTCGAATTTAGCGCGCAGTCAAAGTGTTAACATCCACGGCGTCGATCAGGCGAATAGGAGGACGATGCATAAAAGCAATCCGCAACTCAATCGTTTGGACGAGGTACCGACTGGGTTGAAAAGTCCCGCGTTGATATCGAGCATCAATAGGAGCACGCAAAATCTGACGGAGAATCACGCTCACGAAGAGACGATGAACCATCACACTAGCCGTTTCGCGAGAAACGGTTACAGTGAACCGATGAATAACGATGGTAAAAGGGTTCTGTTGAAGAATATACGCGATAGAACGCCGGAATATTTCAAAACTGTGCGTGAAAACGAGGATAATTGGAAACCCCCCAACTATAAGAGGAATTACAACCCTGATATCTACGAGCCTCCGACTAGATTGCGCGATAGCTCCAGTCCTGTCACTAGGAATATCATCAGAGAGGATCGTCTTCGAGTAACGATTATTCTGAAACCTATCACACCACTTCTAGGAACGACGATCCGTTGAGACCCAGTGTGACGAACACCGTGCAAAGTTTCAGTAAGAAGACCATTCCGGTGAAGGACGGTAGGGGATTTCAAACTATAGAATCGACGGAGAAGGAATCGGTGACGAAAAGCCGATACGTGGGGATGGAACCGCAGAGATTGTACGAAACGGAAAGGAGATACGCCTCGGCCAGTCCAGTTGTCATAGAAGTCAGGAATAATTATAGAAAATAAGTGAATTTTATGTATGTATTATTTAATCCTTTTTTTAACGTCTATAATAATAATAATGTAATTCTATAAAGCGGATATTAAACTATAAAAGTCCATTTAATAAAGAACTTTTATAAAAATTTTCTCTTTTATATTATAACATCCGCTTAAGAGCTTTAAATAAATTTCCGTCATTTTTTTTAAAAATATATATATATATAAATAAATATTTATAATATTTAATTAATATTGATGATAAATTTTGTATAAATATCGAATTAACGCGAAAAAATCTCTGTAACCCAATTTAAAATAACACAAGTATCTTAGCTTATCTTTTTATACGAATCTCTCTCTCTCCACTGTTGTTATTGTATTACGTAAAAAAAAAACACCACTCCACTCTCTGTATAGTATTATTTACTGTTGTAACGATGAAAAAATACGAAATCAATAAATTGTATTAAGACTGCTCGTGTTTTAATTATTTCGTCTCGGATGTAAAATAGTTTTAATTTAATAAATATTTACAAAAAAAAAGATTATGTCGATCACTATATTATTTGGACCCAGGCAACCAAATTTAAATTTCCCACAATTGTTTTTAGTAACTTCAACACAAAGGTATTAAAATAACTATTAATGTAATGCCAAATTGTAGTAAATTTCATGATTCAACGTTGAAGTTACTAAAAATAATGGTGGGAAATTTAAATTTGGGGGATTATCAGATAAAATTAACTTCCTTATTAGTATTAATATTTATTACATATTGACAAAACTTAAATTTACTGTTGAGAAAGTAAGAAAGAGCAAATAAATTTCTTAGATTTAATATTCGCAACGAAATATCAACAAGTTATATGAAAAGAAACAGTATATATCTCACAGGTAAGTACATAAATTAGAATTTATCTTAACCGATTCCAATTTAAAGGAAGTGTTGTAATAATATCTCTAACAGATATGAAACTATCCAACTTGAAGTTCAGAATTTAAACCAAAAGTAATAAAACAAAATTTTTAAATAATTACCGGGCCAATTTTATTAACAAGACCTTTAAAAACAAATTACATGAACATTAGAATCATAGATAGATAATTTTATTCGTGCGTGACAAAAAAAAAATCGTATGCACATGTCAGATTAAAAATAACAAAGAACATTAAACATTAACAATAGACAAAGATATTAAACATTGACAACAAAGATACAAGTACAGGTCCGGAGCCAGGGACACACGCTACTCTACACCCACAGTAGTTATATTACTAATGAATTCCTGTATTTCATAGTAAGGATTATCAATTAAATAAGTTTTAATTAATTTTTGGAACATTATGTCATTAAGATCTTTCCATTTAATAGGAAGTAAATTATAAAGTTTTAAAGAAATATATCTAAATGAGTTTATGTTTTTGGTTAGTCTAAATTTTGAGTTAGGATATAGTTTATTTCTGGTATCGTACACCGTTTGGCGATAGTAAGAGTCCAAGTTATTCCTGCAGTAGATCAGACATTGTAAAATATATTGATAGTAATCGATAAAATTCGAAATTTTTTGAAAAAAGTCTGCAAGATCTCTATGTTGATGTTTGAAATTATTCTGATTTGCTCTCTTTTGTAAGAGCAATATCTCTCCACGATGTGCGGACTCATAGTTGGCGTTCCGCAGGGCTCTGTCTTGGGTCCAAGGTTTTTTATGGTAGCCGTCAATGATCTGAGGTGTTCTCTGAGCGATTGCGTACTTTCTCAGTGTGCAGACGATAAATTGGCCGTTACAGACATGGTCCTTCCTATGGCCACCGTGTCGATAGCCCTGAGGAATGTATAGGCCGGTTTAATAGATGGTGTGAGGATAATGGACTGAAAATGAATAGAAAGGAGACGGGGTTGCTGAGGTTCAGATTTGTAAGTCCATACCTGAACAAGACAATTACAAGTTTTTGGGTATCACAGTAGATAAAGGGACGCGCGTATACGGGAGGGGAGGGGGGGGTAATTATCCAGAGCATGTAATAACTTTAGTATTCCAGTTCACAAAACTTCACTTTTTGAATGTGGTCCTAAGTATCGATCGATATCATACTATAATAAACTGCCTGAAAAAATTAAAATAGCACCAGCGATGTATGGATTTAAGAAGTTATTAAAAGATTTTTTGTTAGAACACAGATTTTATGATATTAAGGAATTTATAAATTTTTAGCTTTTATGTTCAACGTTTATTTTTAGTTTTATTATTGTGGTGTGGTGGTTTTTATTGTAAAATAATTGTAATAAGATAATGTCCATGTTTTTTTTTTTTAAACTAACGACAATATAAGAGCCCCTCCCGCCTACATTTAGAAGTACTATTTATTATAAATATTAATTGTGTAGTTGATGATAAATTTTGTATGAATATCCAATTAACGTGAAAAAAATCTGTGTATAACTCAATTTAAAATAACACAATAACTTATCTTTTTATACATCCAATTACTAATTTGTATTAAGAGTAATTACTTTGAATTACTTCGTTTTAGATGCAAATTAGTTTTGATAAAATTTTACAAAAAAAAAATATATGTTTATAACCGTATTTTATTTATATTACCAGAAGATAAACTTCACTAATCCCTAGTAGCAAAATTTGAATTTCCCGCAATTATTTTTAGTAACTTCAACATTGAAACACGAAATTACCAATGATTTTGTATTACATTGCTATATAATTACTTTAATATCTTTCTGTTGAAGTTACTGGGGCTATATATTGTGAAGTTACTAAGAATAATAGTGAGAAATTTAAATTTTGCTATTAGGGATACACTGCTGTATTTAATACTTACACATCGTCAAAACTTGTTCTTGAGAAATAAAGAAAAAAACAAATTAATTTCTTAGATTATATTTTTAATCTACAGAGAAACAATTTTCAATTCGAATACCAAGTTTTTAAAAGCTTCGATTTGAAAGATTTTTTTTTGAAAGAAAAAACACCAAAATGTGCTTTGCCTTGTCCTAGTGGACTATAAAACAAAAGGGTTGCAACTTCTTGATGTGACGTTGACTGTTAAAAAAGATTTTTAAGATTGCAAATATTGAAATATTTGGTAACCAAAAAAAAACGAAAAGTAACAAACCATGTTTTCGGTTTCTCAAAAATTACGTAGAATCTCAGCGTGTGTAGGTACAGTTTTCAAATAGGTTATGTATAGTTTGTATTTCTCATAACACATTACACAATAATAAAATATAATATTTGGACCTATGAATTAAAATGAAGATGTATTTTTTTAAATTTGGTTAAATAATATTTTACTTACTGATATTATTCAATTATTCCCCTATTTATTAAAAAAAACAAAATAAATCATACGATTCCCACTTATTTAGACACTTGACATTTTTGAATTTGAAAAATTCCCGCACAAATGGAGGCGTGGCCTACCATAACTTTCCTGCGCAGGATGACATACTGTCAGTTTTTCGATATCCGTAAAATAAGACTTCTGTATGTGTTTGTTATAAAAATAAATAAATAACTAGTGTTTATTTAATCATATTTAGTGTGTAAATAAACGTTAAAACATTAATTTTCAATCTGTTTATGTGATATTTGTGACTAATAACAAGAAAACAACGTAGTTTGTACACATAGCAATTTTATTTAAAAAAAAAAGAATAAATCTAACATCAATCGCCTTATAATCTATAAGAAAAGTAAGTCCGGACATAAACAGTTCGACCTCCAACTGGTTGTATGTATGCAGAGATTATAATAATATATTATGTTATATCCAATTAGGTATGTATAGTTTTGCACGAATACACGATGAAGTTTCAGTTCCTTATTTATAATTCCTGTTGCCGCATGGCCCTCGCTTGGGCCCGAACCCGTTTCTCATACTCGAGTCTATTCTGACTGTATAAGCAAAAAATAGATATGATGAAAAAAGACTGTTACACCAGATGAAATATTAAAAATTACCAATAAATAGTGTAAGCTTCCGCTTGTGCTGGATCCTTCACGTTTGGCTCGTTCAGTAAATCTTGAATTCCCAACAGGATTTGCTTGATAGTTATGGCGGGTCTCCAATCCTTCTCCTCGTCCAAGAGGGATAAACAGACTGTTCCAGACGGGTATACGTTGGGGTGGAACAATGGGGGTTCAAATTTGCATTTCGGAGGACTGCTCGGATAATCATCCTTGAATATCATTCGAAGCTTGTAGTGGCCGCCCTCCCACGGGGTGCCTTTCTTACCTGGTATGCAGCATTCCCAGTTCATTAGATTCAAAGAGCCGTCCGGGTTTTTCGATGGTCTCGCCACGAAACCCTAAGAATTGTAGACAAACCGAAAAAAGTATATTTTTAAGAGATATGTTTCACATGTCTAGATTCATTCATATCTCTTTAATAATAGATCACAAAAAGAGGGAAAACAGAAAAGCACTTTCAAAGGTTCCCATGGAAAGTAAGTCCACGGCTTCCCTTATCCCAGCCGCAAAACGGAAATTAAATACACAAAATGGCGGTCACATTCACACATACAATCAGCAAGCCCAAATCACATCAAAATCTTCATCAATAAAACAAACATCACATAAATATAAAAAATGCTTACGAATGGATGTTCTTTCCTCCAAGCTTTACGTTCTTCGGCTAATCTAGCGGCCGCAATACCAGACATAGTTCTAGAACAAGCATAAAAACAATAATACTAACATCACGTTTAGATTAGAGCCGAATAAAATTTTGAAATATTAAACGTTAAAATAGTGAGAGTAACTGATACGCATATATCGAACATCGTAATTATTTCTTTATTATTTACCTATAATATTCGATTAACTAAATAATTTACTGGCGAATTCTTTTAAATAATACTGCTCCTGTTTTAACCGAACGTTTTATGACATTTGGATGGATGCGAGAAGAAAGCGCGGTGGTTTTATGGGAATTTTAACGTTGCCAACCAAACATTCAGGTGGGGTTCCAATCATTTTATGTCGTTGAAAAAAGATATTCACATTATTTGCTTGACTAAAGATAATGTTGGATACAAATACATAATTTGCGCAATAAACTGGAAATAATTCGTATTTATTTTGGTAAAATCATTTGTGAAATTGTCCGTGATAAATAAGTTGGTATGCCTTCCTGCATAAACGTCATTACGTCATTTTCCGTGTTTGGCGTATATTCTAGCTAAACCACGCATTTTTCTTTAAAGAATCGATCTTAATACGTAATAATTATACCAAATTGATATAATATTGGTGAACAAATTGATAGTAATAAGGTGTGTACGATATCAAAGTGTCTGTTACAAGTGGTGCGACGCTTATTAAATAAGTGTAAATATTTTAGTGTTGTGATCTCTGCAGAAGCCATTTTTTTGCGTCAGCATTCGTGGAAAACGATTTTCTGCATTGCACAGGCATTATTTACTGTGTAATCATGCCTAAGCAACAAGGCAAGAAAAATTGGAAACACCAACAGTATGGTAAATATTTAACTATTTTTTTTAAAATTTATACTTAATTCTATGGCTACCACAATGTCAACAAGTTCTTATTCACTGCATATTTTTATTTATTAACTATTATTATTCACTTGTATAATTAATCTATGCTATGTTTTTAATAAGATTTTTTAATATTAATCGATCATGACCATTGGAAGTGTGTATAAACACACAATTTCTGAAAACTGATGTAATTGAAAATATAAATTTTATCTTTAATTACATATTTAATTAACTAGATAACATAGATATGATTAATAACTAACAAAAACAAAGAATTAATATAAGAAATGTGGCATAATTCCATAACTTAAGCTGGTTAATGGTATATTAAAATATGATGATTTATACCAGGAAATTAGTATAAATGTATGTTGTATGTTTGAACAAAGGGAAAAACCCAAACTTTAATCTATGAACTAAATGTTTATAATGAATTCTGAGTCTGCGGCACATCGGTTGTATGTTGAAATTATTATAATAACAACTGATAGCCGACTCATTTACTATATTTTTGTTATAATTATTAAGAATCAAAGGGAAAACTATTTAAATAGAGTGAGAACATTTAAATTATGGAATCCATATAGCCTCATGCAGTACCTTTATGGAGCATGGGGTTTAGAATGAATTGTAATGAAATCGACAATTAATACTGGTGCATTGGTAATATATAATAATATAATAATAATATTCCTGTACGCCACACTCAATTATTGACCGTTCCAAAGCATCGCCATGAGTTTTTTAAACGGAACTTTTCATACTGCGCCGCTGTTACACTGAATAAATATATAATTTCAAGGGGGTATACTGTGTGCTCGATTCCCTTACTTAAAAGAAGGTTAAAATGGTTGTTATTGGAACTATAACTATGAGATTACCAACTTAACAATTCCACGTGCACATATTGTTATATTGTAAGGCTGCATTTAATTACTTTTCATTTACTCTTTTCATTTTTATTATCTTTGTATTATAATTATCATTTTTCTGTTTTTCATTACTTAATGAGGCTGTAGGCAGAACACCACATGGTGATATGGTCTCTTTAGCACCATAAAATGTCATCTTTATACCTATACATGTATATGATCTGGTTCATGTGTTGCTAATAAATTCCTTTATTATTATTATTATTATTATTATATTGTACCATACGCTTTTCCATTCAATTTTGAGTTATGGAATGTTAGTATATTACATACAGTAGTTCACACTGTATTTATCAATCTGTACATTACTTGATTAAGTTATAATATGTATCTATGGCCCAGCATTTATCAAAATTATTCAAAAATAAAGTTGATGCACTTACAATTGGTCTTATGTAATTAACTTGTTTATAGTATTTTTTTAAATGTAAGAACCAGGAAATAATAGAGTAATATATCATATAAGTTCATTATAGTTTCAACAAAGATTAACTGTTGTAATAATTTATTAATATAAGTGAATATTTAGTTAAAAATTTGAATAATGTTTCACCACTAGCAGCAAGTAATGTAGTGGAAATATGGATGTTATTTATTTAGATAAACATGCTTACGTTTTAACAAACATATTTTTGGTGACTAATTCGAATTATTATCGTTACTACAAACTTTGTACCTAATTGATGTGTTTAATATCAGTCCCATTTTATTATTTCTGCAGGTGAGCATGACTTTAGACCTGAGAATAATACACGTCGGGTCACTTTTAAGCAAAACAGGCACCCGAAATATGAAAGATCGCAGAAAGACTGGACAGACTCTGTCAGGGCTCATCTGGCCGATGAAGACATCGATATGGGAAATACCAATATTAGAATGATACCGAGGAAAAATTTCATGAAGAAACGTCGCTCAGGATCTCCAATGCCGCATATGAGAACAAATTTCAAGCGGAAATTATTGGAGGGTCCAATAAGTTGGTATCGAGTGCATGTAAGCTGCCAAAATGGCTTTATTTGTTTTTTTTTATGTTATACTTATTTTTTAGCTTCCCTATGGAAATAAATATGATAAACACTATATCATAAAGACTTTATTTGAGAAATTGCAACCGATGCCGTTTAATCCGATAACTGTAAGTACTTTAATTTGCTTTGTTAATTTTATTTTAAAAATGTGTACTTTCAGTGGCAAGTTAATGGAGCGGCATGCACATTCTACATCGACGAATTCAAAGTGGCCGAAAAACTCAATAACCTCGATAAAGAGATCCAACTGCCGGACGGCTTCCGATTGATAATACAAGTGACAAGCGGCTGTCCGGTTGTTTGCGTGAATGCGGCAATGGAAGAGAAGATGAAGCTCGTCATGGGTAAACGATACTCCGCAGAAACGAAGGCTTTGAACCTGCGAAAGTTCCACGCCGATCCCGATTTACAGTTGATCTTCTGCGCTCTATTCAAGCCGATCATCTTGTTAACGGTCATCGATATCATAGCGGAGAATATACCGGAAATCGAGGCCATCGATCTGTCGGATAATAAGATCCAGATGTTGGGGCATTTGAAGAAATTGCCAACGAAGTTGCCAAATTTGAAAGTGTTGCATCTCGGACAAAATAAGGTTAGGATTGTTTGATGAATTAATTAATTCGGTATTATTTCTTTCTTTTTTGATAATTAGTTGACAAATATATCACAATTGGATGCGTTAATTGGTTTACCATTGGTGGATTTGGTTTTGGACGGGAATCCTTTGTGCGACAGGTTTAAAGATCAACCGGCATATATCAGGTAATGTTTTTTTTCTTTTCTGATTTGTGTCGCAAGACTACTTGAAAGGTAGGGAAAATTGAGAATGAACACGGTGAAATTAGGCACAGATGCAAAATGACTAACTTGGGTTCGTCATGAAAGAAATTGGTTTTAATTTTGAGGCAGTTGGTAGGTTTTTAATTTGTTTTAGAAGTCAGCTGTGATGATGTAATATGGGAAAATTTTGTTTTTAAGTATATTTTGATTTAATTAATGTTCAACAAAAAAAAAAAGAAAAAGAAATATGGTTTTTACACTATTTTTTTGGTTTCTAGAAACAATTGTTCAACAGAAAAAAAAAAAATGTAAATTGCAGTTTGATTCTTAAGATAAAAAAAAATATTTGAAAAAACATCAATTAAAAAAAAAAAAGAGTATCTAGATGTGTATTTTATCCTGAAAACCTTGGATCTCCCTTCCCCAAAAAAAAACATTAAAATAAAAAAAAGAAACAGCATTTTTAAAAAAAAAAAAAAAAATGATAATAGCAATAATAAATAATAAAAACAAGAGACAACCGACTTCAGAGCAATGCAAGATTGTTGCTCGCTTTAAAAAAAAAGCAATGGTTAAAGCAACAGAAATCCTCGATTGTTAATGAAATACATCGAAAATACTGCAACAAATATTCTGCAGAGAATCAAACTTGCCTGTTATTTATGAACCAAATATGCAGTTTAATATAGCTGTCGTGGTTTGTAATTTAAGCAAGTTCTTGCTGAAGGATATATCAGCTCGTCGATAGCAACATTTTGGTGATAATAGAATATAATAACAACAATACCAATCCCTAAACAATCCTATAGATGCTCCAAAAATAAAAAAATAGAAAATATTTAAAATACACGTCAAGTAAAATAAAATAAAAATCAGAAAAAAAAAAAAATTGAAAATAAACTGTAATTTGCATTTTTCTGCCTTAAAATAGCAAAATTACATTTAAAGTATTGTAACAACCATGTTAATTATGAGTAAATAAAAAAAAAAAAATTACAAATTAATCGAAACAAAAATATTTGAAAACACAATTTTTTGTATTTTAATATTCTTAAAAGTATCAAATTAATATTAAAACAAAATCTTTACAGCTGCTTCCAATTAAAGCCATTCGGAGAAAAGGCAATTTGAAACATCGTCCGGGTTGTACAACAGAAGAATTTTAATCTGTTTCTGATAATAATTGTTCCGACAATGTCTTTCAATAACATTTTCTTTCTGTTCTACTTTGATCTGTGTATTGGCAAGACTGTTAGCAGACCACTAATTGGAGCCCCGGGCTCCCTTCTTTGTCTACAGCGAAGTGCGTAAGAGGTTTCCCAAGGTCATGAAACTGGTAAGTGTTTTCAGTGATCGTTAAAATGATAATGAAATTTTTTTAAATCATTGGGTATATAGTGATCAAAGTCAAATGTTGGCCTCGTCATGCACTTGGCTTACCGTATTTTTTTGTTTTATTACTTATGTTTAATGCTTACACATTGATTAAAGCATCAAGAACAGATGTAACTGTTAATAATGAACTGTTTAAATAACGAAACAAAATATGAACTATAAGTTAATCAATCTAGATTTTAAGTATAACTGCTGAAAAATGACACACAAATAAATTAAAAACACCAAGCAGTATTTAAAAATGAAAATTTAAATTACATAAACTAATTATTGATATATTTTTTTTATGTGTGTGTTTGTTCAGATTAGAATGTTTGATGTCGACGCGTGTTTTAAATTGTTATTTAAATAAAAAGTTTTAAAAAATGTTCCCACATGACATACTAGTTATTCACTAGTTTGAATAATTTACATGTTTTAATTGGAATTACCCAGGACTATGAGAGATTTGTGAGTGGCCAAGAGGGAGAAATTAAAAATAAAAAAAAAACAATAATTAGTTTGAAAATGGATTAAAGTAAGAGAATCCGAAACGTAACTTTATTAATGTAAATAAAAAAAAAACAAACAAAATTATATACCGTATGCCCAAACAAATGAAGTTTTTCTTTGATACACTAATTATATTACTCTATAAGAATAAAATATTATGTGGGGAATAAAATAGTTATACAAAATTCAAGTTGATTACAAATATGAATTAAAATATATTCATTTTCTTTTTACAAGTTTAATTAAGATTCATTTAATAATTATTGGGCAATTTTGTAAAAGCCAATGTTAACATTGGCGAAACGTCGATAAAAGTTTATTTTCTACTTTCAGAATTTTATTATTACAATTACCACAAAACCAAGATGCATTAAAGAATCTAGGGACCTTTTTTAAACCAATTTCGGACACTTTTTGATCACGATATATAATATACTATATCATGTCATACAGTGCAGCAAAATGTTTTCATTTTTATTGTTTTGTCTATATTTGCAATTGCTTTGACTTAATTTTATGATGACAACTATTGCTATTTATTAGTGGTTAAAAATATCTATGGTATTTGATACTGCTCATCACTAATTCTAATTAAAACATTTAAAATTCTTCATCTAGAGGAGTGATTATAATTGTTTTCCTTTTTTTTAGTAGTAGTAGTAGTAGTTAGATTGGAGATACATTCATCTAATATAATAAAAATCAAAAGAAGGTTATTGACTTAGTAATTCACAAATAATCTTACTACGCCACTGGTTGTCAATGTTAAAACTTTAATATATACTATAATTTGATTTTAATTTTATCAAAATTATATGAAATTATAAAGAAGACATGGTTGCTAGTTTAAGAATTTATTCAATTATTTAAACTTAAAAAAATCGATACGCCACTGCATCTCAATGTCAATATTTTAACATATTCTGTAATGTTATATGATTTCAATATTTACATCCATATAATACGAATCTTCGATCAATTTATGAATTTACTCAATTATTTATTTCAACTTAAGAAAGTAACAAGTGCGCCACTGAATGTCAATATGAAAATTTTAAAATATGTATTCTCTAACAACGGTTAAAATTTGCAATCACCCTCTTTACGTCATTGATACGATTGATTTTGTTTCTCTTACATTTGAGTATTTGCTACTATTTATTACTTAAACCCAATAAACGTAACGCATTGGGTGTCGATTTAAACATTTGCGTTTTTAACATGATTATTAAGTGCATCTTGTATTATCATAATATTAATTAAATTACATTTCATGAATTTTCGGTTAAAGTTTCTTGTTATGGCAGGGGAAAGGAAAATTAATGTATATTACAAAAGCATGCTTATAAAAAAAATGCAGCTAAATAACAAAAAAAAAAAAAAAAACATTCACACCTAAAATATGTTTTGCGCGTAACTGGATTTGCGCAATTGTAGTTACAAAAATTCAAGTGGCGTAGTAACAGGGATAATTAGCTATTAATATTTTTATTTCTTGGAAAAATCATAGCTAATTGAAAGATTTATTTATCATTTTCATTTTGAAAAGTACGCTACTGAATATCAATTCAAAAAAGGATAGTTTTTTTTATTACCTAGGTACCTTAGGGTATTGATTAAATATTATATATTATTTCATGAATTTTAGTTAAAATTTCCAGAGATATAGTGTATGAGAGCGATTTATTTTTCTTTCTTGTGAAAGGTTGTAGATAAATCTAATTTGTTTGATTTAAAGATTTCGTATAGTAATAGGAAAAAAAAAATCATTCAAATTTAAAATAGTGTTGGTACGTCAGTGGATGTTAGTGCTAATATTTACTAGAGTGGCTTAAAGTCGTCCTACAATTATTGTTATCCTTTATAAAGATACATATGGTAGTTTCAGATCGACGACTTACGATCTAAAAGAAAATTCTAAGAATGACTTTGTAGTTAAAATCTCATTTTTTTTTTTAATGTTAACAAATGTACAGGGTTTCTCATGGTTAGTAGAAACTTAGAATTCAGAATTTTTGGACTTCAGGGTTACTTAAGATTCTCTTTCATTTTAAAATATTTTCAAGGTCGTACCACTTCCGGTTATACCGGAAGTCACCATTAACTCCCTTATTTTACATGAAACACCCGGTATATTATCTCATTTTTGATTCCTAAGAAAATTCATGTGTTCCATCTGGTTTCCCTATACCGATTTTCGTTTGTTTCTGAGATATCTCGACTATTTTGAAATATGTATGTAGCCTATGAAATAACAAGAAAACCGTTGGAAATAGGTATAAGGAAAGGCATAGCGAACCGACATAGAATTAAATTCTGCATCCGATCATGTAAAAATATACAGGGTGTCACATTTGAAAAAAAAAAACAACTTTTTCAACTTTGAAATTGATGTAATGGTCATCAAATTTTTGACACCCTGTATGCGATAAATAAATTGTCAATGTGGATTTCGAAAGTGCCATTCTTATGCTTTCATTCACCCTAGAAGCGCTTACCACCTGTCGAAAATGGGTAAAAGACGCAGTATTGAAAATAAGGCTACATATTTCAAAATTTTCAAAATAATCGAGATATCTCAGAAACAAATAAAAATAGGTATAGGGAAAGCAAATGGAATACATCATGAATTTTCTTAGAAATCCCTTAGAAATGAGATAATATACTGGGTGTTTCATTTAAAATAAGGGAATTAATAGCGACTTCCGGTATAACGGGAAGTGGTACGACCTTGAAAATAATTTAAAATGAGAAGGCATTTTGACTAACACTGAAATCCAAAAACTTTTAAGTTTGTTCTAACCACCGGGACTTCTAACGAACATTTACTGTGAGAAACCCTGTATACTGTAGGTTTAGTTATAAAAATTCCAGTGGCGTAGTATAATGGGACTTGCAAATTATTGTTTTTTCTTACAAAAGCTTTGCATCCATTTTGATGTATTGATCATTGCAATTATAACAATATTTATTATAGAAAAAAAAATAATCAGAATTATATTTTAGTTTCAAAATTTTAAGCATGATAATTACAATATGAAATCGAAACAAATGAAAAGGGTAGTTGCAATTACTGTTTTTTTTAATAAAACTTATTTTTGGCTTAAGTTTTTAAGGATTTAACAATAGAGAATGATGAAAACTTTTTTTTCACCCGAGAAAATATTGATACGCCACTGCATGTCAAAGTCAAAATATTTCTTCGTCTTTTCGAGGCGGTTTAATTGTGTAATTTTCTTCTCTGTAGCGTTTATTGCTTCTTCTTTCACCTCAGTAGGCTATAAATCAATCTTTTATATTTCTAACGTTGTATCCATTAAATAAACATAAAAAAAACACACATTTAGGACGGAACCGACCTTCCACCACCTATTTCATTCGACATCGCCCAAGAAGTACACATGCCGCAATCTCAGCAGACGTTCCTGTGCAATGCCGAAGGCCAGGTCATCGTAAGGCAATTCCTCGAACTCTACTTCCAAATCATGGACAGCGAAAACAGGCAACCGCTATTAAACGCCTACCACGAGAACGCGATGTTCTCCATGACCATGTGCTACGCTTACAATCAGCACCAGAAAAACAGCAGCTGGTTGAATTGGTACAATACGGACAATAGAAACATAATGCGAGTGACCGACAGCGACAGAAGATACAAGCTGTTGAAACAGGGTCAGGTAGCCGTGGTATCGTTCTTGCAAGAGATGCCAGGCTCGAAACATGACATGCACAGCTTCACAGTCGATTTAAATCTGTTCACCGTAAGTTAAAATCGTTATGATTGGTGTTTTTTTAGATTCTATTGATCGATATATGCTTTGCAGCCGCAAATGATACTACTGTCGGTGTCTGGGATGTTTAAGGAGTTGAATGGTGGACATAAGATTCCTCCGTTGCGATATTTCTTCCGGACCCTTGTTATAGTTCCGGCTGGGAGCGGATTTTGTATAGCTAACGAGGAGTTGCATATATCTAATGCGACCGAAGAACAAGCCAAGGTAAGTGTTGTTCGATGTCAAGGGATATATATTCTTAATCTTGTGTTTTTCTTAGTTTTTCTGTTATTTTATCAGTATCTTCTGTAAAAGTTTCAGATATGATGGTCTTTTATGAGTGTTATTTCGGTGATTTTCTATGACGAATTTAATCTAATATATCTTCGAAATCATGTCTCTTCAGCGTTATATTTGTTAATCTCTCTCCCTTCTGCTATTGTGATGTATGGTACATTCACTTCATTTCTGTTCTTGACTACTATTTTTTATAGTTCTGTAAAATATTTTTACAAGATCTTGAATCAAATAAACTTAGATCTAGACTTTCACAACAAAAAAATAATTGTCTTCATCAAGCGACAGAATTAATTAACATTCTAATTCTTCTGTCATTTGAATGAATTCAAATGTATGGACATCTTATACAAGCAAGTATTCTTCCAGTACTATCGAAAATATTAGAAAAAATTCTGGACACGCAGATGAACACCTCTATCCAAATAATATTTAGCCTTCAAAACAGTCGAGTATTTGGTTGATGTAACTGATATTTATTCTTACCTTGATGCTGAACGAGCTACTGTTTTAGTGTTGCTTGATTTCTCTAAGGTTTTAGTCACCATTAATCACGAAATATTGATATCGATAGCTCATTTCATGGGCTTTTCTGGCGATACCATTGTTTAAATATATCTAGTTAGTCAACGTAATGCATTTTCGGAAAAATAAAGTATTGTTCAGGGAAGTGTGCACTTTTATCGGTGAATTGTAATTGATTGAAAAACTGATAAAATATAACAGGTATCTCGGTCATAGAGAGAGAGACAGATTTCTGTGTTTTATCCATCTGCGGAAACGACGGAATCCGTATCGGTGATTTACTGGCTATGGCGAATTGTGGGGAAAGGAGGGTGGATGCATTGCGCTGTGTGTGATGACGCACCTCGCGATAATTCTTCTGTTTTTACATTAGAAGATTAGAATCCGAGTTATTCTGTTATAAATATAAAGAAATTGAAAGTATATTGCAAGCACGTTCTTGTTGACAAAACATTAATTTAATAATTTTCTAAGTTGAGGTTTTTTCTTTTAGAATAAATATTTAACTTAAAACAAAAATCACTGAAAAGAGGAAAAGTTAAATCTAAAAGGACGAAAATTTGCCGAGAAAAAAAAAACATAAATCTACTTCTCAATTTTTATTTTCTTAGTTTTTAAATTAATAAGTTGGTTGTTAACTTAATTTACTTATATTTATGATTATATAATAATCAGAAAATATTTGTTTTATTAAGAAGAATAAGTATTTAGTTTGATAATATATAATCTGTAGTTCGATGGCCTTTTTATATTTAAAATTTTAATAAAACGCGGGTTTTTCGTTCGAACGTATTGCTGTGAACTGATGGTCCAAGCATATAAGTAAAGAGAAATTAAAAATGACAAAATTAATTTAGCTAGCTCAGCAAAAATGAATTTAAAAGGGCGCCAGAGATTCTTAAATCTCAGAGTAAATTTTTAAAAATTAATAGTGGGCTTGCAAAATTTACTTTCTTTAAAATCCCCAAAAATTGAAATGGCAGATTCAAAAATAAAAGAACTATTTAAGATGATATTTACAATCATTTAATTTATTTTAAAAAAAAAAGAAAAAAAACATTTGAAACAATTTACAGGATAAATAAAAACCGTGAATATAAGATTCTGGCATAAAACAAACCTGCATAAGATTCTACAATTTAAAAAGGACAATGCAAATCCTTTAGCAAACAAAATGGTGAATTTGTTCCAGAAGATAAATCCCACAAAAAAATATCCACGCGGTCACGAAACTTAAACCAAACTAAATTTTACACGTGGAGAAACAAATATAATTTAAATTGAAATTTAATTTTAACAGCACAAGCTTCACTTCACCTTAACCGTGGTGATTAACAATACAATACAAATCAGCAAAAAGAAAACGGAAAATTTAAACTTTTAAAACTAAAAACACGAAATCTTCTACAACATTTTACAATAATTACTGATCTAATATTCAAAACGTGTACACAATTAAACAAAACAGCAATAATTAAATAAAGAGTTCTTTGATGGATGAAATAATATCAAAATACCCGAACAAAGATTTAAAATTAAATGAAATTACCTACATGGTAGCAAACAAAAGGAAAACATGTACTTACCGCCATCATTCAAAGAACTGGGGCCCCAAGGGATAACATCGTACATATAACAAATTTACATTTTCGTGCGAAGAACGCACAGCGCAACGCAAAGGAAAAACTAGCATATAAACTATATACAGGAGTACGCAAAATATACAAATAATGAAATTAACTATACACAACTGACCAAATAAAATGTACTAACAATAATAGAATTGTGGAAACTCTAACATTGTTTTGACAAGGCTGATGGTTGGAATAGAAACAAAAATCCGATTTAAATTTCCGAAACCCGGGGTGCCATTTCACAGCGTATAGAAAAGCTTCTTTCTCTCTCTCCTATTGCTATCTTCGCTTCTCCCGTGTATAGCGGTACTGTCGCTAACTTCAACTAAGAAGCTAAAAAAAAGTAAAGTAAAATGGTAAAAAAATAACGATTATATATTATTAAACTAAATATTTATTCTTCCTAATAAAATAAACATTTCAATGTAAACACGAGAATTATCGCGTGGCGTGTCATCACAGCGTGATCGCCTATCCACTCTCTCCTTTCCCCGGGCCTCACCTACAATCTGCCTACAACTTACGAGGCAACTATTGCAATCAAATAATATTTTACCGACACGTAAGAGAGCCATCTTGTATGTAGTAGTCTAACTATAAAGTTTATATTTAAATCGAGACGGACATCAACGGTGTGCTGCCATCAACCGCTTTTGTCCAAAAATCCCTTAACTATTTTGTCCATAAGGTTGACTAACTACTATGTATATAAACAATGACGATACTATTGAAATGATGCGTAACTTTAATAACGATAAATCCCAAGCTGTGTACAATTACCTCAAAAAATTATGACCGCGATTGGTTAAACGAATTCCTAGATGTAATTCTAACATATCTACTTTAAATGCAATTCCATCGTAATCCGCGACGCAATGAACTATCGTCTGGAAGATAATACCCTTTACGATGCCCGACAAAGATGCCGCTCAGAATTAAAGCCTTTGAGGTTGCCGGTAAAGGATTTTATAGAATAATTCTGATTCCTAATTCTCTTGTTTATGTCGAACACAGCTATTGGCAAACATAGACGCATTGATTTGCCAAGACGTGAAAAAGTAATTAAAATAGGAATAATTAGCTGTTAATATTTTTATTTCTTGTGAAATAGTCTTGTGTGGGTGTAGATAGAAATGACGATAACCTCCTAAAATGAACATTTAGAGAAAAAATCCAAAAACGTGTAGCAGATTAGTTGATTTCAACTATGTGACTTGATTTACTATGGGGTGGTACATGGATTTGCTTTGGACCCAAGTGCCAAGTATGGTCTGTAAAAAATCCAAAATTTCCAAAAACAAAAAAAAGATCATAGCCTTGCTTGTAGAAGGATGTTCTTTAATTTCACCATTTCTTCCACTTGTGGGTGCCCACATAAAGGCGTTGTTGAAGATGGGCAAATATCAAATGGTGCAGGATGACACGGTTTGGGTATCGTTCTTCATAAAGACGTCTACGCTGCACGTGAATTAACATTGGCAAGGCCATAAACAAAATATCCGGCAACTCAGCATTTGTTTAATTCGTTTTAGAAAAACTTTGAAACATAATAATATTGAAATGACAAAAAGTGTTTTTCCTTGAAAACAAATGTTTTTGCCGAGGCAGCTGTAGTATTAAATCTTGTTTAGTTATAGTATAACAACATGTTTATTTAATTCACTATTAAACATCCTGTAATATTATAACTTAGCCGTAAAGGACATAGACTCATATGAACTTTTATGATCATAATAACCCTAAGAATCAGCTCATATAAAATTGTCGCATATATTTAGAATCACCCTGTATATACTTATTATATTACATTAATTGAAAAATTAAGTACATTTTTTTTTTGTTTATTTTAAGAACTTACTTCTCTTTGATCTGCAGTACGTACCATCAAAGACAAGAGACTCGACTCAAGTTTGACATAAATAGAGATAAAATCATTAGTTTGTTTGGTCATTCAGTGTTCGGAAAAGAGAGGCACAATATTGTTGTAAATACCTGATAGCATTCCTAGTATTTAAGATAATCCTTTTATGTATATTTGATAGCCCTCGTCCGGTTTAACATTTTTACGGGGGTTCTGCGAATTACCGGAGGACTGACATCCACAGCTACTTTCCCGTGACGTATGTTTACAGCCCTTAGTTTGTTTGTTACCCCCCGCTTCCGGGAGAGTTTCCAGCCGTTAAAAAGGCAGAAACTGCCCGAAGAAAAATAGTTGCTAATATGTAGTCACGAGTTACTACAGTCCGAATAGATATATCCATGCAGCTCAATTTTACTATCGTGCAAAACCAATGTAACATTACTCGTTTTTATTTCTTTAATTAAATCAAATATAGTAATAAGTAAGAACCACGACGTGTTTTTATTTATATCGAAAAGGTGCCAAACGCCAGCGCACATAATCACAAAACATTCAGTATTTTTCTCTTTAATTTTGAGTCAAGACTTTTGTCTTCGACATAGGTGTGAATGAGCACTCATCAGGGTCTAGCAACTGAAGTTTACCCCATATTTTTTTTATAATCCATATCTCCTTCCTTTTTTTTGTATTTTGGTCTTGGCAGCCAAATAAAGACAGCATTATTACTTCCCATGATATTAATGCACAATGAAAAATTGATTATTTTCTTCTGCTGGAAACTTCTTTTGCTGTCTTGTGAATTGTTTTGTGCTGGTAAAAATGTATTTGTGATACTAGGTCTTTGTTCCAACAACATTCTTGCAGTTTTGAGTCCATTTAATGCTCTCCTTCTCTGTCGAGAATTCATTTTTCTGCATTCTTTTCGACTTTAGCAATTACCATTTAGTCACTGCTGTAATTCTTATAATTCTTCTTAGAATTTATTTATTTTGATTTGTCGATTTCATTTGATCTATATACTTCATTTACTATAACAGACGAGGTACGTCATTACTTACAAATTCAGGCCATGCAATACCATATCATTAAAATTACCAACTAACATATAACTTATTCATGTTCAATTAAAGATATTATGTTTGTGCTTACTGATTTTTAAATTGCATGCTTGTCACATCTTCCCAATGTATTCCCACCAATTTAGTTATAGCTGTCAACTGTCAAAGGGTTATATTCTGCATTTGCAGTAAAATGTGGTAATTTGCGTTTATACTTGGTATACAGTTATTTAAAATAAGTAGCTATTACAACTAAACCATACCGAAACCATTGTGTAAACAATCGAAGGAGTTAATAGTTTCGTTAATTGTGTATTTCGACGCAGAACGCGAGAACAACGGGCCATTACTTCCGTTAACTTTCGTGCGAGAAGTATAAAATCCATATATTTTTAATGTCATATTCTTTACAGTATTTCGTTTTTAGAGAGTAAGAGTGTTCTAAACATTCATGTTGCAACATAAGCAAAATTTCATCCATGAGTAACAAGAAATTACATCCATAACCCAAAACGAAAATGTATACGAAATAAATGTAAAATTGATTTATTCTACTCGTTGTCAATGTGCTATTGGAAACAAAATTTTAGACATATTACGAAAACAGTGAGTATATACAAATATTGTTTACAAAAGTGGTTCTTTCACATACATTTTTCAGACTAACAGAACACATTAAACATTTTGAACAGTGCTCTTAAAGAAAAAGACATTTCTATGGTTGAAACACATTGTTGTGTTGATATTGTTTGTTCTCAAGGAAAGGAGTTGTTAGGAAACGATGGATGAAATATGGCAGATCGGAGGATGCATACATTGTATAAGCGGATTGAATTAAATTAGACTGGAATTTGACGTATTTGCTGTACAACATATTGGAAAGAAATTCAAAATAGTAAATCAGAGAGATTGGTTTGGATAGAGAAGAAAACTTGCATACTAATCTTACTGTGAATACTTTAAGTGATAATGGTCCCGATTAATTATTATACTCACTTGTGCTTTTTTTGTATTTTTTTCCACTGCTATAATGATTAAACATACTTTAAATTCTGATTTTCAAAAGAATCATACTATATTAACGGTAATGTATTTTTAAGAGTTTGTTTATTCACCTGTAAAAGTGTTTGACAGTTAAATAACCTAACGGTTTGTTTACGTTTTGACGAACAGAAAATTTGCAACACGGTCGTGACGTCATAGCAAACTGACTCACGTAGTACCTCGTCTGTTATAGTAAATGAACTTTACCATAATTCCGATTTTTTTTTTTTTTCGACGTATGTCTTCATCTATAGTAGCATCTTTTAGTATCACACACCATAAATGTTTTTGCACATCTTCTGAAACTTAGCTGTTGGTATTGTAACGTTTTTCTAATCTTAAAAACGTTGTCGGGGTTTATAAAAATACACAGGCGATATATTTAAATTAGCTTAATTTATTAACTCACTTACAAACTACTTAAAATCTAATAAATACGATGAAAATAAACACTAGAACTAAGTCACTCACTATTTACTATCAAAAATCACTTATTAATTAAATCACTTAATTACTAATGTCCTAATTTATGTAAACGATTTATTTGCACCGATATTTATATCACAGGAACTAATTCACACCAATTTATTTCCACCGGTATTCGCTTATTATCTGCACAATTCAACTCGTATCCACTGACTGACTTCCCGACCAATCCCCACGCGTTATTTATATCTGGCGCGAGAACCGCCAGAATGTTCTCGTCTCATCTAGGCCGTTTCCAGAATCAGGAGAATAATCGCGACTCTTCGACCCTGTACTGCCCTCTGTCGTTCCTCATTGGAACCTTGTACGTAGGCCTCTCTTCGCAATGCTAGCGCTATCTAGGGGCGCCTATCGAAACCGCCAATTTAAAAATTGGCGCTCGTCACAGTATATTTGCATTTCTTTTTTGCTACTTTCTTTCCAGTTTCGTTTCTATTGTGGACAGTATTTTTGCCCCAGTCATTTCCATTTCTTTTATTTGCTCCCCCTTCTTATTATTCCTTAATCCTCTGACGTCCTAGATACGATTTTTCATTTTTTACACTCCTTATTAATCTCCTTTCTCACTGACCTGTCTGTTATCATAAACCCTTCCTCCATCGATCGTGTTTTAATCTTTTTATATTTAACTACGTGGTTTATTTACAAATTTAATTAATTTACAGACTGCGTTTAAAGTGCCCGTTATCCCAGTTCGAGCAACAGCTCCAGTTCCTGATGTCGTTCAAACAGCCATTGCAGTCGTACCAAACGACGAAGTAAAAAAACAAATGGTCGAAGCGATGGCTCAACAGTCGGGTATGAACGTGATATGGTCAGAAAAGTGAGTACAAACATTACGTCGAATATTTATAGGATCGTTAATCGAATCGATAATTTATCGTGTTCTATCACCAGATGCTTGGCCGAATCTGACTGGGATTATCAGAAGGCCGTCTTCGTATTCACCCAACTGCAGGAGAAGGGTGTTATACCGCCGGATGCATTCGTTAAATAATGTTGTTTATCGTTAATATTATGCCTAGATTGTAGGGATATCGATTTAAGTTTGTTTCGAGTCGGTTAAGATTGTCATTTTGTAATTGTAAAAAGTACGATTTTTTGATAAACCGATGTTATTTTGTGATTACGAATCTATTAATACTTTTTTGCATTTCCTCCGAATTAATTCAGAATTATCGAGTAAGTAAAATGGTAAAATGCAGCTGTGCATGTGATTTAAAAAAGGGTTTTATTTAAATAGATTTAAGTTTTTGGGGAAAAAAAATTCATAAGAGAAAGAGTTAGAAGCGGAAGTAAAATACATATAACAAGTTTGACCTAATCTAAAACATGATAATTCAAATAAGAAATCTTTTCTATAAGCAAATTTATATAGTTTAATTTTTGATACTTTACCAAATGAAAAGTATTTTTGTCCAAATCAATAATGATTTATATTTCAACCAGTTGCATTTTGTGTAACATCGTTTTGAAATATAAATCACTAAATTGTGGCAATTAAAAAAAAAAAAAAATTAACCAAAATTTCACTAATTAGCATTGGATATTTTGTTGGTATTTTCCGCGAAAAATGCTTTAGATTAGTTGTCCCTAGTTATTATCAAATCCTATCTCCTAAACTCTAAGAACTGTAAAAAATAATTTATAAGTATCTATTTTGTATATATATAAAAAAAATTTATAGCAATAATGAAATAATTTTAATCTACTGACATATATATGTATATATATGCTACTAAATTATTTTTTATAGCTTTTATAGCTTAGTTTATTTTTTGTTTTTAACTGACTTTCTATATACCAAGGTAATAGAAAGATTGCTGTTGTTATTTAGACCGTTTTGTATACTTTGTCGATATGTTATGATCGATACTTCGATTGTACAAATCAAAATTGAATGAATGCTTCAGAGAATGTACTGTGTATGTTACCTAAGTAATATTAAAGATATTGTCCTAGATATTTTGTAATATAATAATAATAAAAGGAAAAAAAAAAAACGAGTATTGTATATATGATAAAAAAAATGTTTGAATAAATCTTTGTTATAAAAGAAATGTTTGTCTTTTATTGCGTTTGCACTCAGCTGAACACAAAAAAAACCATTTAAACGATATATACATTGGAATGTTCCAGATCGACTTATTCTATCAGTTCGATACAACTAGAATTTTGGCACCCAATGTGGGACAAATCGAGATTATTAAAATAAAAACTACGCAGAGGATTATTGGTTTATCGGAAATAATCCTTTATCTAACAAATAGCTACCCAACTAGTCACCTTAGAGTTTGATAAAATTTTGCAGGTATGTAGAGTAGTGAAAAATAATCGACCCGTATTTTTGTAGGGGAGATACAGAACCCTAAAATTACACCTCTCGAACACATTTTAAACGATATCTTTGGAACCAGACAGACCTTCAGATATTTTGGTTTAATGGGGAGATCAGTGGTGCATGACGAGGGTTGTAAGGAGTTAAAATAAGAACAAATTTTGATCCCTCGACCACGTAAATTAGAAATTCTAATCCATAAACCACATTAAAAAATACAATTCACGTGTTTTTTATTTCTTCCATAAAATATATACAGTGTTACAGCCACCTCAAAATGTTCCTTAGCCAGCCTTTTTTCTTTTCCATATAAAAAACGAAATATTCGAGAGCATTCATATTTGATATTTGCGTTAGGTATCCTTAGAAGACGCGACCTAACGTGGAGCAAATACAAATCGGTTTAAAAGAAATTATATAAATCATTACGATATCAGGAGGACAGTAGCATAGTAACAGACACAATAACACTTCTGATAATTCAATTTGATACAACAATGTATTTTGGCACCCAACGTGGGGCAAATTTAAATTAACTTAAAAGGAATTATATAAATCATTACAATATCAGAAGGACTCTAGCACACATAAACACTTCTGATAATTCAATTTGTTTGCAGTAATATATTTTAGCACCCAACGTGGGGCAAATTTCAATTAATTTAAAAGAAATTATGTAAATCAGTACGACATCAGAAGAACTGCAGCTTAATAATAGATACAAACACTTCAGATAATTCAATTTGATACAATACATTTTGGCACCTAACGTGAGGCAAATTTAAATTAATTTAAAAGGAATTATATAAATCAGTACGATATCAGAAGCACTGTACCGTAGTAATAGATACAAACACTTCAGATAATTCGATTTGATGCAATACAATTTGACGCCCAACGTGGGGCAAATTTAAATTAGTTTTAAAAGAAATTATATAAATCACTACGATATCAGAAGATCTCTAGCGTAGTAATGACATATAAAATACTCGATCACTCCGCGCTGCACGAAATTTTATTATTTCGAGAAAACGTGAATTCAACCGACGCGATGGTCCAATAAGCATTCGGGTTCCCGAAACAATTGTCGCGAATTAATAAAATTTTCTTCGTTTTGCTAATTTAAGTTACTCTGCGTAGCACCGTGCCAGTAGCTAGCTGTTCGTTTTGAATGAAGAGAGTGTAGTACAGGTCTGTTAGAGTTCAGTTCACTTCGGTGCTATCTACTCGCATCTCACACACCGCCCACAGAAGCCGACTATTGACATACTGCAATAAATGCGCTACGAATAGTACCTACTTAAATCTGAATTGAATAATAAGTTAAAATCTGCATCCATATGAAATATGGGTAACCTTTCCTTCATCAGTAATTCTGACAATTGCGAATGTAACGCAAATGACGTTTTGGCGCCCGACGTGGGAAAAATTGGAACTATTTTTAAAAGAAGGGTCACTTTTATACACTGCAATATGTCTTATCAAAAAATAGGTCATCAGTCATCTTTATTTATTAACATCTTGCAACGTTGATTTTTAGTGTTTACTTATCTACTACTACATTTAGTTTTTTTAACCAACAGCATTTCTACTTTCGTTTTTGATAAATTCAAGACAACATATTTCTCTTAAAAATAATTCCCGATAACTGTCGCTGTGATACGATTACTTGCTCTGCACCCAACGTGCGGATTAAAGTTAGTTTAAAACAAAGATTACATAAATTACCACAGCATAGCCCAGAAAGCACTATTACAAATAAATAAATACCAACTGAAAAATTAAAAATTGAAATTTACATATTTCACTCAAATATTGCAGATTAAAGAAAATATGTATATGTGACTAGTCAAAAGCCGTTTTAAGATCTAAATATTGCAGTGTGCCAAACTGGATATCAGCACATATAACCATTTTATTGGATCTTTTAGACACGCGTCATTATCTTGTACCACAAGGTATGATAATTGCAACTTTTTTTCAAAAAAGATATGTTGTGAATGTTGTCAAATACCTGTCATACCTAACTTTTCCTATATAACAATAAACGTTAATTTTAGTTAATTAAAAAGTATATGCTTACTAATCGATAGTAGAATTAAATACCGATTTGAACCACTAGAAAATATGACATGTATATTATTATGTACCTAAGTTGACTTAAAAGTACTAATTTGATTAGGCATGGTACCTATATACACAGAGATTCAAAATGATTGTCAATTCCGCTCCTGTAGATAGTAACAGGGTGTAGGTATATGCCGCGTGTTTGTAATGAAGGTTTGAACTAAGTCGTGTTGGAACATAAGAAAGTAAACGATCTGTCATAAATAAGGAAAACGTAACCTATATTGAACTCGCATTATATAAACGACTATGGATTGGTATTTCTGCTTGTAAAAATGAAATGTATTAATTTAACTTTACTAAATTATCATTTTATAATTCAGTACTTACTGGTGTTTAACTAAATTTATTTATTACTTTAAATTATAACATACAATTAGTATAATTATTAAGTGACAAAACTGCATCTCTCAGTTCTTCTATGGTATGCATACGGTTTCTATAGATCCTATTTTTTAGATAGCCGAACATGAAGTAATCTAATGGGGTTAGATCAGGCGATCTTGGTGGCCACTTTGTGCTCTAACGAACCTGTCAGCAAAAAACTGTTGAAGATATTGGCATGTTTGTCGAGCAGTATGTGCTGGAGCATTATCGTGCTGAAAATAACCTGCTTCAAGCTCATTTTCTTGTAACTCTGCAATAAACAATTCCAACATCTGTTGGTAACGTTGGGCTGTTACAGTTTCTTCGAGCAAAATTGGCCCTATTATTCGTTGCCTGGACATAGCTAACCAAACTCCAACTTTTACAGGATGCAATTGCGTTTCTCGAAATTCGTGTGGATTTTCTGCAGACCAGATACAATATTTTTGTAAATTGATATAGTCTGTTAGATAAAACCAGGCTTCATCCGAGAAAAAATGATTTGTTTAGCAAGTCATCGTCCTTAAATTGTTATTAAACCAATGACAATATTCCAATCGCCTATTGTGATCTAATGGTAATAATTCCTGTACCGTAGAAACTTTATAGGGATGAAAATGTAACTTTCTTTTGACAGTTCATTGCGCTGAAGTGTATGATAAGCCTATAAAATTATAGAATGTAATAAACTATTTAACTTAATGTTAATATTGATTTTTTACCTGTTTGTTAAGCTAATTACCACAGATAAATTCCCTTATTTTCTTACAGTATTCAGAAATACTATTGTTGGTGATATTAGATGTAAACATAAACGATTTGAAAAAAATTATAAGATAAATAATCGAAAGATACTACAACACGCGCGCCAATGTCGCTAAATGTCAAGAAAATTCATTTAATGTATGAAATTTGTATGTAACTAACTTCGCTCATTAAATTATAGTAGTATATAACAGTTTCTTTTTACAACAATCATTTTGAATCACATGGTATAAGTTATGACATGTGTTCAAAGATCAAATAAGAGTTAAATAACCGCAGTTTTGGCGCCCAACGTGGGGCAAAATGGAATTATTTTTAAAAGAAAGATAACCTATGTCAGTTTAATACACTAGAAATAAGAATTTTATTATTTACTCACAGCTTTATACTACAACAAATTAATTGCATTTGGTTAATTGATTTTTGTTTTTATTTTTGATAAATTTAGAACTTCAGAAAAGTTATTTACTTCTGATTTAGTCATTGGATTTCATTCACCATTTAGATATCACTTTAAGAACCACCCCCTTATTGACAATCCTTTTTCCATCTTCACACAAAAATAACTCCTCTAAAACTTTTACATACACAAGAGCTCTTCCCTAATTCCTTTCTACACAGCATCATTCAAATCCATCCTAAATCCATTTTTTCCTTTACTTACCGAAAAAAAAGAAACCCCGAAGAAATTCATCCAACACATCGGCCGTACTGTTCTTAAACCTCAATCTATATTCTATCCGTCTTTTCCCTGCCATTCTTTTTCTGCGAGTTCGGCGGAAAAACTCCCAGCGGACCTTTCGTACAGCACGGGGAGCCGTCCAAAATACGATATCGATTTCGGCTTGCCCGTTTGCCTGACGTTAGCGGGACATCGTTACCTACCTCTCCTATTTGGAGGCGATTCCTCTCTTTACCTCGACTTCTATCGCGTTCTGCTGCTCCCTCAGATAAACGCGAAGCAATCGGTTTTTGACAGAAACGGACTCCGCGATGACAAATCCGTGCGGATGCAGTTGATTTACGCGATTTATAGCCCTTATAAATGGGCGCTGAATGGTGGCGTAGATTGCAGGATTGCTGAGGTGGGCGAATCTTGGAGAAGGAATCGTTAGGATTCTGTTTGCATTGAGTTTTAGGCGGTAGATGTTGAATGGATCATCTTGTGTTAAAACGGCGTTGATTGTAAAGAAGAGTCGATTTTTTCCTTGTAAAAGGACGTTTGATTATAAATCGTAACGAATGTAAAAGTTTTTTAACTGTTTTTCTTTGTTAATTCACTGAATTCACATATAGAACAAATAAAACATAAACTAACATAACCACAACCAAACGTCACAACTCACAACTTTTTTCAAACTGATTAGGACCATGTTGCCAGATGAAATTACTTACAATTAGTAGCAATAGAATGTATATAAAAATTGTAAAATTACAGTAGATCTTAACATCTGAGCGCAACATGTTAAGTAGTTGCCTAGAACTATTGTAAAAGTACCTATTTAATTATCTCTCTTTCTTACCTTATGACTAAAAAAATGATTTTTGCAACTATTTCGGATGCAGTAACAGCAAAAGGTCATACTTCATCGCCTGTTTTATTACCGTCATTAAAAAAGCGGTAGATTCCAGAAGACTTAAAACGGAAGATTGAAGAAATATCGTTTAAGCGGTAGATTGGGTGGATATGGCAACGCTGGTCATTAGGAACTTGTCACTTCTACAGATTTCGTTATTTCTGGCGTAAAATTCAAATTTACCTTAAGTTATTTAAAATTGAGTAACAAATCAAATTCCAAAAGATTTTCTAATACCTTAAGAAAGTATTATTGTGTTTTCACAACCTTTCTATCATCAAATTTGAGTCAATTGTTGAAATTGAGAAGCAGGTAGGTGCCCCAATATTCCTGCAATAGCATCATCGAACAAGATAACCTATTAAGGAAATTCAATTTAAAATCATAATTATTTTTAGTAATTTCAACATGGAAGCATTAATTTGTAAGCATTTTTAATATTTTTATATTAATTTAGCTTACTAGAAATTTGAATTTTAGTCAATTCTCTAGACGATTTTAAAAAAAAAGTATTACTGCAAGATCCTAAATCATTTTTATAACTGAATGATAACAACAATTTAATTTTATCCTAGAGATTATTGGAATTCTTAAAATATACAATTACGTCAAGATAAGAGTAAAATTAAGATGTATTCAGATCAATCCAGCAATTTATTTGTACCTAAATGTTATCACCCTTAATAAACTTATTTGATGCTATTAATAACACAGATTTTACTAAACCTACCTTTGTAGTGTGATAACAGATAACCAATATTAAATACATTAGAAGGAAGCTTTTACTGTAATTCTATAAATGAAATAATTCTTTGAAACCGCAAAAGTATGAATGTATAGGTTATAGGTATAGCTAGTTCACTAGTGCAGTGTTGCCAGTTGAATATTTATATTTTCAGTATATCTTCACATGAAAATTCAATAGAAATCAACAGATTGGTAATAAATGAAATAAATTTATGCAAATATAGACGAATATTATATGAATATGTATACAAAATGGCTTTTTTCTCTTCAGGTGACGTTTTTCTTAGTCACTGATGATGTCAACTATGTTGGACTTACTTTTTGGAAACAATGGCCGCGTTCAGAGTACGTAACCGCTACGTAGCTGCTCCCAAACGGTTTGGGAACTGTTGACAATTCGTCTCAAAAACGTAATGCTACATCAATAACATAGTAGAATGGAGCAGTTGCCATTTTGTGTAGCGGGAACCGCTACTGATATGTATCATGTTCGTATTCTGAACGCGGCCGATGTGTTACCGTATTAATAGCAAAAAAAAAGTGATCTGTATAGAAGAGGGTTTAAAATTATTAATTAAACCCACTTCTATAGAGATTACTAAGGAAAGATCTAATATTATTATCAAACGAAGCTTATATTAACGAGAGTTTAAGGAATACAGATTTTTCAGTAGATTCATGATACATTTCAGTAGATCCTAGTTAAAATCAGTATATCTACTAAAAAAAACATTAGACCTGGCAACACTGCATTAGTTACTCAACGCAGTGTTGCCAACTTGGGGTAAATGTTTAAGATGAAGGGACACTTTAGGGAATACATTTCTTAAGGGAAATGTTGAAGAGGTTTCTTTTAATTACTATATTTGTTAACATGGAGTCTGTGACGAACATTTTTAAATTTTAAAACATTCGCGCCTAAATGGGGGCGTGGCTATCACAGCGTATTCTGCGCATGAGGATATTTTAGTCAGTTGAAATAATAGTTTTGATGTGAATGTTCGAAAATATGTATTAATCTCGATAAAACAAGAACAACCTACAAATGTGTTTGTTTAATTATAAAAATTGTGTGTTAAATAAACGTGAAAAGTCTTTTTTAATAGCCAAATTTAAATTTCCCGTCGGTTTTAGTAAATTCAACGTAAAGGCATTAAAATAACTATTAATGTAGTAGAAAATGGTAGGTAATTTTATGATTCAATGTTGAAGTTACTTAGAATAATTGAGGGCAATTTTTATTTTACTATGTGGGATGTAGATGAACAGTAAATTTAATAATTTTTTTTCAAAAATAAACATATTTTCTTAAATTTTTATATTTCTTAACCTTCAGCATATTCAGTAATACCCAGAATATTCGCGAAACTCGGAATTAATGATATATTAATGATATAGCCAATTTTATTACATCTTGGTACTATATCAATACTTTGACGTTGATTTCACCAAAAATAATGGCAGGAAATCTAAATTTGGTTAGTAGAGAGAGTTGTAATATAAAGTAATGTAAATTTCTAATGCATTTTTTGGGGAGATGAAGTACTCGATTAAGAGGAATTTGGGCCACCATCTAGGGGGAAGTGCTTCCTAGCGGTTGGCAACACTAGTTCAACGCCAACTAAGCCCTAAGCCCCTAAACTCGCTAATTCCTAAACCGCCTAAGGTAAACAGTCGGTATTGCAGGGATCTTCGTCAAAATCAGTGTATGGCGGGCAATTCAAATCAGAAATTTAAAAGTGGCATAGTGTTTTATTTGCACATTGACTTTATTGAGTGATTTAATGATATATACTTTTAAAAATTCATTAATGCGGTGTTAAAATGTATCGATTAGAAAGAAGTTTTGTTATTTACTTGTTGAAATTCTTCATTTCTGCACGTTGAAATACTGCTTTTTCGCGTAAGCAGTATTTGCTAAATGCTGTTTATTAATATATTTTAATCACATCTTTTATTTAATAAAAGATTTATATTTTTCCATGTAGGTATAAATACGGCTAAAAATAAATATTTATTTCTATTTTTATTGATTTAATTTAATTAATGTTTGTATACTTACTAAGAACCAATTAACTCTCATATCTTACGTATTTGCTACACTTCTTGATTGTACTACTTTAATAACGCAAAAAAATGATCAAAAAATACTTCACTTAATCTCTTATCCACTACAATTCCATCACATTCAATTACTTTCAATTATTTCCTTATAATAAGCCCAGCTCATATTTATCGTTCAACTCCCTTCTGCCGTCGCTATCACCCCAAAGCAAGTTTCCTTCGTCTCCTACCCGCATTCCCACCCGAATTACCCCTTCCCCACCGGTCCCCCAGTCTTCAAATTTATCTCCCCCTCCGCCATCATAGAAATCATCACCTGTTTCTACGTGGGGATGAACTTCAACGTCTCCTTGCTGCCTGCCACCCCCTAAATGGTGCTCTAGGACCTGCCAACCCCTGCGGTCGTGAGGACGGCTGTAGATTGCTTATTGGGGGAGCGGAAAGTCAGGATCGGATTTAGTTAGAAATATGTTATTGTGGTGATTGGAGTCTGGATAGGAATTGAGACTGGGATTTCAGTTTTTTTGGGTTGTTATTTTGGAGGTTTGGTGAGGGGGATGCTGTGAGGCATTGATTGGTGAATGCTGTACAATGAAAATCTAATGATATTAGTATATGGAAATATAATTTATTTGATTTTTCTTGCCATGAGGACGTTTCGTAGGTTCAAAAATGTAGAAATTATTAACGTTTCAAAATAAATGTATTATTTCTTCCTCAGAAAACATTTTTTTTTTGTATAATGGCCTATTAAAATATCAAAAACAGTATAATATACAATGGAAATAGAATTGTCTTAATATAACAATTACAAATTAAAATTTTTGTGTAAATTTAACAAAAAAACATGTTATAATGCCAGGAAATATCAGTTACTATAATGAAAATTGTTTTTGTTTGTGTAATATATGTATTTGTTATTATGTTTGATTTTGCGTATGTTAAAAATATTGTAATTTGAATGATTTAAGTTATGTATTAATGATAATAATAATAATAAACATTTTATTTCTAAAGGCAGTATACAAGTGACAGATAAAAAAAGAGACAACTCGTATAAGCAAGAAATACGTCACATCAGAAACAAATAGCTTACGTGCTATAAAAACCTTGAACACAGTAACAATTCAAATTAAGTAACTACTCCTTAACTCCTTTTTTAAACTGAAAAAAGTTAGCGATATTGTTTATATCAGTAGGAAGGTTATTATATAATTTATATCCTACAAAGTAGGTACCTTTTTGAAAGATTTTCCTTCTATGAGGCGCTGGAAGGTAGTAGTTGTCTGTTCGTGTATTATATCTATGATTAATATTACTGCAGTTAAAATATTGCTTATTTTTGAATACAAAACATAATAAATCTAGTATATAGATATCACAAAAAGTTAAAAGAGCATTAGCTTTAAAATATTCCTTACAAGAATCTCTATAGCCGAGATTATAAATAACTCATAAAGCTCTCTTCTGAATCAAGAAAAGTCTTTCAGAGTGTGGTGATAATCCCCAGTGAATTACCCCATTGCTTACAAGAAATAAAATTAGAATGGTAAAAAGTCAATAAAGAACTAATGTTACATTTTTTCTTGAGTTGTTTCAAAGCATAACAAAGTACTACAAAGATTATCAATATGATCAATCCACTTTAAGTTTTCGTTTATGACTACTCCTAAAATTTTGGAAGAAGGGTCTAAATTAAAAACATGATCATTTATTTGAATCGTATCGATAGACTTAGTTCTATTATGAAAATATACAAATTTAGTTTTTTGTTCATTAATTATTAATTTATTGGAATTCATCCATTTAGTAATTGTGTTTAACGTTGCTGAAGCCATGTCATTAATTGTATCAATATTTTCTGGTTTAATAAAATTAAACCAACATCATCAGCATACAATACAACATTTTCTATATTTTTTAAAGTTTTTGGCAAGTCGTTTATATATACTACAAAAAGGGTGGGACCCAGGACAGAACCCTGTGGTACACCAAGGTTTATATCAATGCAACGTGACTGATGGCTATGAATTTTAACAGACTGCTTGATGGTAGCGGATTCTTTTTTTAATAAATCTTGAAGCAATGATTTAATTAAATTTATTGATGTTTCGCTATAGTGCACTATTTATAATATATTTTTAAAACTATTAAACCATTTTAATTAATGAAAATAAACGTAATTGTGTAAGTTAAGAATATTACATCTGAATTACACAAGATGATGTTTATAAAGTGAGGCAGATTTAAGAGAAACTTTCTTAACAAATTTTTTAAATTAGTCGCATTTTTTTTAGAAGCTCAAATTTATGTATCAATATATTTGGTAAGGAAGGGTTGTACAGTGAAATATTATAAGATATTTTTACCTTATTTATGTCTGTAGGGTATGCCAGCGCAAGATTATTAATAATCACTCTGTATATATGTATACAGGGTATTTACGGAAAACCGAACATTTTCTTCGATGCAGGATGATATTTGTGAAGTTAAGAAAATTTAGGAGATACTTTCTTTACATTTTTTTTTCAATTAATCCATTTTTTGAATATATTCTTTTTCAAAAAATCAAATTTCTGTAGTGATATATCGGTAAGGAAGAGTCATCTCATAAAATTTTCACCTTATTTTTATCTGTACTGCATGCTAATGACAGATTATTGAATGGTTAAGATTCACCCTGTACACAGATGTCTCACAGTTGACTCGTCAGAACTTTTCGAATTTCTGATCAAGAAACTTGCAAGGTTAGTCACAATAAACTATTTAATGAAAATACTTTTAGGTTTATAACACTTACGATATATTACAGGGTGTTCATGTAAACTTCCTTATTTTCAATGAAATGACATGATTTGGCATTCGGTGACGAATTTACGTTAGGATTATTTGCCCCTAGAATGAACTGTTTTTGCAATATTTATACACTTGTTCAATTTAAACGACTCTTACCTATAAAATACAATATTTCATATGTGTATTACTCTATAAGAATTTTCAATCCAATGTCTCACTTTCAAATGGAATTACGGTAATTTTCATTTCAACTATAAAATTCTATATGTACTAGTATTAGGGCTTCTTTGTTATAATTTTTGAATTTTATTTATTTATAAACTTATTCGATGGACGTATATTTTTCATCCTCATTGTTTCTTATTTTTTACCTTTCATTTTCCTCCCTTTCATTTTTTTTAATGCCAGCACAGAAATAACCACACTACCATCAAAATATGGCCCATTTGTCTTGTTTATTTTTAATTTTACATTCCTGCACTCCTTAGGAAAGGTAATGGTAGAGAAAATGAACTTTCTTCTTCCTCTTTAACGTGTACAAAAGCGTAAAGATGTAAATGGATACAACACTGTGGCCTTAGGGGCTTCGAACATACGCAAACCGTAGCGACCTACTGCTCGCCCAGGGTAATTTTTCCGAATACAACCGGCGTGATTAGTTTTGAAGGGGAAAAAAGTATATAAAAGGAAGAGATGGAATATTTAAAGATTTTCATATCGTCCATGTAGTGAAGTTATATTTGATAGTAAATAAAACGAAGCAACAGTTTGGTTTGTAGGCCCTTTCTCGTTCTGTTTTTTTTTTTTAATATTAAAAATATCTTTTTCGAAGACTAGTGATAACATTTTTCGCCACATCTGTATCATCCGCAGGTCTCTAAAAAACGTCACAGGGAAACAAGAATAAAATAGGTTGTAATCAATGTCTTCATTCTTGTTGTGTATTTTATCATGTAAATTTCTCCTAGACTCCTCACCACAAACTGCACTAAACTGGACGTACGTTTCGATAGCAAAGCTATCATCATCAGCAGAAACACTGAACTCAATTTAAACAATATTAAGGATAATTATTATTGTGTTCGATGTTGTAAAATAAAAGTAGAAGTAGATGTAAGTATCGTTGTATAATAGTAAAAGTAAATAGTGATGTAAACAATTCTGAAATATTTTCTACGAAAATCTATGTAAATATTTAATTTCCGTACTTTGCAATATTAATATATTTATTTCCTTTATAGAGATTTGAAGTTTGGATCAGATTAATTAACAGATCAGGCATGACAGACATGAAATATGAAAGACGATCGATCTATGATGTTTGTGATGCTCACTTCAGTAATGAAATGAAGTTAATTGTAAGTAAGATTAGGATAAATCTCAGAGGAGACACTGTACCTGATCTATTGCTTACTGATGATTTAAAAGATATGTAGATAAAATATGTGTATTTAAAATAAATTATTTTTGAAATACCTTTATAATTAATATTTGTTTATCAATACATATGGATTTTTTGTGCAAATTAGTCATTTATATAAAATCATCAGTGGCTTCTACTATTCAGACATATAGTATAGTAGAAACTGCTGATGATTTCTCGGAAATAACTAATTTCCACAACTTCTAGCATATTTTTAAATAATATTTAACTTTGAATATACCCACCATAACCCATTTCGTTATAGCGCTCAGTGTCCTTTGTCATAACTAAATTCTAAGAACGTCATGTGAGTAGAGAGTTGCATTACTATTATGTTACTAATCTATGGTCTATACCAGGGGTCGCCAAACTACGGCCCGCTGCGTATTTCAATCGGCCGCGCAATTGTATGCTACCAAGCGGGTAATTCAGCTATTCGCCGTAGTTTTTCTCACCCACAATAAGGGTTACGAAAATTATTGTACGGGAGGTATCTACATCTACTATTCACCGACTGATAGTCAACTGATGTCGCGGTAAATAAGTCCGGTTAATTCATTTACTATGAACGCTTTCGGCGTACTTCGCAATAATATTTCTAACCTTATTTAGAATTAAATTTGAAATATTCATGAATAGATTTGCGATAAAGCTGAAGAAGTGTGCCCAAAGAAGAGGATTTGTTTTTCTGTTGACCTCTCAGCTCAAGCGACTGTCAGATAAATTGAGAATATCACAGTACGCTTCTTAATGGAGAAGGCAAAAAATGTCTAGTGGTTTTTGTTAGTTCTTGATGAGTGAACAGTCATTGTTGATACTGCCCAAGTATTTTTGTTTTGTGCAAAGCTTTCAATAAGTCATTGCATAATTCATCAAACACCTTTATCTATTTTGCATTATTGAACCAGTTGTGGCAGTAGTTAACTTTATTGGCTCTCGGCGAGTTAACCATCGCCAGTTCGATGGTGCAATAGCGGAAAAGTTATTGAGATTTTTGGAACTCAGAGAAATTATTAATACTTTTTTAAATGAGAAAGAATTTCTACAATCGTTCCGTCCATTAATAGTAATTATTGCTTCTGTTTCTTATGCCATTTCAATTGAACTTTCGTCCCTTCAAATTATTTGAAATAAAAAGATACAAACATTCGTTGAGGTATTACAAAAAAATATGTCGCAATTCATTTCTTGTGATCTAGATTGGATTAGAATTCCTAAAAATGGATCCTATTTAACTTCAAAAATTTCTGGTCAGATGTTTTCAAGGTGCCCAAATCTTCAGAAGTAGCAGGTTTTGAACTACTGAGATGTGTTTCCAAATGCCATAAAATAGTGGAATCTTATTTTTCTTGGCTTTCTTCATAACACTACTATGGGTTTGTCTTTTTTGTCTTTTTTATTAATAAATTTTTAGTTTATTGCGTAGTACTTGATTGTTTTATCAATCGTTTATTCCAGCATCTTGTTTTCCTGTTTCTTCCAATGTTACTCTTAAATATTTAAATTTCTCATCTGCTCTATTTTAGTATCATTTATTTCAATTTTAAGTTCAACATTCTGGTTTCCGAGGATTTTAGCTTTTTCTATGTTTATTGTCATGCCCTCTTCTTCCATATTTCCTTTCTGTATGTTAAAATTTTCTTTGTTTTTCACTGTCTGTTATTATTACCACATCGTCTGCAAAGATTCCATTATGTAGCTATTTCAATCCTCTGCAAATTCTTATATCACACAAACACTTTATTAACTTTTTGTTCGCATTTTGCCTCATTTTGCAAAATGCGAACCAGATGAAGATAAACTTTTAATATTTAATATTTTATTTATTAATGGTATATGGTTTGGTTTATATATTGCGTACTTTTCTGTGTACTAACATATATAGAAAACAATGATTATTATAATATTTACTAGCAATAATAATTTATTGTAATGTTATTTATAATCCACCAGGTAAAACTTTTTTGACCATTTGGAAAAGTTAATAAATAATAGGAATAATTTAAAATAAAACCACTGAAGCCTATAGGGAGTGTTTCAGAAAAATATAAGAATATACAGGGTGTTTTTGAAAAAAAAAAGTTTTGTAACTTTAAGATTCTTTGACAAGTCAGTAATTTTTAAACATGATACGTATGATACGACGGAAACTTTTTGGTACATTGTTTTCGGTTCAATAAAACACAGAGGAACACTTAATAAAAAATATACACGTTAGAGTTTACAACCTGGCCCGCTGGACTTAATTTTCGTTACGATTTGACCCTGTCCTAAAAAAGTTTGCCGACTCCTGGTCTATACCTTTGTCTCTTTATCTATATTCCTCTTTAAATATGATACAAGACTTTGGTTTTATAAAATAGATATCACTTAACAATAACACAGAACGATTGCAGCAAATCTAACCTCTAAAACTTCGAAACTACCATAGGCCTTCAATTAAATTCATATTTCTCTCTTACACACCACTGTGACCTCACCTCCTTATTAACAACGTGGTCCCTTCCGTACGCCGTCATATCCAATATCCGCGTGCCGTGGCGCTCTTGGATCCGATAAATTAAATTCTCCGCCTGGTGCACGTCCCCCCTTCCCTCTCCCCGCTGCCCAGTTCGCACGTGTCGAATCTCCTATCCGGAAACCGGAGGCAAGATCAGGACACTTAATTAATACGTAGTCTTCCAGAGGAGGGGTTCGCTAACCCCAGGAATCCGCGCCGAGTTGGTAGCCTGTCCCCGTTACGATAAAACTTCGAGCGTTTTGCGAGGACCGAAAGGGATCAGGTGCGTCTAGCAGAGACGGATTTAGACAATATTTACGTAGGCAGTTCCTGTGTGAACCTTATTAGTAATGTTTTTTTTTGGTTTTTGTGGTTGAAAAGATCACATCCTTCGAAAAAGTACATAGTATATAATTATGTAGTACTGTGTACAGACTGAATTTGAAAATGCAAAATGAAAATAAAAAATAAAAAATTAAATTAGCTAGCTCAAAGGATAAAATTTAAAAGAGCGCAAAAGAACTATTAACCTCAGGGTTATCCTCGCGAATTAAAACTTGAATCTAACCACGAGAAGTAAATAGTGAGTGAATGAAAACTGTCTTTCTTAATTACCCCAAAAATTGAAAAGGTTTAATTAAAAATAAAAGAACAGAAGTTTTAACCCAAAGATACTAAGTAACAATCAAAATTTATTGTATAAAAGGGTTAAATTACAAAATGGTAGAAAGAAACCGTGAACTGAAGGTTCTGGCCTAAAATAAAAAACTACACTTGATTCTAAATTACAATAGGAGAATGCTATTTCCTATACAAAGCAAAAGATTTGATTGTTCAGGAAGATAATCGTAATCATACCAAATCAATCCACGTGGTTTCAACAAAATAAAATAATTTCGTGGACAAACACTAAAAATTTACAAAAATGGAAAACTAAAAATACAAGAACTATGCTTCTAATCACCCAACCCGAGGTGATTAATAAAATAAAAATGAATCAGCAAAATAGAAAACGGAAAAAAATTAAACACTTAAAACTATAATGAGAGAAATTAAACTGAAAACATATCTTCCTGCACAAAACTAATAAATGATCTTATATCTATAATGTGCACACATCAATATAATAACAATTATTAAAAAGCGAATTCCTTGATGGACAGAATATATTCTGCTCGGTACGCAGTACTTATAGTTGCGGTTGTATAAATAATTGATGATTTGTGGAACTTTTTTTTTGTAATTTATCAGTTATTCACACAGAGTACACAGTAAGCTACTTAATAAATATTCACTAAACTTCGTCGTTTCCTACACTACCTATAGTTGAACAACAAATTTACGGTAAGTATATTGTATATTTATAGCAAACTTCTATATATCAGGTACCTATTTAGTGAATATGCATTGATGATACTCTTTCCTTATCACAAGTAATCTAAATAGCTTGTATTAATTATGAAGGTATGAGACCTATCATAGAATAGTTCACTCACAGTAATACACCTACTACTTGACAAGGGCAAATCTTTGCTTACTGCAACTACATATATTCTTTAGCTTAACTACTTCAGTTTAATTATCATAAGTAACTTCATAAGTTACCGGTATGAAGCAGACCGTAAGTAACTTAGATTGCTTGTTGTTAGTATCAGTGTTTAGGATCTCTTTTTTACTAGTGCTAAGTAATCTGTGCTTTTCTCCCCTATCTAGCTGAACTTTTTACTTACGATAATTGTATTTTTATTTATGATTGTTAAATTTTTTTCTCAGTGTAGGGATTCTTTGTTATAATATTTGAGTTTTATTTATTTACAAACATAAAAATGAATCAGCAAAATAGAAAACGGAAAAAATAAACACTTAAAACTATAATGAGAGAAATTAAACTGAAAACATATCTTCCTGCACAAAAATAATAAATGATCTTATATCTATAATGTGCACACATCAATATAATAACAATGATTAAAAAGCGAATTCCTTGATGGACAGAATATATTCAAAAATCAAAACTCTATAACAAATAAATAAACAAAATGGCATCAAAGATTTAAAAATATACATGTACTCACGCTAACGTCTGACAAAACTCCTACAATCGTTTTTCTAACAACAAACACGCAAACGCACAATTTACCGACAAAATCTAGTAGAATAGGTGTTAACTCTGACACTCAAACAAAAGACAAATAATTGAATTGAATTAATTTAAAAAAACTGAACACTTAATTAAATAAATTATACAATTAACTAAAATTTATACAAACTAAACATTATTGTGGAAATTTCTCGATACAATGATTCAGCAAAACGGAAAAATCTGACAAATTAGGCAACTTAAATTACACTCAGCGGTAACGCGGGTTGCCACAGCAGTAGTATATTTGCCATATGGGTATAAATCCTCACAAAAGCTAGAGCTGTGAGATTCATTTCATTCAGTTAAAATGTCATGTTAAGATTTCCTTTGTGACATGCTGGACAAGTGTCAATCTTCCGGCAATGGATACCAGCAAGAATCAAAAAACTCCTTTCCTTTGTCTCTAGGTCTTTCGAAATAAATTTATTTCTAGAGACAAACAAAAAGGAGTTTTTTTATTCTTGCTGGTATCAATCCCCGGAATATTGACACTTGTTCACCTTATCCCTTGATCTTAACGTTGTACCAGAGTACTTCTCTTCCTCTTATGTAATAAAATTATATAACGCTCTATACAGGGTGAGTCAATAGTCCGATATCGGTTGATATTGACTTTAATATCTCTCTTAAAAAAAAATTTCAATGTGGCATCCTACATGACGGAAAGAAGTGTACGTTCTAAAAATATTTTCACGTTCACGGGGTGTCTCAGTTTTCCAGCACCGTACTCAACTTAATTTTTTTTTCAAATGAAACTATACTTATTTTTTAGGCATGTTCGTTTTAAATTTCGTATGCAAGGTTGCCAAGTTATGTTAAAGTTAAAGAGATGTTAAAGTCTATATCGACATCGACCAATATCGGACTATTGACTCACCCGGTATATCAATATTATAATATTCCTAAATGATTTTAGAACAGTGCCGATTCTTCCCGACCCAAATTATTTCTTTCCCGTTTGCATCTCTTCAACAGAAAAATAAAGAATAATATTCATTCTCGATTATTTTCCAGGAAGCACTTTGTATATCCATTGTTCTCGTCGCTCATTCCATTTGCGTGAAACAGTGGGGAATAGGGATTCCATTCAAGGCAACACAGCGACTCTTTCCGCATTACCTACCTCCAGCTACCACACGGTCGCTCCCAACCGGATCTTGGAGTCCTTCCGCATTGAAAATCTGCATATTAAATTCCCCAGTATCGCGGGGACAAAGGGCGGCCCATTTGCATACAACGAGGTTCGGCATAGACGCTTCTAATCCAGTCGCGGTCCCTCGTGTGAGCCACTTCAAAGGAAAATCAAGTGTGGAGGGAGCCTATTCAGTTCCCAGCGTTGGAAAGATTGAAGATGTTTCTTGTGTATAAGATATCATGATTACCTATTGAGAGAAGCTCTGCTATTGCAGTACAACCATGAGCGTAGATAATTATTGAAACCTGGTAAGTTACAACGACGAAGAAGAAATAGGTAAAATGAGAGAGAAGGAATATTTATGTGAACTTAGAAAAACAAAAATCGGGATTCCAGTAATTGCACAAATGCAGAGTGATCCAAAACCACCCCACTAAACAAAAGTCATTAATAGAAACGTTTCAGAGCTGAAACAATTATTTCATTGTACAGTGGCGGCTCGTGAGTTATGAAAGAGGGTGGGCATAAACTAAGAACTTGCCTATTTTTTGTACATAAAATCCATTCTCCTATTTTTCATGCTGGAAAAGACGTCTATGACTTTGTTGTGAAAATGCGTTCAGTCGATCTTCTGACATTGTGCTCTCAGAAAAGTCTTAATGCGGTTTGAGGTGGAAAAAGATCGTTCACATTCTGCCTGTCGACATAGGGGTCGTGTACAAATAATATCCCAACAGTTTATATGTTTCTGTCAAAACTTTTTTAAGTTTGTTGTGTGTTATGAACACTTAAAGTGGCAAAACACCAGCCTACATCTACGTCACACATGTCTCGCGCTCATAAATTACTGAAAGTTCACTTTTTCAATTTTACGCTGTTCCAAGTTTAGGATAAGATTTCACATTTTTTTTATACACATAATTAACCGAGGCCAAAATATGACGATTTTTTCCACATTCTCGTTGTACTTAATTTATGGTCTGCTCGCAAATAAGCACTGTCTAATTATCACCGTATAATCCACTTTGCCTAGAACATTAAAATCCACGCATGCATTTCATGTGAGAAACGGAATATTCGTGTTCTTTGCCCTCGTCTGCGATACTGCTTTAAATCATTTAACCCTTGTTTATTCCACGCACTGAACTCTTTCTTAAAAATTAAGCAGATAAAACAAAATTAGTTTATCTTTTAGTGAACATCCGCACAATCCACTCATTATTTATTAAATACTCTATTGTAAGTTTCGAGTTTTACTTGTGGAAGGTGTAGTTTATTTGAAGATCAGAGATAGGCCTTCCTTTTCACTTTAATTAAAAGTTTTTCCTCAAATTAGAGCGGGTTTTTTTTTAAGATTTTTGCACTCAATTAACTTTCCAGCAGTAATAATAAAACGTCACTTCAAGCCTTTGAAATCACACATGCGGCCGGTACGCGTTTGAAAACGATGCAATTCGCAACTAATGCAAGACGTTAAACTGGGGACACGGCATTGGCGTGCCCCGAAAGCGACCGTATAAGCGCATATAGCGAAGATAAACGGAGCCGTCGGATTCATACTCGAAAATAGGTACATCGGAAATAGTGCCCCGGGACATAGTTTTAGAGCTTTCGTATAATGCGCTAGTGTCTGTGGTGCGGAAGGAAACCTTGATACCATCGTTATAGAGAAATAACGTAAGAATATAAATATAAATAATGCACTGAATTACATGCGAATTTCTTTCTGTGTTTATCTTGGTGGATGGGTGGGCACGTGCCCTTGTGCCCTTTAGTACCAGCCGCCACTAAATAAAACTAAAATACTTCCGCGTAAAAAAGCACTCAGCTTGATTTTCCTTAAAGGAAACTAAAAAATGTTGTTAAATATGTACATAATAATAACAATATAATATGTAATATGTATTGTCTTAGTTAAACAGAAGTTATACAGACATTATAAAATATTAATCAAAACTAAGGTGCATTCCATTTAACTACGGTTACTTTTCGTCCAAAAGCATGTAGTTAAGAAGAAAATAGGTTTTCCGGCAAATAGCACGCTACTTTCAAATAAGAAAAATTAACATGATAAAAACCAAAAGTTAATGCAAACTCTTTTCTCAGTGTACTATATCAGGAAACTACTACAAAAAGTAGCAGCATCCCCAGTGACAAACTATATTTATTTCATATTTTATAAATATTTAAAAAATATTAAATATTTCTTGAATATTAGTTATATTAATATAATATGTATAAAATATATTATAGAAAATATATTAGGAAAACATTTAAAAAATATATATGTTATGTAGCATTAATAATATTTTATTGCAAATGTTTTCTCAATATATTTTTCATAACTCTGCAAGAATATTTTGCTTTGTATTTCTGTAAATATTTATTTCATATAAAAAAATAAGATTGAATTTTTGCTTTTGTACATTTGGTGCGTAAGACGAATAATATAAAATGGGTAAAATATGCATACATATTAAGTAGGTATGTACCTATTTAAAATGATAGTTTAAAGATTAAATTAGATAATATATATCTAATATGATTTAATTAGTATCTAAGTTGAGCGCTGTAACTTTTTTATTAATATATCTGCGTTTTGTATTATATTATTTGTAATATTTGTAAGTTGCGAATGTCAACACAACACCTCTATTCATTACGGTGCCGGTGTTATATGATTTAGTATTGTTTATGCGTCTCTGGATTAGGTACATAGAATGCATATGCGCACGTGCGTATCATCAACGTTTTCATTCGTTTGTCCGTTACATGTTATAGTTTATAATAGTATACGATTAGGGCAGATTAGGGTTAACTGTGTAATGTGTTTTAGTTTTTGTGGTGACTACGAGGTAAGCAAAACTTTGAACATGTCATGGCATTTATAAGATAATCGGAATGCTCAATATCGCTATGTACAGAAATCGTTTAATATATATTGTAGGAATTTTATGCATCATATATGTACTGCATCTACCAGTTAAATTGCTAGTTGATTTGCTTAAGAGATTCATCTCGGTAGATAAGCGTCATAACCTCAAATAGAGGTTAGAATACGTTGTGTTGTTTTATTGTTTGTACGTAGAATGATTTCAAATATTATGAAATAAAGTAAAAATAAGTATCGTAAGTATTAGAATGTAGCTACCACTCCAATTATTGTAATGCTCCAAATGTATTAGTTGTTTGATAATGTTGTACGATGTTTATTCATGGTATGATCTAAACAATTGGCCAGTGTTTTAGAGGTCACAAGGAAACGCCATGAGAGAGCCACTACCGAAAGATATGAAAAAAGGCATAGGGTTGTACCTGGCACCAGCCAAGGCTAGGCTTAAAAATGAGTATTTTTCATTTTTATTGGCTTATTCAAATAAAATGATAATAAATACGTTTTGTTTTTTATTTTTAAAACACTTCAAATTAAAAATAGTGATTAATTTGATAAACCTTCAGTATGCCTTAAAAGACGCCAGAATTATTGATTATTAACTTGTATGGTGAGTGTGAAAAAACAAATTCTTTCCTTTTAGACAACTCTATGTATGTTTCAACTTTTCGTTATCGATGTCATACATTCTAAATAACCAAGAACAATTTTAGTTCATTTTGACAAATTATATAGATTGCATAAAAAATCTCAATTTTCATATAAATATTTTAGAAAAAATATAGCGCTTACATTAATTTTAAAATATGGAATAAATATTTTAATTGAATATTTTATCTATATTTAGAAAAAAATATGAAAATATATTCAAAAACCTCTCACGAAAAATATTTATAAAATATATTTTTAAAAATATCTATGTAATATTTCCGGCTGTTAGGGATCTTTTGATATTAAATAGCTGCTACAAAATGTTAACGGTTGTTAGCTGCTCCAAAATAGCAGTTTGCTTCGTATAGCAACCCATCACTGTAACATACTAATCGAACATTAATTATAAGCAGACGTATAATTAAGATTCGTTTAAAAATCGAAATAAATCATTCATAATCCATAGAGTCATCAGAAACACATCTACAATTATTAGAGATTAAATATAGAAGTAGCAGATATACTTGTTAGGAATTTCATCTCTAATTAATTGAAATAGTTTTCTTAAATGTGGAATTAAAACCGTGGTGCAATCTATAACACCCTGTATTTTTGCGACCCTGCTTAAAAATCCATCACCCGTTTTAACCACTCGCCACATCAAATGGAAATTAAAAGCCAAAAAGTTCGTTAAAAGCGATTCTATTTAGAACGATCCGGTCTGTTGTCCATTACCATATATAATGCACTGTGCATTTTAAAACCAATGTTTTGCTCCACTCTAGTTGTCAGCCAGCTATGCCATTAACTGCCCCCTAAAAAAAAAACAATTGGAATGTTGATAAAGTTATTTCGCAAATTGTTCAGTGCACCATTAAAACCATTATTTAGGTGAAACGATTTGCTGAGGGTAGAATGTAGAATAATTTAGGAGTATTTTCTTTTATTTATATAGAGAAAAATTCTAACAGATGCAATAAGTGACCGAATCATTTGTAGAATCTGTGTATATAAAAAATAATACGTTCACTAAATACCTGATATATAGAAGGTAATGGTTTGCTACAAACATGCAATATACTTACCTTAAAATTGTTGTTCAACTATAGGTAGTGTAGGAAACGAGGAAGTTTAGTGAATATTTATTAAGTAGCTTACTGTGTACTCTGTGTGAATAACTGATAAAGTACAAACAAAAAATTCCACAAATTTCGATTATTTATGCAACCGCATCTAAGTACTGCGTACCGAGCAATGCGTAATTCAAAATTGTTTGCAAATAATTTTTAATTACTATTCAGTGTGCTGTAGCTTCGATTGCATTAATAATTAAAGATTAAGTTCGCATTTATTTTGCTAAAGATGGTACATAATACTTATTACTTAAGAAAAAAAGCAGTATTATTAGTAATAGTTTTATTTTGTACAGGACAAACACAGTGACTACCTGATATGAATGAAAGATATTGGTTTCACTTTAACAACAGTTTTTTAAACAATTTACAACGTAATGACACATAAAATATATTCCTTAATAATGAAAAAATGAACAAAGCTATAATAAAAGATAAGGTAAATGGGGGCCCCTTGAAACGTTATTTAGTTATTGAAATTATTGAAATCTAAACAAAGGACAAAGAGAAAGATGGCTTTGAAGTTACAACTAATAACAAACATAGAAATAATATACCTAGGCAGTAAATTCGCGGTTTCTGTTGGTTCTTTGCACTGGGCGTTGTCTCGGCGAGTTGATCCTTTGTTGGCGTACGTTGCGGTTATGTCCGGTGATCGCCTCGAAAACGGCTACTTCGTCGGGGAATCCCTAACTGCAGGTGGCACTTGAACTGTCACTCAGCTAGCGACGGCATCCACACTTTAACTTCACCAGCGGGTGCAGATATCATCACAATGATGGGGAATTCAAATATCCCACCACGTGGTTTAAAACTGCAATCCTTGAAACATCCGATTGCTTATAGGCTCGGTATTTCTTCTTTCGCTGGGATTCTTTATACGGATGGGGCCTTGAGTTAACCCACCCGGTATTTTTAATATATTTGCGTTCCAACTGGCCTACAATGGCCGTCCTCGTTGCACACCCTTTTTCGACGATCTTTTCTTGCTTCTGTTCGCCTGCGCGCGTAGCCGTCTCGGGGACTATTTCATTACTCCGCCGCATTAGCCAATCAGGAATAGTAAAACAATCACGGGGTGGCAGCCAAAACTCAAATAATCATAGTTGTGGCAAGTTGTTACCTATTTAAGAAAATACATGAGTTTAATAGCGATCAGCATTGTTGTTACTTCTACTAAGCATGTGCTGTAGTTAGGTACAGTACCAGTAGTCATAAGTAATACGTTACTTACCACAAATTTGTCAGGTACGCTGTGTAATAGCCGTTAATAAAAGCACTATTTACTGTAACAACTTGCATTCAGGAAACTGGGTTTAGTTGCAGGTATTAATTAACGAGAATAGTTCCAAGTAAAACTTTATCTATTGTAAATAATTTTTTATCAAGTAAACACTTTACCTAGCCCATTTTTCTCAGTGTGATGTTAAGTTTTGCTGTTCTATTCTAATACTGATGCTATAATAATACTTATATACCGTTCATTACGATGGATTATGTTAATAAATCTTAATAAGCAATTTCATCATTATGTGCGATGAACTGATGGGTCGATGATATTTTACTGTACAACTCTTCTTTACGGATATATCGCCACAGAAATTTAAATTTCAATAAAAAAAAAAATATGAAAAATAGGTTAATTTAGAAAATTTATCCAGATAAATTTACTCTAATTTTCTTAACTTCACAAATACCATCAAATCTTTAAAAAAAAATTCCTTTTTCTATAAACACCTGTATACACATACAGAGTAATTTTTAATTATTGCACTATCTCGCACCAACATATAGTACACGTAAAAATAAGACAAAAATTGTTTATGACATTTTATCGTACGACTCTTCCTTACCGATAAATCACCACAGAAATTTGATTTACTAGAAAAAAAAATTGGTTACTTTAAAAATTTTATTAAGATAATATAACTCTAATTTTCTTAACTTCATAAATACCATCAAATTTTAAAGAAAATGTTCGATTTTCTGTAAACACCCCGTATTTATATACACAGAGATTCAAAATGATTGTCAATTCCGCTCCTATAGATAGTAACAGGGTGTAGGTATATGCCGCGTGTTTGTAATGAAGGTTTGAACTAAGTCAGTGTTGGAACATAAGAAAGTAAACGGATCTGTCATAAATAAGAAAAACGTAACCTATATTTGAACTCGCATTATATAAACGTCTATGGATTGGTGTTCCTGCTTGTAAAAATGAAATGTAATTAATTTAACTTTATTAAATTATGATTTTACAATTCAGTACTAACTGGTGTTTAACTAAATTTATTTATTACTTTAAATTATAATATACAATTAGTATAATTATTAAGTAACAAAACTGCATCTCTCAGTTCTTCTATGGTATGCATGCGGTTTCTATAGATCCTATTTTTTAGATAGCCGAACATGAAGTAATCTAATGGGCTTAGATCAGGCGATCTTGGTGGCCATCTTTGTGCTGTAACGAACCTGTCAGCAAAAAAACTCTTGAAGATATTGGCAGGTTTGTCGAGCAGTATGTGCTGGAGCATTATCGTGCCGAAAATAACCTGCTTCAAGCTCATTTTCTTGTAACTCTGCAATAAACAATTCCAACATCTGTTGGTAACGTTGGGCTGTTACAGTTTCCTCGAAGAAAATTGGCCCTATTATTCGTTGCCTGAACATAGCTAACCAAATTCCAACTTTTTTGGGATGAAATTGCGTTTCTCGAAATTCGTGTGGATTTTCTGCAAACCAGATGCGATAATTTTGTGAATTGTTAGATGAAACTAGGCTTTATCCGAGAAAAATGATTTGTTTAACAAGCATCGTCCCTTAAATTGTTATTAAACCAATGACAATATTCCAATCGCCTATCGTAATCTAATGGAAATAATTCCTGTACCGTAGAAACTTTATAGGGATGAAAATGTAACTTTCTTTTGGCAGCTCATTGCGCTGAAGTGTATGATAAGCCTATAAAATTTTAAAATGTAATAAACTATTTCCCTTAATGTTAATATTGATTCTTTACCTGTTTGTTGAGCTATTACCACAGATAAATTCCCTTATTTTCTTACAGTATTCAGAAATGTTATTGTTGGTGATATTAGATGTGAATATAAACGATTTGAAAAAAATTATAAGATAAATAATCGAAAGATACTACAACACGCACGCCAATGTCGCTAAATGTCAAGAAAATTCATTTAATGTATGAAATTTGTATGTAGCTAACTTCGCTCATTAAATTGGTAATAAGTATAGATAAATTTTTCCGGAAAACAGTCTTTTTCTTACGACAATCATTTTGAATCACATGGTACAGGATGATTTTAAATCATTGCACTATCTTTCACCAGCGTATAGCACTGACAGAAATAAGATTAAAATCCCCTATGACATTTCATCGTACGATCCTTCCCTGTCGAAATATCGCTGGAAATGGAAGAATGATTTTGTAAAAAAAAAAAAATCGACCTTTCGCTATTTTTAATTCTCCATCGCGTGTAGTAACGTACGGTCCGTTAAAACGTCGACGAGGAGGCCCGCTTATCGTAATCGGCCCGGTCTCCGGGGCCTCTGAAACTTTCATAAAGCTCCCGGAGCTTCGACCCGGATCCAGTTGGCCGTGGGGTTGCGCGACTGACGCTGCGCCCTGGCGTCGGTAACAGCGGCAGCTCTGTTCCCCCGTCATTGTAGAGCGGGCTTTCGTGACGTCGTCTCCGGTTTAAGAGGAAAAAAAATCCGACGACAAAACAAAAGCGAAACGAACGGTATTTTCCGCTTAGGGGAACGCGATGTGATTGTTTCTCTGTCGTTATCTTCTCGGCGAGGGAAAAGCGCGTGTTGTAAGGGCGGTCTTTTAGCCGATATATACCGGGATTGACTCGGCGCGTAAAAGAAATAAACCGTGAAATTGGAGGTTATGAGCCGGGAAATATAACCGATCCAGTAGGCGAAGAGGTGGACGAAAACAATCGCCGCAAGAACCATGTGTAACCATGGCAGGACGGGAATGACAATGTAAGTAAACAAACAAACATATGAAGGAACATAAGACAAACATATGGACGCAACCCGCTGTTATATCTTTGAGACTGCACAAATGTTTTATTTTTGTTTACTTTGGCGAGTGATGTTTTCATCTCAGTTGCAAATCAAAAATTTAAATTGCTCTGACAGAAATGTTTGAAGATTATAAGAAAATTATTTGAACTAAACTTCAAAGGGACGTTGTGGACAAAAAAAAACTACAATAATGGATAATAATTACACTTATTTATGTTTCAAAATAATATAAAAATACTTTTATTCCCCTCTAACACTGCTTTTGTGACGAGGACAACGAAAATTTGAAATATACCCACACACGTAATCTATATCGTATATCCACTAAAGTATGAGACAAATGGGATTTTTTTTTTAACTTTTGCTATAAATTAAGAAAAAAGAAGTTGTCATGAGAATTAACACCCATATTTTTTAAAACATAAAAAGCTCTATTAGAAAAAACTGCTTCAAATCCCTAAATGTGCCAAAATACAAATTTTCAAAGTAGAAATCAGAGAAATTAAATTTTACAAAATTAGACCAGATGTGTGAAAAAAAATTGTAAAAATGTATTTTTTAGATTTCTACTTGAAAATTGGTATTTTAGCATGTTTGGGGATTTGAAATACCTTTTTTCTAATGGAGCTTTTTGATATCTTTAAAAATAAGGGTGGTTTATTTTCAAAACAACACTTTTTTTCTCAATTATAGCAAAATCAAGCATCCTAAAGTAATTTTGAACATCAAATAATATGTTTCTAAAGAACGATGACTCACCACTCGACCACTCATACTTATCATAGTCACATCAGTACATCAAAACTTTCAGAAGGTCTTGATGTTAAAGTAATCCTCTTTGAGGTGCACTGAATGATCCAGGATTCATCCCTTGAATACTTATTACCATTACGCAGCAATACTGCTTTGGGGCTCCTTGAAGAGCTGTCAATGAAGAAGCGCCATTCATTCGGATTACCGGCCATTCCAATTGCCTCAAATAGACCAGTCACATCGTGGCAAAAGCAGAGCCCATCTTGATAGGTGAAGAAGCTAGAAAAAGTTTGGTGACGCTTTCTTTGACCTACAACTCGCACACTTTCATCCAGCAAGTTCAGCCTAGAGGTCAAAAGTTCGGCATTGGATTTGAAGAGTCCAAGATCTCTAACTAAGTTGTGGATGTCTTTATAGTTGGAGTAGTATGCACCTCTTTCATCGTCTCCACATATGAAATCGTCATCTGGTTCCATAATATTTTCTTCAGACTCCGACTTGCTCTTATTGATTAAAGATGCCTGATCTATCTCATCTAACCGTTGTAGCCTAGTATTAAATTGTTTCAACTAACTTATTTTCTTGAAATAACACCTTTTCATGTATTATTTCTGTCACCTACGTACCAACATAAAAAAAAACTCCTAGTCAAAGCGGCAGTTCACCGCGAATACAAACGTATACTTTTTTTGGCAAAAATAGTGCATGAAATGGTGTTATTTCAAGAAATTAAGTTAATTGAAACAATTTAGTACTCGTTACAACGATTATTGGTTGATAAATGCGTTTTTTTTTTTTCAATGATTTCGACGTGTTTCCTGTGGTGACATAACCTGAAAATCACATATTTTTTTAAAGAAAAAAGTGTGGAAGACGTGGTCTCCGACGAAAAATAAACACTCTAACGTGATTCTTGAGGCATCCTACACCCATACAGCCCAACATTACGATCTTCAGAGCATCCGGGCTATTCTTCATATTACCCTTCTTCTTTCCTGGAAGTTAATTGTTGAGATTTTTGAAATCTGTTTCGCTATATTTTTGTTGATTTTGAAGAATTTTTACTCTTTATTGTCCCGGTGCTATTGTGGTCTAGAATTCTGGTTATACCTCATTAAATCATCCAAGTGCCGATGTGATCCATTAACGGCATCCATACCCTATGCAATTCCAGACCTGGAGCACTGATAGCCCCTCTGATATCGTCACTATGTGTGCGGCTTCTTCCAATTTCCTTTTTGTCTGTCCATCTTCTTTGGATAGGATGGAAATAATATAATGGACACCAGAGACTATGCTATATACTAATAAAATACAAGAGGTATTACAAGCAGGAAGGTGTACAAAAATAAACATCGCCAGTAGAAACCAGAATTTGCAAAGCACTCCACAAACACAGAATCGAATGCCATAACGAACACATACAGTTTAGACTGACATCGCTCTACAGCAAAACTCCACATACCAAAAATTCACCAGCCAGATATTTCATGAAGACCTATAGTCGATTTCAGAAATACGGCATGCCATCCATTTACTAAGTTCCTACTACAGGTACTGAAACCATTAACAGGCTTTACAGAATCTGCAGTTAAAGGACTTCGTTGAAAAAATGAAGAACTTACACTTAAATCCCAACGACACAATAGTTAGCTTTAATTTCACTAGCCTGTTTACAGATATATCAACATAAAACATTAACAATAATAAAATAAAAACTCTCCCAAAACAATACTCTGCAAACAAGAACCACACTAAGTATGAAGACAATCATGGCACTACTAGCAAATTCTACAAACAAGGGTTTGTAGAATTTGTCCCAAATTCTGAGCAAGATATACATAGAATAATTTGAACAATCTCATATTCTAGTAATCCATTGCCAAATTTTTCACGTTATGAACTACAAGATCCACTTAAAGATGCATACATTCACTTTTGTACAAAGTGCAGATATAATGTTAGTTAGTTGAAAACGAAGTAAACAGTAAACATACTGAACACTATCTTTCGTTATTTTCTACCACAAAAACTTGAAAAATCCAACCACAAAACTCAAACAGGCACTATCAATTCCAATTGATTTCGACATTTAAAATCCTCCTTCCAGAACACATCGGAGACCTTCAGCGCGAGACTACGACTATTAACAAAACTCCATCTTCAACCAGTAAATAGTTACTCAAGTATGCGTGACCGCCACCAGACTGTCTCGCCTCCAAATGAGGTTAACTTCGTTTCCTTTTTACTATAACGTTGCTCTCTTTACATTCCGCTCGGATCCGATGCCTGATGTGTGCTAATGTAAAGTGGCTAAATTTAACTTCGGCGTCTGCTCTTCCCCCATCCACAGTCAACACCCTCCCCGCCCCCTTTCAGAGTTGTAGCAGAATGTCACCGTATGCCGTACCTATTAATTCTCTTTCGTTCCACGCTCAAGAGGGCTGCAAAAGGAGATAGTACGGTTGATGTGTGTGTGTTTGTATGTGTGTGTGTACTTGCTGAACGTGAGAATTGAAAAATTAAATTCGAGACAGCGTTTTAGATGTGAGGTCCTTATCACTAAAGTCCCGACACCCAAGGGCATGAAAAATGCAGACGCAATTTTAGATTTCTATGCTGGGATGTCTTTCGTGTGCATGATGTTTAGTTAGTTTTTTTAGGAAAGAGGGTTATTTGAACAGGAGGTGAAGCCAGGAGTCGGAAGTTGTATTGAATGAAGATGTAATGGATTTTGAATGGATTGAATTGGAAACTAGATCTGTAAAATTATTTTAATTGTTTAAAATGTGTCGTGAAAAAAATAGTAATTTTGAGGGAATATGAAATGTAATTAAGAATCATATATTAATATAACCTAAAAGATCTATTGTGACCCATACTCTTACTGTTTTACAGCTGGCCTTCCAATCCTAATTCCTTTAGAAAGTCCAGGATATGAGAAGGCTCCAGGTTAAGTCAATCTTTCTCTTCGATCTCACATGTTCCCAGGTGCATTGTTCTTTTGAGTCGCACAATGCAGCACAATTTGTGAGGCTGTGGATGAGGGTGTTTCATCCTGTTTCCCATAAAATCTACATTCAGATTCCTTTTCCAATCCAAGCTTACTCAGATGTCCTTTCAGTCTACAATGGCCGGAAAGTATTCCTGTCAATATGCGAACGTCGTTCTTACTCAGGTTGATGCATTCTGTAAACCTCTTCTGGTTATAAGTTTCCAGAAAAAAATTACTTTACCTCATTCCCTGGAGATTTTCCCACACTGTTGAAAATATTACGGTGTTGGCGTTAATTTTGCGCTAGTCAAATATTTTAATGATGATTTTACCAAACTTTGCCAGACGAGTTGACTACGCGTATTTAATAGAACAGAAATGACTAGAATTTCGTGTGAATTCTTTGTTCAGATATGAGGATTGACTATTTTTCTAGACATTCAGAAGGGTCAACCAATTAGAATTTTTCCCTCGGATAGAAATATAGAAACCCCACCTATTCTAATACAGTACTGCATTATACGCACCACCTGCATTGCACGTGTATCTGTTTTCGTGTTTGATTCTCCGTATTAACATATCCAAACAAACCACCAGATGCGACTGACTTGCGAAGTGTAACCTCGTGTTATTAAACGTTAATTCCAGTGAGTATAAAAAATTTCAACATCTTAAAGATGTATTGGGAACATCTATTTACGCAATTAGTTAGACTTGAATCAAATAGCATAAACATTCACTTAATTTTATAATGGTTCTCAAAAAATCATTTTAAAATTGGTACGTTTAGTTGAAACCAAAACTTGTGAATGGGTGGTTTTGCATATTTGTAATTGAGAAAACGTCTTAAAGAGAGAATATTATAGCACTAAGAAATAGGAGTTGCATATTAAAAAGACGTTGTGTTTAGAAAATTGTGTTAAAACACCCAATAGATCGCATTCATTTAGTTAAACAGCTAGTAAATTTGTCTAGTCTAGATCAAATAAAATGTGACTAGAAGTATTTTATAATTCCACGTGTCAGTTGGACAAAATAACCCCTTAGCAATAGACAATACTTGACTATCTTTGCTCGTCAAATTTAAACTTCTATAATTCTCGACAAAATAACACGAAAAGAGTGTGGACCTCTCCTGACTATTAAATTAGTCAAAAAGTGTTAAAATTTTCAACAGTGCAGTAACTGGTTTTTCTCTGCTCCATTTCTATTTTTAATTTCTTCAGTATTGCACTGCTACTTATCCCGCAAAAGGGTTCAGGCCCTACAAAAGGCATTCCAGCCCCTTTTTTGCGAGATTATCCGTTATTTCGTTTCCTTCCACTCCTATGTGACACGGAACCCACAGGAGGGTTACTTTATTCCTTTTACCTAACTCGTTTAAGGCATTCCCAGACCATCTTCGAACTGATTTCTTATGAGTTCCACACCTTCTCCCTATGATATCCCATACATGTTCAATCGGGTTTAAAACCGGTGAACGTGATGGCCACGGCAAAACATTAACGCCTGCTTCTTGGAGAAAGTCCATAGTTCAACAAACAACATGGGGACGTGCGTTATCTTGCAGAATAAGGACGTGTGGATGGTCATCTAGATAAGGTAGTAAAGTGGTTTGTAGGACATCACCAGCATAACGCATTTAGAATCAATAACGTTATATGACGCCTCCATCTGAGGGAAACGCGCTATCCAAAAATCGGTAAATCGGAAAGCGTTAAGAGGCATCCAGCGTAGAACCGCCATTCGCGTCGTCAGTGCGTACCGAACAGTATCAACGAGAGCATTACTGGTTGTTGCAAAAATGCCACCGATAGACCTACTTGTAGAGTACCGGGCGGTAGTGGAAGGTCAAAGGAGACCTGATAAGGATAAGGCACGTGAGGAGATTATGAGCAAGTGGCAGGCAAGATGGGAAACTGAAGATGACACCAAGTTGTGGAACCGAAGGCTTATAAAGAACCTGAAACTTTGGTACACAAGAGCCCATGGGGAAGTAAATTTCTTCCTGACGCAATTCCTTGCGGGACATATGGATGTTTCCAGCAATGCCTGAAACGTTTTGGACTGGAACAATCGGATGCTTGCCTATACTGCGGATGCATAGACACACCTGAGCATAGCTTCTTTGAATGCCCAAAATGGAATTTACAAAGAGCCAGAGCGAGAGAAACGGTCGGAACAATTAACCCGGACACCATAGCATCGCAGATGATCAGCAACGAGAATAACTGGAAAGCAGTCGACAGGATGGCACGTGAGATCCTCAGAGAGAAGCACAGCAGACGCAGACGACCCAGTGTTCCTCTACCTTCTTCTGTCCACACACACCACACACGCATTAGTCACTGCAGTAAAATTAACACGGCAGCTTATTTCGCGATAGGGCAAATCAACACCTCGATAGGCAACAATTCTACCCCCGTCACTAAGTCACTAACATGGTGATTATTTTGACGTCTTCGAACTCTAGGCATTTTATTACGCTTAACACGGAAAAAATTAAGAGTGACAAAATCTACAGTCCATTACACTATTCGTCGCTACCGAAACACCGGAACATTCGAAGATCGGAATCGCTCAGGTCCCTCGTGGAAGATCGACGCTTACGCTTAATACTCGTAGACGAACGCGCAATAAGTAAACATTTCTGTACTAGTCAGCTCTAATGAAAAGGTTTCTTTCTTCACAAAAAAATAACTAAGAGATATTTTTTTACGCAAAAAGTTATCAAACACCGAGAGAAAAAAAGTATTGTATTAAGTAATAAAATAGTGTATTGAACACTTTTTTCTTTTTCTATATGAGGAATGATATTTTAGTGTTAATGCAATACGTAAAAAAATGTTAAATTGCGTTAGTTAACTGAATAATAATAAATGTTATAAGAAACAGACTACGCGTGATTCTTTGAACATGTACTTACTTTTCCATTAACAATTTGTACCTGCTAATTGAATAATACAACAACATTATCCCAACACAGTTACTTGTTGTAGGCACACGAATTAATAATTGTCTCTATAATTTTATAATATTGGTTGAGCACTGGTACAGTGTTATTTCAATGATTAATAAATTTTGTTACACATTTCTATAAAATGTTGATTCAAAACTTATATTGTTTCATTTAACCTACCTGTAGTATTCATCGAATGACTATTTGCATGTAATTCAACACTTTTAGGTGGTTATACGAAAAAGATTTTCTTGTTAGTGGAACCATTTCCGATTTTGCTTAAAATCACGTAACTGATCGGGCGAGTTTTTAATTTCATCGATGGATCCATCGATTACTGTATCATTAATGTAATAAACAGAGATACCCACTGCAAACCACTCGCGGTAGAATATAATTCCTAATCTTCTTTGAATTGCCTCCAATTTTTTGCAAGGTCGCCCTCCATTTTCATCTTCTCGGGTTGAGATATATTCTCCATTTTATTCTGTTCTTTTCTGACACTTTTTTTTATAATTTGTTGCACTTTTTCTTCCTTTCACTGATTTTTGTTGTATTTTGTTTGTTTTTTATTCTGACTGCGCCATGTTATATATATACTCCGCGCGATGGATTTTTGATTATCTTTATTATTCAATATTAATGTTACAGAAACTTACAAACATAGGTCTTATTGCTACGGAGGTTGGATACTGACTGACTGTGCGCATGTGCGATCACCTATATGTAACAGTATTAAATATTACATTTCATTGAGTAACACCGATAGTAAATGTTTAAAGAACACCTTTTTCAAATGTCAAATCGACAATTTGTGGGATTAAACCAACAAGATAAAATATTGGTTACGCCTGAACACTACAATCTTGTTAAATTAACTTTAAAGTGTACAACAATATAAATATGTTTGTTTCAAATACGAACATATGATTCACTTAGATGCAACATGGTTAAATCAATGCTCAAATTCGTGACACTACGAAAAATGTTGAAATAACCATTTCATTTCTCTTAGTGAAGATAAAAGGTTCACAACTTCACATTCTTACCAAAGCTTGCTTTAAATATAGTCATTCTAGTGCCAAAAAATCAAGTTGAATAGTGTATTTCTTCTGGGTGTAACACTTCTAGTGTCACTGAATATACAATGAGTAAACAACGCAAATAACACCTTATAACATCCATTATTGGCCCATATAAAGATAAACAAACTGAACTGAATAAAAATGCGCAATTTGAAATCGTCCACGTCACACAGCACAGTAATCCCTTAATAAATCCCACATTCAATGTTTTTTTTTTTTAAATTTGCATACATCCCAACTGTACTGCGCGCGATAGGAGTTAATATTAGCTCACAGTTGATATTGCACAATCCCGGTCATCAGGGGGACATTACAGCGACCCTCTTTCCGAGCTAATGGTGCGTAAAAAGTGGACTACGCCACCTCGACCCTAATATTTAATACTGGCAAAACGGCTAACGTGAAGCCAGCCCATTATGGACACACAGCTACCAACGATTCTGGGCGTTCCAAGTTGAACTCGACTAGTGGTGCTATTCTAGTCGGTTCTTACGGAATGATTTACGTTGCGGACGTATGCGAATCGCGCTCTGTTAAGTCTGTAAATGGCGAGGATTCTACTCCTATGTTAAGTTGGACGTGGAACCATATCTCGCCGGCTGATCTGGATGTCGTTAATTTCTAGTCGAAGCCAGGGATGATTCTGTGCATGTACGTATGAGGATCAGCTTAGGGTGTTCTCATCGAAAACGTGTGTGTATTAAAGCGAGTTAGAGCAAATGAATTTAATCTTAAAACTAACAATTAGTCTCTGGTGTTTAAAATTTGAGTACGTCGGGGATTTTGAACTGAGGAGAAAATCTATAAAATGTTTACTTAGAACTAAACATAATCCTTATTGTAGTCTAGTGTTGAGAACGAAGCTTTTATTTTCATTTCATTGCATGAATGAAGCGCTTGTGAAGTAGATCTCCACGTTGCCTTCATGAGAATAAACGATGAGTGACATTAAAAGTATACTTCATTTACTATAACAGACGAGGTACGTCATTACTTGCAAATTCGGGCCATGCAATACCATATTATTAAAATAACCAACTAACACATAACTTATTCATATTCAATTAAAGATACTATGTTGGTGCCTACCGCTTTTTAAATTGCATGCTTGTCACATCTTCCCAATGTATTCCCACCAATTTAGTTATATTGTAACTGTCAACTATCAAAGGGTTATATTCTGCATTTGCAGTAAAGTGTGGGAATTTGCGTTTATACTTGGTATATATTTATTTAAAATAAGTAGTTCTTACAACTAAACCATACCGAAACCATTGTGTAAACACGTTAATTGTGTATTTCGCCGCAGAACGCGAGAACAACGGGCCATTACTCCCGTTAACTTTCGTGCGAGGAATATAAAATCCATATATTTTTAATGTCATATTCTTTACAGTATTTCGTTTTTAGAGAGTAACGAGTGTTCTAAACATTCATGTTGCAAACATAAGCAAAATTTCATCCCTGAGTAAACAAGGAATTACATCCACTAACCCAAAACGAAAATGCATACGAAATAAATGTTGTAAAAATTGATTATTCTACTCATTGTCAATGTGCTATTGAAAACACAATTTATGACATGTACGAAAACAGTGAGTATATACAAATATTGTTTACAGAAGTGGTTCTTACACATACATTTTTCAGACTAACATCACACATTAAACATTTTGAACAGTGCTCTTAAAGAAAAAGACATTTCTATGGTTGAAACACATTGTTGTGGTAGAGTATTTGTTCTCAAAGAAAAGGGAGTTTGTTACGAAACGATGGATGAAATATGGCAGATCGGAGGATGCATACAATTGTATAAAGCGGATTGAATTAAATTAGTCTGGAAATTTGACGTACTTGGTGTACAACATATTGGAAACGAAATTCAGAAGTAGTAAATCAGAGAGATTGGTTTGGATAGAGAAGAAACTTGCACACTAATCGTTACTGTGGATACTTTAAGCGATAATGGTCCGGATTAAATTTATTATACTCACTTGTACTTTTTTGTTATTTTTTTTTCCACTGCTATCATGATTAACATACAACTTAAATTCTGATTTTCAAAAAGAATCATCACTAATATTAACGGTAAATGTTATTTTTAAGAGTTTGTTTATTCACCTTGCTCAATCTACAATAAATGTTCGAAATGGCTTCCTCCAGCCTGAATACAAGCATTTAATCTTTTCATCACTGACTGTCGAACTCTTTCAAACACACCAGGGTCGTTTCTAATTAAGTTACACTCAGCAATTATCCGATTTCGCAAATCGTCCAAATTCTCCATTGGAGTAGCGTAAACTATTGACTTCAGAGATCCCCCGGAGAAATAATCTAGGGGGTTTAAGTCTGGGGATCGAGCAGGCCATGCGTGTGGCCCACCTCGACCAATCCAGCGATCTCCGTATGTTGCTGTTAAAAAATTGCGAGCAACCAAACTGAAATTTGGTGGTGCATCATCGTGCATAAACCACATTGCAAGTCTTGTCGCGTATGGTACATCCTCCAGAAGCTCAGACAGCGTTGCTTCCAAAAGGTTGCGGTACACCACGCCAGTAAATCTTCCTGGTAGAAATGTCGGTCCAATTAGATAGTCACCCAAACATTCAACGAGAACTGATGTTGAAAACGATCTTCAAATACCTCATGCGGATTTTCATCTGCCCACACATGGTTATTATGAAAATTCCTTATTGCATTTCTTTAGAAACTGGCTTCACCGATACAAAGAATCTGTGTCAGGAATAGAAGGATGCGAATTAATGTTTGCAATTTCCATTGACATAATGCAATACGTGGAGGAAAATCAGCAGGTAGTAGTGCCGCAAGGCGTTGAATGTGGTATGGATACAACAAATTGTCCTTAAGAATTTTCCAAACTGTCAATGACTTACATTCAAAGTATTTGCAATTTTTCGCGTAGAACTACCAGGATCTTCCTCTATTATCTCCAGCACATTCTATTCCAATTGTATCCTTCTTGCAGTCATTGATCTTCCTGGCCCTCCACTTCGTTTCATTGAACCTGTTTCATGAAGACGTCGATAAATGTTTTCGAAGATTTTTCGGTCAATGTACAATGGTCTAGGTTCTAATAAGTTGCTATCAGCAGTCAGTCATCTCGGCGTTCGTATACATCATGATAGAGGATTTCACTAACTATTGAAGACACGTCAAACAGCCAAACGTCACTCAATCTAAACAAATGCGACCGATACGACGTATTCAAATGAAATCCACTACTAGATAAAACAGCCGTTTCATGTGATCGAGATCGAAAAAATAACAACGCATTGTAAACAATTTTTTGTACTTGAGAACGCTTGCCGCATTCTGTGTGAATGCGAAACTCTGGACGCAAAGAGAAGGGCAATTTTTGGCAAGCCAGAAATGAACGCAACTTCGATTAACAAGCCAGAGACCTGTACAAGATCCTGCACTGTAAAAAACTGCAGTAATTTTGCCATGGTAAATCAGGAATATTACATGTAATAACGTTGTGAATTTACCACAATAAATCATGTAAATTTTGTTTTACATGTTTTTTCTAGGATATTTAACATGGAAAAAGAAATTTCGGTAAAATTTATAGCTTTTTCATGTAAGTTTAAGATGTAACAAAAATTCAAAAGGAAATACAGGAAAAAAACATGTACAATTTGTATTTACTCTCAAAATTTATTTAAAAGTGTAAAATTGAAATTTTTTGGGGTATTTAGTGCACTTTAAAAGTAATTTACTAGTGAACTATTATTTTGCTGTAAAATATTGAGAATCTTTTATATTATTTTTTTTTACTTGAATTTTCGGGTAAAACTATAGATATCATGGAAAATACGAAATTCATACGCCGCAATGTGATTGGTTATTGGATTATTTATCTGTGCGCGTAGGTAATTCTATTCGTTTATCGAACTTATTATTGGCTCAATGATACTATGTACGTCACAAACAATCGTAGGTTTCGCGTAAGCGTGTTCATTCTTGATCCCTGGTTGAGCGATTCAGTATGACCTATTAGGTGCTATAAAAGAATTAGGTAAGTTGCTTGCTCTCTTTATAAAAATACATATGAAAATTACTTCAGTGTTCGGTAAATATAGAGTTCATATAAATCTTACATACGAATTTTACAGTACAATCTTTGAAAACCACATCAGCATGTGAAATTTACTAGATGGTAGAAATTTTACCTTATGAAGCAAATTTACCTGTAAAACTGTAGGCAACTTTGTTACCAACGATTTTACATGTAATTTTACTGCAACTTTTTTTTACAGTGTGGAAAGGCTGGTACAATTTAATGGGAAGACTAAATACAAAAAGGGCAGTGTTTCTCAGAGACTCCATGTCAGATGGCTCCCACAAAAAGAAAAAAAAAACGTCCAATATCTTAAGTAAATCCACAATCACTTACCTTAAAACCTTGTATTTTAATGCCATACCTCCCTAAACCCTAAATCGTTCAATAGTGTAGAATTTATTAATGTCTAATAAGAGATTTGTTGTTTGGGTTGTACTGATGCATCCTAACATCTACCCCATTTGAAATTTAAATCACGCCCTCACATCTCCTAAGCTTGCCCCAAAAACACCCTTTCGGCCCATCCCCACCCCTTCCAAGTCCCTTCCCGATGCCCAGCCGTCTCCACAAGGATGATTACGATACAGAAATATGTTAAACGACCTGTCAGTTCGAATTTGCGCTGCGAAATCGTCTCGCTCGATTTGCTGACGCTGCAGATAGTCCCGTGGTGGCAGAACCTCCCAAACCTTTTTTTTTTCGTATAATTTGTCGATAAATAAAAGAGAGGTTAAACGTAGGCCGCTTCTGAATCCTCACCGGATAGTCGGAAGGATAAGTTGTGAGGAAACGGGTGAAAGAATCAAGAGTTTTTTTTTGCTTTTTTTTGCTGCAGTATGTCGAATTTTATGTCGGCAAGTTCTAGGCGTATATATATTTTTTTTGCTTTCGATATATGTGATCTCTGAGGGGATTTCTTTTTATTACGGTGCTTTCAGGACATTGTCGGAATTTATTATATTGGCGATATATCATTGGGAATATAAGATGCTGGCGTTGATAGATTATGGGGTGGAATCGCTTGGGAAAGAATTGAAATTAATTTAGTTCAAATTAGAATTAATCCATTGTTGCTCCCCTGGCCATCACCTATCATCATTATAGATTATTTATTTATTTTTTATTTATTTAATTAACATTACTGACCGTAAAATGTTGATGTATACTTGAATATATTTTTTGTTGTTATGGGAGTCCCCGGAAAACACTGCAGTCTCTTGACCAATGGCGGCTCCCATGGTGCCACCATTGCAATCACCAATTAATTATTAAAAAGCTTTTATTTGTTGTAAAAATACCGATAAATACAGGGTATTCCACGTAAGTGGTTCATTAAAAGTTTATGATGTTCTATTATTTACTTATATTTGAGATTTTGGCACCAATATCTGTTCGATTGGAACTATAAATGTAAAATACTTTAACCAAAATATCACTTCCGGTTGTCCGGAAATGGATGTCAACTTTGTTATTTTAAATAGAATGATATAATTTTTTATTCATTTTTGGATTCTACAACTATAAATACGTCAGTTTTCATTAGCTATTCCTATAGCTACATGTTGCCGTTTTTGAATTTAAGTTTTTCTTTTTTCTTAGTCATAATCATTGCATCATTGAGAAATTAATATCTCGGTTAATACTGCAAGTACTAGAGACTCAAAATTTGCTATTTTATGAATGTAGATATAACTCTAAGAAACGGTAAGCACACTTTACATTCTAACATACAGGGTATTCAAAGCTGAGGAACAAAGTGACATATTTTCAAATGCAGAAAACTCATTTTTTTAAATAGAACACCCTGTATTTTAATTCGGAATTAGGAAGTAAATACCATCCCCTATCGCTTTATATGAGCATTCCCTATACCTATCTTTAATAGATTTTGTGATATGAGCGACTTTTTGTTAAACAGACTAAGTAGCCCTATCTTTAAATGTTTGTAGCTGGCTCTGAAATGGATTCACGTCAAATTCATGTATTATTTTTGAATAACCATACAAGAATGTCTGTTCGAATAGTCATTTCTATTAATATTGCGTTGTACGAAAGTTTAATCACAATGATATACATAAACACTTTTGGTTAGTCAATGAATTTGGCATTAATCCTATTCAGAGCCAGCTACAAACACGCAAAGATAGGGCTACTTAGTCTGTTTAACAAAAAGTCGTTCATATCTCAAAATCTATTAAAGATAGGTATAGGGAATGCTGATATAAAGTGATAGGGATGATATTTACTTCTTAATTCCGAATTAAAATATAGGGTGTTCTATTAAAAAAAAAAGAATACTTAGTCTGTTTAACAAAAAGTCGCTCATATCTCAAAATCTATTAAAGATAGGTATAGGGAATGCTTATATAAAGCGACAGGGGATGATATTTAATTCCTAATTCCGAATTAAAATACAGGGTGTTCTATTTAAAAAAAATGAGTTTTCTGCATTTGAAAATGTCACTTTGTTCCTCAGTTTTGAACACCCTGTATGTTAGAATGTAAAGTGTGCTTACCGTTTCTTAGAGTTATATCTACATTCATAACATAGCAAATTTGGAGTCTCTACTTGTGGTATTAACTGAGATATTAATTTCTCAACGATGCAATGATTATGACTAAAAAAAAAAGAAAAACTTAAATAATTCAAAAACGGCAACATGTAGCTATAGGAATAGCTAATGGAAACGAACGTATTTATAGTTGTAGAATCCAAAAATGAATAAAAAATTATATCATTCTATTTAAAATAACAAAATTGACATCCATTTCCGGTCAACCGGAAGTGATATTTTGATTAAGATATTTTGCATTTATAGTTCCAATCGAACAGATACTGGTGCCAAAATCTCAAATATAAGTTAATAATAGAACATCATAAACTTTTAATGAACCAGTTACGTGGAATACCCTGTATACGTACGCACAGTATATATAAAACTTTTTACTCCAAAATCTTAGAATATCTCTCTTTTTGATTGCAGTATTTGTTTCGTCCTGTTATCGACATGCGTCTTCAACATATGCAACGCCAGTAATTCCTGCAAGAAATCAGAGTACCCTTGTGGCAACGGTGAATGTGTCGGCCTGGACAAACGATGCAATGGTTTCTTCGATTGTAGTGACCATTCAGATGAACCAGCTAATTGCTCCCGTAAGTAACAGCACTATTAATTTGTTGCATTAACAAAAATATACTGAGAAAAAAAGTTTTACACCACTTGTTTTGCTCATGGGTTCAATCGTGTAGCTGAAGACATTAGGAATCAATTCCCTTTGGTTTTAATGATTTAATTAGCAATGTCAAAAAAAGTATTTTTAAAAGCACCTTTACGAATCCAATTTTATAAGGAGCGACTTCCCGGTGTTAAATTGCCTCCTGAACCGATTATTACGAGATGGGATACATGGTTAGAGGCTGCAATTTTTTTCGCCGATAATTTTGAAGGAATAAAAAATGTAATTTTTGAAATCACTGCTGCATTGCTCTAGAAAACTGTAAAAAGATAGTAACATCAACAGAATTGCTACAAAACCTTTTGTATATTAAGTCATATTATAGCTTTGTTTCAAGTTCCATTCGTAAACTAGAAACGCAAGGGATGTCGCTCTCGGAATCAGTCGAAATAGTAGACGAAATTGATATGCTATGTAAGAAGGTTAAGGGTACAATAAGTAATTCTATATACGATAAATTTAAAAAAGTGATAAATAAAAATGCGAGGTATTTGAAATTGAAGAAAGTTAAGAAAATTTTGAAACAGTAAACGATTTCGACTTTAATTTTAGTTTAGAATGTATTGCAAAGTTAAAAAATGCACCAATTCCATCTGTGGATGTTGAAAGAAGCTTTTCTATTACGAAACATATGTATTCTGATAGAAGACAAAACTTTCTTTTACACAATTTTGAAAAACATTTAATTATAAATTGTTTTAGAAATATGTTGTGAAAAAATTTTGTATAAAGTTAATGTTTAAATTTCTGCTCTTATTTATTTTATGTAAATTTATGGGGAGCATATATGCAATTTTTTTGCATATATGCCCCAGGTTTATGCATATTTAGTTTAGTTTAGTTTATTTTCATATTGTTTAAGCCAGTAACACTAGATACAATGTGTCAAAATACAAATGTAAAATACGACAAATAAAATTTTAGAAATAAATAATTTACAGAAAAACAAATAGAACAAGCAAAAACGACAATAAATGTGTATAGTCAAGAACAAAAATATTCATTATAGGAGTAATAAGATTTTTCTATCAGGAGCGCTGTAACCTGTTTTTTAAATTGTTTAATGCAGTCTGTGCTAGTTATTGTGTCTGGCAAGCTATTATATACTCTTAGGCATTGAATTATAGGCCATCTCTTTGTAGCTGATAGGTAGTGCTTGGGTATCGTCAGTTGCTCTATATGGCGGGTGGTATAAGGGTGATGTTTTTTGTATTTATTAAATATTTCAAAGTTTTGTTTCACATAGACTGCCGATTTATAGACTAAAATGCCGAGAAAAGTTAAAATTTTATTTTCTTTAAAAACATCCTTGCAACTGTCGCGGTTATTAATGTTGAAAATTAGTCTTATGAGCCGCTTTTGTGTGATGAATACTCTCTCCCAACCAGTTGCTACGCCCCATATAATAACGTTGTACGAAAGAGCAGAGTATGCCAACGCGTAGTAAATATCTACTAGGTCTTTTCTTTCCAATGTATATTTTAACTGATTAATAATATAATAGGCTTTATTCAGTTGTGTGCACACGTTTGCTATTTGTTTTTTCCATTCCAGCTTATCATCTATGGTGACACCTAATATTGATGCACCATCCGTACAAGGAATATTTGTAGTAATATCTGGGGTTTTGCGTCTATGGAAATTTAATATTTTAGTTTTATTTTTATTTAAAATTAATCGGTTTGTTTTGTACAACTCTGCCATATTTTGCAATGTACGTATTGTCATAAATAAAAGGTCCGCAGAATTTTCACCCGTTACTATTACCGTTACATCATCAGCAAATAAAATCGTGTGACCATAATTAAAGTATTGCGGTTGATCGTTTATTAATAATAAAAATAATAGGGGGCCCAACACCGACCCTTGAGCTACTCCCATGTCACACGCATACTCCAGCGAATACACGTTGCCTACTTTGACAGTCATAGACCTACCGTTCGAAAAAGATGCCAACCAATCCAGCGGCACGCCCCTAAAGCCCATGGAATACAGTTTTTCAGCCAATATATTCAAGTCAACACAGTCAAAAGCGCGCGTTAAATCAAAAAATATGCCAGCTACGTATTTATTTGCGTCTAGAGCTTCATATATGATTTCTAAGCTCTGAAATAGTGCTGTTTCCGTGGAACGTTTCCTAGTAAATCCGTGTTGTTGCGGACATAAAAGATTACGATGTTCTATAAATTTCACCATTTGATCATATGCAACGCGTTCTATGACTTTAGATATTGAACTCAGCAAGGATACTGGTCTGTAATTCTCCATGTTAGCAGGATCTTGTTTTTTAAACAGAGGTATAACTGTTGCTTTCTTTAATTGTATGGGAAATCTACCATCTATAAACGACTTATTTATAATATATGTTAGTGGTTCAATGATGTCGTCACCAATTTTTTTTTAGCAAAAAGTCACTAATTCCATCATTGCCACAAGATTTTTTGTTTTTCAAATTTTTGATACACTTTGATACGAAATCAGGACAAGTTGGAGAAAAAAAGAAACTACTTTGATATATATTCGAATAATTTACACCAACTGTTGAACTACCATAGTTTAATTTTACTTGATTTAATTTTACTTCCCTGTCAGATGGTTAATGCATTATTCACATTAATTTCAATATTGTCCTGATTCCGTGAACTCTTACCACGTGTTTCATTAACGATGCCCCATAAACACTTTTTCTTATTTGCCGATGTTTGAAATTCACATTTTGCATATTTTCTCAAAAATCGATGCATATATATTCTAGTTTTTCTTTGCATATAATCCGGTCTCTACTTATTGTCAATGATTTATTATTATGCCAGTCTTTCCTAGAAACTTCATTCCGCTTATTATTCTATATTTTGTCATAAAACCCTTTAGCGCACATTTTCAGTAGCATATACTTCAACCAGAAAATCGTAAAACTTGTACTTAGTACTTTCCAACTCCTGAACATGAACCAATGTCAGCGCTAACGTTGATAATTTCCATTGTTCAAATTTGTCCACGCGTTTAAATCAAACCAGTTCTCTTTCGCTGACAACTCCAAATACTTTTCCCTCGACTGAAATACGTCTCTATATATAAGACCCAGCCCTCTCGGTCCCCCTTTGAAAGTTCAGCTTCGAAGTTGCCGGGGAGAGCCTTTTCAGTCTAATCGTTCGTGTGTGTACTTTAAGCGCCAAGTTTGGAATCGAAGATCCGAGAAAGTTTCCATTATATGAAGACACGGCGAGGCTGGAAAATTATTTCCCCTCCGCGTGCCGAGGCATTAATATGATTAGGAGGTGATAAATCTATTCAGCTTGAACGGACGTCTAAAGGGCCCGGGTGTATCGGAATCACTTAGCTAATGCTGCAGGCAGTCGAAAGTTTGTAAGGGATCTCTCGTGAAATTTCGTCGAAGCGGAAATTACAGAGTAAAGTCGAAAGAGACGATGCAAATATCGAATGAAGACAAGTGGCTAAGGCTAATTTATTCCTCCACATATTCTATAACAGCTATCACACCTTCATAATTAATACAAGCTATTTAGATTACTTGTGATAAGGAAAGAGTATCATTAATGCACGTTCACTAAATACCTGATATATAGAAGGTCATTACCTTCTATAAATATACAATATACTTACCTTAAATTTGTTGTTCAACTATAGGTAGTGTAGGAAACGAGGAAGTTTAGTGAATATTTATTAAGTAGCTTACTGTGTACTCTGTGTGAATAACTGATAAAGTACAAAGAAAAGGTTCCGAATCTTCGATTATTTATGCAACCGCAACTATAAGTACTGGTTACCGAACAATGACTACACAAGGTAATGGCGAAGGGTAGAATCGATTCAGGAATGGCACTAAGGAAGCCAGATGAACGCTTCACTGAAAAGTGAAGAAGAAAGAGCTCTCCTCCTTTTAGAAACCCACTTTCCGAAAAGCAAAGTGGGAACCTCGGAAAATCCTTCCGAAATATATAAAAGACCAAATAAAGAAGCTACTACAGTGGCAAGACACATATGTAGCAGCAAACGGTTAAAATGGGCCATCAATATCTTTCAGCCGTTCAAAACACCGGGAGTAGACGGGATTTTTCCAGTCCTACTTCAGAAAGGGCAGGAAGAAATCCTTCCTCACATGATTCGGATAAGCCGAAGTAGTCTGGAGTTGGGGTACATTCCAGAAGCCTGGCGAAGGGCTAAAGTCACCTTTATACCAAAAGCAGGGAAAAAGGACATTATGCACCCTAAATCCCACAGACCTATCAGCCTCGCATCATTCTTTTTGAAAACGGTGGAAAAGGCTGTAGATAACTATATCAGAACAGACATCTTGGAGCGAGTGCCATTACATCCCTGTCAGCATGCCTATCAAACAGGCAAATCCACTGAGAGTGCATTAGTAGAGTTGACGGACCAAATCCAAAATGCCCTGACGAATAAAGAAACTGTAGTGTGCGCCTTTGTAGACATAGAGGGTGCTTTTGACAACACTCCACACGAGTCTGTCAAAAAAGCATTAATTAATAGGGGGTAGACGGCGTGACTTCTAGATGGATGTCGCAACTACTGTCTACCAGGTCGGTGGAGGCAGAGGTGGATAAGACCATCTCGGTTAATACCACCAGAGGATGCCCACAGGGGGGAGTTACATCCCCACTTATGTGGAGCCTAATAGTAGACGAACTTTTATGCGGACTGACGGATCTAGGCATATCTTGTCAAGGGTATGTTGATGATATTGTTATATACGCAAGAGGCAAATTTGAGAATACCCTCTATGACATAGTTCAAAGAGGTTTGAACTTCACGAGAAGATAGTGTCAATCGATGGGACTCAATGTCAACACCACTAAGACAACCCTAGTAGCATTTACCAGGAAAAGAAAATCCAATCTTAGAACCATAAAACTGGATGGGAAAAATATAGACTGGAGAGCGGAAGTTAAATATCTAGGCCTTACCCTAGACAATAAACTTCTATGGAACAAACATTTTGAAGTAACCAACAAGGCCAAAAGAGCTCTGATGGTGTGCAGAAACTTTGCAGGGAAAAATTGGGGATGCAACCCAAAAATACTGCTTTGGATGTATACAGCGATAGTGAAACCGATCATCACCTATGCATCAGTAGCATGGAGCAAAAGAACTAATCTGGCCACCGCGAGAATTAACCTCTCGAATGTGCAAAGATTAGCATGTGTATGCATAATGGGGGCTATGAGAACCTGCCCAGCAGCAGCTATTGAAGTAGTATTGGACCTTGCACCCCTCCACATTGTAGTAGAGGGCGTGGCGAAAAGAACCGCACTAAGAATGGTCAAGGAAGGAATGATTAGGCATAGGCCTCAATCTCTTGACGGTGATCAAACCTGGAATATGCCCCGGGATGATATGTTAAAAAAATTTAGCTTTGTAAAAGAATTCACCATAAAACTAAGTAACAGGAGCGAGTGGGATCATAACACCATCCTGAACTTGAATAGAAATGCCATCAAATGGTATACTGATGGCTCCAAAACGGCAGAAGAACTGGAATAGGAATATATGGGCCTAGAACTACATATTTCGAAAGCTTGGGAAAATACCCAAGTATATTTCAGGCGGAAATACACGCTATTGGAAGATGTGTTCAGTTCATTATGGATAGGAACTATCGGAAGCAGGAGATTATCATCGTGTCTGATAGTCAAGCAGCCATCAAGGCGCTGAACTCATATGAAATCAGCTCCAAGATGGTCTGGGAATGCCTAGGAAAACTAAATGAGCTAGGCAAAAGAAATAAAGTAACCCTCCTGTGGGTTCCGGGTCACACAGGAGTGGAAGGAAACGAAATAACGGATAACCTCGCAAAAAAAGGGGCTAGAATGCCTTTTGTAGGGCCTGAACCCTTTTGCGGGTTAAGTAGCAGCACAATACTGAAGAAACTAAAAATAGAAATGGAGCAGAGAAAATCCAGTTACTGGGAAAAATCTCTCACTCATAAAATATATTCCTTAATAATGAAAAAATGAACAAAGCAGTAATAAAAGATAAGGTAAATGGGGCCCCCTTAAAACGTTATTTAGTTATTGAATTTATTGAAATCTAAACAAAGGACAAAGAGAAATATGGCTTTGAAGTTACAACTAATAACAAACAAAGAAATAATATACCTAGGCGGTAAACTTGCGGTTTCTGTTGGTTCTTTGCACTGGGCGTTGTCTCGGCGAGTTGATCCCCTGTCGGCGTACGTGGCGGGTATGTTCGGTGATCGCCTCGAAAACGGCTACTTCGTCGGGGTATCCCTAACTGCAGGTGGCACTTGGACTGTGTGATCACACAGCTAGCGACGGCATCCACACTTTAACTTCACCAGCGGGCGCAGATATCATCACAATGATAGGGAATTCAAATATGCCACCACGTGGTTTAAAATTACAATCTTGAAACATCCGATTGCTATAGGCTCGGCACTTCTTCTTTCGCTGGGATTCTTTATACGCATGGGGCCTTGAGTTAACCCACCCGGTATTTTTAATATATTTGCGTTTCAACTGGCCTACAATGGCCGTACTCCTTGGCCACCCTTTTTCGACGACCTTTTCCCACGTCCGTAATTCTTTCTTGACGCTAGCCCGTGCTTGCGCGCGTAGCAGTCTCGGGGACTATTTTATTACTCCGCCGCATTAGCCAATCAGGAATAATAAAACAATCACGGGGTGGCAGCAAAACTCAAATAATCATAGTTGTGGCAAGTTGTTACCTATTTAAGAAAATACATGAGTTTAATAGCGATCAGCATTGTTGTTACTTCTACTAACCATGTGCTGTAGTTAGATACAGTACCAGTAGTCATAAGTATACGTTACTTACCACAAATTTGTCAGGTTACGCTGTGTAATAGCCGTTAATAAAAGCACTATTTACAGTAACAACTTGCATTCAGGAAACTGGGTTTAGTTGCAGGTATTAATTAACGAGAATAGTTGCCAGTAAAACTTTATCTATTGTAAATAATTTTTTATCGAGTAAACACTTTACTTAGCCCATTTTTCTCAGTGTGAATGAAGCATTTTTGATAAAATTTTAAGTTTTTTTTTTTTGTAATTGAGCATTCTGTATAAAAATCTAATGTTTGTGTTTTTTTCTAGGTTGCCTATTCCATCAGTTCATGTTCTCAATGTTAACTGTATCAATTAGGTATTACTTGTAGTTGCGTCCAAACATGAACGTGTTCTTTAGAATATAATTGCTGACAATCTACTACTAGCTCAACTAAATATTGTGTTAGGCTTTTATATATGTATCCATTTTTTTTCTAGCTAAAAATAACAATAGAAATAAACCCAAAGAAATAGCTGTACCGCTTCTAATTCATTTCGGTTCAATAACGAACTGGGTCATCATTTTGTAGCCACCTAATTGCGAGCTCTCGTTCCTTCTTTCGCTAATGACTTTCTTTTCATGTTCGCAGCTTGCAATCACACTTACTACGGAGAGGTAGGTAGGACGTACGAGTTGGAGGTGAAGCGACCCGGTGAGAAGCATTTGCCCTTTTTATGCTTCCTAAACTTCACCGCCGGTGGCAAGGTGTTTGGAGAATTAGTGCAGGTGAGAGAGTAAAAAAAAGGCTTTTATTGTTTTGCCATCATGATGAATACAATTTCGAAGTGAACCATCCAGTTATTGGAGGTGCGGGAGATATACAGGCTGATTCAAATTAAGTGCGCACCTTTGCTATCTTTGTTATTATTGATTCTAGAAAGTATTAGGGTTTTTAACGCTGATTAATATGAAATATACGAAAAAACAATTGAATGACGCATTTCCAAGAAATTTTGACATTTATATATTTCTTTAATTGAACACTCTGCATAATGTATAAAGCTACCTGCGTAGAATTATCCAGAAATGAGGTTAAAAAAATTAATAGTAAATGTGGCCTGTTTTGGTCATGTATGAATTTGCTTTAAAAAAAATTAGTGGTGAGCTTATTGAGCTAAAAGCAGTTACTGCATCTCTTCTCTCTCCAAGATGATATTAGAGCTTTGAAGTCTGTAGTTCCAGCTTCTGGTTGTTCATATTCTGAGGCGGTGAAAACTGAAGATATTGTTCAGGAAGTTCTTCGGAGAGAACAGCGAAAAAATCATATCGTTGTTTATGGTTTGGTTGAGAGTGACAACAGCGTCAAGGCTCTGACTTGATCAAGCTGCTATAAAGAATATACTTGAAATCTCAAAATAAACGTCCAATTAAAGTAGCTCTCCAGTTAAATCATGTAGTCCTTGAAGCCTTGAAGCAGAGCAAGGCCTTGAAAGCGATCCCCAACCTTTCAAAAGTATTTATAACACGCGATCGTACATCACCATTTGAGCAGAAACTGTATAACTCCGTAAGAAATGAACTGCTTCAACGCAAGTTCGCGGGGGAAAAGAATATTAAGATCAAGTTTAAAACGGAATTCCAAAAATTGTTGCATCAGATTTAAACTAGAAAAGCCCAACAGACACCTATGTCTTTACTATCAGAACGTCAGGGGATTAAGAAGCAAAACACATACTTTGCTTACTAGCACCACTTCGTCATTTTTTTGATGTAGTTTTTCTTTCTGAGACCTGGTTGTGTGATGGGATCGCTAATAGTGATTTTTTCTCCTCTAATTACAATGTAGTACGGTATGATAGATGCACTGCTTTCACTAATAGATCTTATGGTGGTGGTGTACTTCTAGCTCAATTTGTCCGTTATGGTGAACAAATTGACGTGATCTATACAGATTTTTCGCGAGCGTTTGACACCACAGACCATGCCCAATGAGAACAAGTGGTTACATTTACGTGAATTTAACCGACTTGTTCTCATTGGGTGATATCTTATTGAAAAAAATAGTTTCTTTTTGGATTTAGCAAGCCACTATTACAATTAATGAATTCTTACTTAACTTATAGAGAAAATGTGGTTTATTATAATGGATACAGATCGACGACATACATCTCAACTTCTGGTGTGCCCCAGGCATCCAATCTGGGGCCTCTTCTGTTTAATATATACGTGAATGCTATGCTTCGAAGACTGTGCCGCCTTTCGAGCAATTGAAACTGCAAAAGATTCAGCAACTTTGCAATCATGCTTGGATATACTTACTCGTTGGTGTATGGAAAATAAGCTGCAACTGAACGTCGCTAAATGTTACTCGTAAGACCAACAGAATAGTCTTCAGCTATAATATTGACAACGTCGAAATAGAGCAAAAAACAGTTGTTAAGGACCTGGGCGTACTATTTGATGAGAAGCTTAGTTTTTCGGATCACATCTCCATGATTACCTCTGCTGCCTTTAGTTCTTTGGGTTTCATTTTACGCACCTGCAAAGATTTTAATAATATCACCACTCTAAAATCGCTCTTCAGAGCTTTGATTATTAGTAGACTGGAATATGCGGCTGTTATTTGGTATGCCATTTATGACACACACATTCAAGCAATTGAACGAATCCAACGCAAGTTCTTAAAATATCTTTCATTTAAGATTGATGGAATATATCCTGCGCGTGGTATCGATTATGAACTTCTTTTACATCGCCATCATGAATTTGACTCTTTGACATCTTTAATCAGCGCTACGTTTATGAGGAATATTGTCGTGGAGAGAATAGACTCGCCTACCTTGCTGTCCAGAGTTGATCTTTGTGTGCCGAGATTGTCTTCACGAATTGGTAATAATAATTATATGTTCTATCCAATCAATTATTTATTTTAAATTTCGCTGTGTCTACCGGTTTCGGCCTTTCGCCATCATCTTCGCCATCATGTTTTGTACAAAAACATTGTACAAAACCGAATACTAAATTTACCTAGTCCATTTTCGAACACATCACGCTCATCATATAATTTTTAAATAATTTTAACGTGTTTCTAGTTTTCTTGTGCATTGTCTTTATTTTATTTAAAATTTTAATTATTAATGTTTAACACCACAAATTCAAATGACGTAGCTCTTAATTCCTCTTAGACGTACTGTTGTCCAGATGATGGCGAAAGGCCGAAACCGGTAGACACAGCGAAATTTAATATAAATAATTGATTGGATAGAACATATAATTATTATTACCAACTAAGGAAATACTCAAAAACCACCAATTTTCAAAGGGCAATCTCACCCCCTAAACCAAAACAGAAGCCGGGTGTTTTACATAGTCCTGCAAGATTTCATTAAACCCAAGTTTCATCCCGTAGCCTTTCCTCAATTAGCTAAAGATTCCCAATCCATACAACTCGCACCTTCGATAACATATAAACGCGCCCAGGGCAACACACAATGCCTTCCTGACGGAATTAATAAACTGACTTTCCAATGGATCAATAATACCAATCCGTGCCACGGCTCGCGTGCCCTCCCCAGAAAATATTCACAACCTATTGATCAATCCACCACGGTACCGGAACTGGGCCGTTGTTGTGAACTTCGAAGGGCCGCTGATTAATGTTGTCTAGGTCGGAATGAGCGTGGATTTATGGGCACCTGTCTTCGTGAACGTAATTGCTACAAATCGTATATCGTGCCGTAGATTGGGAACGCGTTGCCGCTTCCTAAAGGGCTATACGTTGAATAATTTACGGAATTTGTGTGCATTGGTAGTGCACACTATAGGTTTCTTTTTCACGTTGAAGATTTATCCGTGAAATCAGGAAACAGTTTCTGCCGCATTCTTCTAGTATACCTGCGCCAGATTAACTAATTCTTCTTTGGAAAACTTTATTTTATACATGTTACAAGTACAATGACTTTATTTATTCAAAATATTATGCTGGTAGTGACAAATAAAATACATCTGTCATGTGCATGTACGGCAATTGATACAAGAATCAGTGGCAAAATTTCTTGAAAGACCCTCTAGCTATCCCGAAAACCAGATAGTGGTAGACCATTAAAACGGAACGAGATCGTAATGATTTATTACAACCATTTTTAAATCAATTACATGGATGATGAGTAGGTAAAGTAGGCCGGTTCTAGACCACTTTCAAGGCCGTTCTCCTCCAGGTGCCCCAGAGCGGAGCTGTAGGTGGGAGGGGCAGCTCAAGGCGATGGCGTCCACGCGGACGACATCCGCGGTAGCTTGGGGAAGGTTTTTGAAACGCTAGGCGAGGGGCCTTAGTCGATGACGTCAGAGGCATTATCTTACTTACTTAATATTATATAGGTATCATATTCGATTAGGAATTCTAGAAACTTATATAGAACTATAATGAATTTCTAATATATAATAATATAATTAAATATGCTTTCTTTGTTATACGGAGTAAAAATTAAAATAGTATAAATTATTTTATTTATTTAATATTATATATCATATTCGATTATGAATTCTAGAAACTTAATAACTATAATGAAATTCTAACATTAAATAATGTAATTACATATGTCTTTTTATTTATACACATTAAAATTTAAAATAGCGTAAATCATTTTAGGTGCTAATTATTGCTTTTCAATTAAAACTTGAATGAACACATGTATTAGGAATGTAGACGTCAGCGTTATGCATTGAAACATTCCATCGACCTCCGCGTAAGAGACAATTGCTGTGTAAGCGATTCTATGGACTTGTCGTTTCTTGTTTATCCATACGGATAATATCTAGACAATTTTAAATTACAGAGCCGTTTTAAATAATCGTCTGAATAGTATTTTTTATGCAAGAAAAAAATTAGACAATAAATGATTGTGATTACGAAGTCTTGATATTTATTAAATTAAGGTGAAAGCTAACATTAAATAATATAATTCATTTTTTCTTGTTATACACCTTAAAATCTAAAATAGCATAAATTATTTTACTAATTAATTAGAATTAGAATTAGAACCTAAACGAGCATATTTGATTATACTAAAAAATAAAACCGGGATGCAATAAGAAGACAATAAAATAGTATAAATTATTTTACTTATTTAATATTACATATATTCGATTAAGAATTAAACGAACTTAACAAACTATAATGAAATTCTAACATTAACATTAACATTTAATACTTTTCTTCTTATACCGATTAAAATTTTATTAAATACTGCTTTAATAATTTGACGCAGATGTAGACGTCAGCGCTATGCTTTGAAACATTCCATAGACACCCGTATATGCGACAATCGCTGCGTAAGCGATCTTACGAACTACAGAGCCATTTTAAATAATCGTTGGATTTAACGTTAAGTAATATAACTACATACTTTTTTCTTGTTATACCAATTAAGATCTAAAATAGCATAAATTATTTTACTAATTAATATTTTTCAATTAGAACCTAAACGAGCATATTTGATTATGTTGAAAATAAACCTCGATGCAATAAGAATACAACGAAATAGTATAAATTATTCTACTTATTTAATATTACGTAGCATATTCGATTATGAATTAAACGAACTTAGTAAACTATAATGAAATTCTACATACTTTTTTCTTGTTATATCAATTAAAATTTGAAATTACTTTACGAATTATGACTTTTCAATTAGAACTTAAACGAGCAATATTTGATTATGTTAACAATGGACCTAGATGCAATAAGATTGTAAAAATTCAGTCTATTGCCGTATATGCAACACTCGTTGCCTAAGCGATCGCACAGACTTGTTGTTTCTTGTTTATAGATATCGCGAATTGATAGGTCGGCAAAATATCGATACAGGTGTCCAAATGACAAATTGAAAAAATTGAAAAGCAATAATTAGCACCTAAAATGATTTACGCTATTTTAAATTTTAATGTGTATAATAAAAAGACATATGTAATTACATTATTTAATGTTAGAATTTCATTATAGTTATTAAGTTTCTAGAATTCATAATCGAATATGATATATAATATTAAATAAATAAAATAATTTATACTACTTTAATTTTTACTCCGTATAACAAAGAAAGCATATTTAATTATATTATTTAATATTAGAAATTCATTATAGTTCTATATAAGTTTCTAGAATTCCTAATCGAATATGATACCTATATAATATTAAGTAAGTAAGATAATGCCTCTGACGTCATCGACTAAGGCCCCTCGCCTAGCGTTTCAAAAACCTTCCCCAAGCTACCGCGGATGTCGTCCGCGTGGACGCCATCGCCTTGAGCTGCCCCTCCCACCTACAGCTCCGCTCTGGGGCACCTGGAGGAAAACGGCCTTGAAAGTGGTCTAGAACCGGCCTACTTTACCTACTATGATGAGCTCCACCAAGATAATGCAACACCCCATACACAAAGGAAATGATAGAATTATTGCATGATTTTCTGATAATCGGATAGAACATGTTCCACACGATCTCCGGATTTGGCAATTATGAATTATTTCATTTATTCATACTTAAAAAATAGAGTACTTACAAATCGTATCTTGTCATATACATATTGTAATGTAATGTAATATTAGATTTGGTATTCATTATGTATTTACTTATTATAGGATTTTAGTATTTGCATAAACTCAAAATATATAATTTGTATTATTTTATAATGGAAATTAATGTTTAATTTAATATAAACAAACATATAACACTTTATAGATGTTGATTTCAAAATTTCAAAGTACACATATTTTGCTGTGTTTCATAAGAGGAAAGCTACCAACCATATTGAAATGTAATTATTATTTTATGTACGCACCTGTTTGTAAGTCCAGTATAATTTCGACTAAATCGTATTAGTAGTCATGGAAGTTGAATATAATTTATCGTCTGACAACTGTACGATAGCCTGGTATCCTAGGTATCTATTTTAATTGAATGGGGCGTGACTCAATGTGATTCGTATAAAGAAAATGTATGAAAATCCTTGGTTACGTATGGATAGTTGATAAAAAGTCTGAGAAAAAACTGTGTCATTTCTCATCAAATATAAATCAATTAAACCGTATTGCGGGGGTATATTTGGTATTGAAGGGGATAAATTCACGAATTTGGTGTTTACTATATCTGGGAACTTGTTCTACATGGGAGTGTGCATGTGTTTGCTGTTCCGAGTCTAATCATACATCCTGAATGTAACGAAGGAGGTGAATATACGAGCAAATCTGGATTGTCACTACAAGAAATCACATTCGGAGGTACTCTGGCGTCTGTATGAACCGATAAACGAGGTATCTGGTCAAAACATTGTTTAGAATTAATGATCATATTCATTTACTTTTGCGTCTAACACGGGTATCAAAACGTTATTTGACAGTTACAGACATTGCAAATATTTCAAATTTACCGCCAGAAAGATCATGTGATTTATCTGGTAATATTTACAGTGTAAATGTGGCTTTTTCATTTGCTCCTCTTGGTTTCAAAACACACTATAGTGACTTTAAATGATAAACGATTGCAGTGCCTCCATTGGTTTTTTCACAATCATTCTTTAAAGCCCGCTCTTAATGACTTCTTATGCTTCACTGGTAAGCATTTCTAGGACCTTAGATTTCTTTTTCTTTTGGGGAAAATAACAAAAACATTACATCCGCACAGTTTCGCGAAATCCCGAAACTTTAGAATTGCAAATTGTTTTTCGACCATTCAATCTTTCCCTTTTTCCACGTCAGAGTTCCTCCAAAAGGGGGTGATTTTTAATTTAGAAAAATAAAACGCGGAAAGACGACCTTTTCCCCCGAGTTTCCGCCCCGAAATGAAAAACCGAACCTCCGGAATAAAAAGAAACCCGTCACACATACATACATATACAAAACAGAGAGAAATACAAATATAAGCCGGGGCCGAAACTCATTCATTTGCTTTGCCTGTGTTCCAGCTGTCCTTCGAATCGTTTTCGGTCGGGACCTTCGAGTCGTTTACCTCGGAGGGTTGTCCCGACGGCTACATATCAATCAGGGAGGCCAACAGACCCCCGCCCGGTGGAAAGTGGTGCGGCAGCGCTTGGGGATACACAGTCTATTACAGCGAGACTTCCAGCATCAATGTGACGCTGCATCTGGATAGGCTATCGCAGCAGGTTAGTAGGGGAGGTGGAGGTTTTGTTTCGCGTGTCTCCGCAGCACGTGATAAAATACCGTTGAATGTGTGTTATCTAACGGGCGACACTGGGGAACGTGGAGAGAACAGCCGATGGGGCTTTTGTATAAATTTTGAATGGGTTGCGTGTTGTGATGTGCCGAGGTGTGCAAAGTTTGCAAATGAATTTGACGAATTTTTTTTTTTTTGCTGTTGTGGTCGTTACTGATTCTGGGTGTGGAGTTCTGTAACTATATTTTGTTTTACAATGGGGAACAAATGAATAATGAAACAGTTTTGTTGTTCTTTTTTTTGTGTAGATTTATTTGATAGAACTTTTTTGCAATCCAATACAGAAGTAGATACGGTAAAAAAATATGTCAGCGATGATTTTGTTTTAATACTTATTAACAGAGACCGGATTATATGCAAAGAAAAACTGGAATATATGCGCATATATATGTATCGATTTTTGAGAAAATATGCATGTGGTAGAACCTGGGGCATGTATGCAAAAAAATTGCGACAATATGCAAATGCATTTTTACATAAAATAAATAAGAGCAAAAATTTAAACATTAGCTTTATCGCACAAAATATTTTCACAACATATTTCTAAAACAATTTATAATTAAATGTTTTTCAAAATTGAGTAAAAGAAAGTTTTGTCTTCTATCAGAATACATGTGTTTCGAAATAGAAAAGCTTCTTTCAACATCCACAGATGCAATTTGGTGCATTTTTTAACTTTGCCATACATTCTAAACTAAAATTAAAGTCGAAATCGTTTACTGTTTCACCTTCCAAAATTTTCTTAACTTTCTTCAATTTCAATTACCCCGCATTTTTATTTATAACTTTTTTAAATTTATCGTACTATATAGAATTACCTATTGTACCCTTAACCTTCTTACATAGCATATCAAATTCGTCAACTATTTCGACAGATTCCGAGAGCGACATCCCTTGCGTTTCTAGTTTACGAATGGAACTTGAAACAAAGCAATAATTTGACTTAATATACAAAAGGTTTTGTAGCAATTCTGTTTGATGTTACTATGTTTTTACAGTTTTCTAGAGCAATGCAATCAGCAGTGATTTCAAGAATTACATTTTTTATACCTTCAAAATTATCGACGAAAAAAATTGCAGCCTCTAACCATGTACCCCATCTCGTAATAATCGGTTCAGGAGGCAACTTAACACCGGGAAGTCGCTCCTTATAAAATTGGATTCGTAAAGGTGCTTTTAAAAATACTTTTTTGACATTGCTAATTAAATCATTAATCAAAGGGAATTGATTCCTAATGTCTTCGGCTACACGATTGAACCCATGAGCTAAACAAGTGGTATGAATAATGTTACTATAAAATTTTGTTAAATTTTGCGCGGCTTTTATCATGTATGGTGCAGCGTCGGACAACATTAGTAATTTTTTTTCATACCAGGTAAAAAGAAATTTGAACGAATTGGGCAATTGTCACATTATTTGTTTTTTGAAGTTCTTTATTATATATTAATAAAATATGATTTACCTACAATATCCTCATGAAGAATTCCTATTAACAAATGGGCAATATAACGGCCACACTTATCCGTACTTTCATCTACCATGATATAAATAAAATTATTCCCTACCAATTGTTGAATTTCTGCTATTGTTTGCTGGTAACAAGATGTGACATAATTTTTCCGTAAGGTACTTTCGTCAGATATATTATGCTTGCAATATTTTTGCAGAAATGATTTCAAATTAACATTGTTTAATTGTTGCTAATGGTATATTAGACGAAATTAATGCGTTACACAGATCCCGTATTATATTCTTCTTATTCTGAGTTTCGTGAAGTTGATGCTACACATTGACGTATAGATTGCTGCACACATGCGGATCGCTTTAGTTTTTCACATTTTCCAATATGTTATGGAGTTTTAGCGTGTTGATCAATCACGTATTTTCTCTCAGAAGACACCTACAACAACAATTGTCATTTTATATCAAAAGTTAAAGAATTTAAAAAACAATTGTAAAGCTTTTAGTAAAATTAAACTTACCGGTTTACTACAGGCTCGACAAAATATTTTGTCGCCATCCTTTACCAGTTCAGGATATGGCTTAATCCATAAAGAAATTTTGTTCGCTATACTCATTGCATGTACGCACATTATTTAAAAACGTAACACAATTACATGCTGTTTCGCTCAAAGATATTAAATGAATGAATAGTTTATTTGGGAATTAATAATAATAAAACGTATTTACCACATCCCTTCTGGTAGGCGAAATTGAACACGTGCAGTTCTTGGAAAAAAGTATTAGAGAAACCAATGTAAAAGATTTATCGTTCTGAGAATCGTCGGTTGTCGATCTACACTAGGAAATACTAGGAATTTTTACTAATAGAAAGGATAAGAAAAAGCTTAAATATGCAATATATGCAACTTTTGTAAAAATATGCAAAGAAATGCCTAAATATGCAATCTATGCAATCACTAATTAGCGCTAATTAACTTCAATTAGTGTAATACGTTTACAGTTATGCAAAAATAAAATATATGCACTTTGCATATCATCCGGTCTCTACTTATTAACAACAAATGTATTATTTTTCTGTTAGAATCCGGACTGCAGCAAGTCCATTAAAATCTGTTTGAGCAAAACGCAAATCATATCTCGCATTTCACTATTTGAAAAGTCATCATGCCTTGGCATTTTTGATTACTACTTATTCTTGTACAAATAAGACAGAAAAAGATAAGGCTATTTGCTTAGCATTTTTTTGATACAAGCTTCACAAGCATAAATAATGATAGCTGTCAGATGGATAAGCCAACTTTGTATTTTAAGAATTAAAAATTACGATATTGGCACAAAATGCACTGAAGCTTTCGAATGCAAATATTTCGAATTTTCTTTTCTTAACGACACACTGTATATATCGCTATGTTATATATGTTAAATATAAAAAAAATCATAAGTAAAATAGCCAATATTTCCATTATATTAATACAGAAAATGTTGATCTCAGCCATCTGTGCATCAACCTTGTCAATACAAGCATGAACATAACTTAAAGTCTGTGCGTAAGTAACTGCCAGATTAGGAAACTGTTGTCGCAAATCCTGCCTGCGCTGATTAATGGAATAAATCCATTCTCCCTTATATAATTATCGACCAGTTCTAAAGTAACTTTCCATAATAAATGTCTTATGTTGTAATTCTAACATGTTCCAATAAAATAATACAAGCAAATGCAACCGTTTCTAATTTTGATTTGTCGGTCATTGACAGCTGTCACAATTTGAGGTACAATTGAAAAGTCCAGTGTCGTCAATCTTACTAAAGAATTTACTTAAAAAAACAGCCCACTCTAATCAGGAAAATATTTGAAAGTACGGTATTATATTTTAATGTCGTGTGCCCTCGTGAACATTCCGCGTACGCAAGTCGAATATAGTTTAACTCTCCCAAAATTAAGTTAGTACAGTATAGCTTTAAACCCCCGCTCATGGGTGAAACGTAATCTACACTCCAAACTCCATTAACATACAAATCATTATTATTATTATTATTGCTATTACCGCTCTGTTTGTATCGAGCTAGAAGCTAGAGTAATTGCCACTGGATGAAGTGGTATAATGAAGGTAATATCCTACCTTAATGTGCCTCGGTAAACGATGTCCTTTGAAAATGCGTTATTATATTGAATATTAACTTGCCACCGCAGTTCCAACTGTGGTATTATAACTCGATAAATAATGAACTCCATCGACATGATGCATTATTCATATCTTCCCTTAAATATGCATATTGGAAATAGAGGGCTTTTTGTCCAGTGAAAGAGACTACCCTGACTCAATAATATCTGATGTATATACATAGATAACACTATGTAACAATTTCTATTAATTTTTGTCTTTGGGTTGTAACAGTCATTTCCTATTTTCTTATGTCAGAAAAGTATAAAAACAGTCGATTATTTCCCACAAACTTTGCTTTTGTGACCAAGACAATGATATTTTAAAATTTACAAGCAAACCCAAAATGAGAAGTACATATTATGTCGTTCGACGTAGAATACGGGAACTAAAGGCATCAGTGACGGGAGTGAATTCCTTTACGATAGGAATGACAATAAATATATCTGTCAAAGTGACAAGTATTTGTATTTTCGGTTTTAGATTTGTTTTTTTTTTTTTTTTGAAACAAAACGAAACTATCACAACGAAGATGTCTCAACCAATCAACTTGCTTTGATAATTTATTGCCATATTGTTCAAGCACTATTTTAAATTTTGACAGATCCAATGTTCCAACGTCCCTCCATTTAAAACGTGTACACTCCTAAAGCTGATATAATAGACTCGTCCCACGATTTCAGCGCTCAAAACGGTGTGTATATGTACTTCTCATTTCACTATACCTATTTTCTAATTAGATGATGGCTTTCAAGAGATTGCAAACATGAAGCAGACGCGTTTTGCTATGTTTGTGGTCAGTTTATTAAGACAAGAGGATGGTATAGGGGAGAAAAGAGATCCATGAGATTTGCAATTCCAAGCATTTGGCGGGAACCCACTAACCACTCAAGCAACTGCTACTTTTGCATTGTGGACCCTTCCAAACGCCATACTGGCAAAAATGCACCTGCTGTCATGTATCCGGATCTTCCTTCATCCATGGCCCCAGTATTACACAGCCCTCAGCTTCCATTACCTACTCCTAAGATAGGTCAGGCGTCTTCAATCAGCAACAGCGAGTCAGAGTGTAAAGAAAATATTGTAGAATCAGATGACGATTTCATATATGGAGATGATGAGAGAGGTCCATACTACCCCAACCAAAAAAACATCAACGACTTAGTTAGAGATCTTGGACTCTCCAAGTCCAATGCTGAGATTTTGACCTCTACGCTGAAGCAGTGGAACTTGCTGGATGAAACTGTGCGAGTCGTAGATCAGAGAAAGCGTCACCAAACTTTTTCTAGCTTTCTCACCTATCTAGATGGACTCTGCTTTTGCCACGATGTGACTGGGTTATTTGAGGCAATTGGAAACGCCTATAAACCAAATGAGTAGCGTCTCTTCATTGACAGCTCTTTAAGAAGCCTCAAAGCAGTACTGCTGCATAATGGTAATAACTTTCCATCTCTTCTTCTGGGTCAGTCAGTGCACCTCAAAGAGGATTACTTTAACATCAAGACCTTGCTGAAAGTTTTGAAGTATGACAAGTATAGGTGGGAGGTCATCGGCGACTTCAAAATGGTGTCATTCCTCATAGATCTGCAAGGTGGTTTCACCAAATTTCCATGTTATCTTTGTCTTTGGGACAGCAAGGACACCAGTGCACACTACAACAAGCGCGACTGGCCACAGAGGACAGAGTTTTCGATAGGGGAAAACAATATCAAATGGGAGCCACTGGTAGACCCTCTAAAGGTGCTGATGCCACCACTGCACATAAAAAGCTCGCCCGTAAGAAGAAAATATTGATGATATACACTGTGTCCACTTAAATATGAGACTAATGGGGGCAAAAAAAATATTATTGAATCTATAAAAAAAATTTATATAAAATAAAAGGCAGTGCTTCTTTAGAAATATATTTGGGGTTTAAAATTAACATTCGTAATTTTGCTGTAATTAAGAAAAAAAAAAGGAATTGTCTTGAGAATAAATCACCCTTATTCTTAAAGATATGAAGAAGCTCCATTAGAAAAAAAGTACCTCAAATTCCTAAATATGCCAAAATACCAACTTTCAAGTAAAAATCGAAAAAACATATTTTTACAAAAAAAAAAAACATTAAAAAAGTATTTTTTCAATGTTTGGCTCATATTGTGTAATTTTGTAGAATTCCATTTCTTTAATTTCTACTTTGAAAATTTGTATTTTGGCACATTTAGGGAGTTGAAGTACTTTTTGCTAATGGAGCCTTTTGGTATCTTTAAAAACAAGCGTGTTTTATTCTCAAGACAATTAATTTTTTTCTTAATTTATAGCAAAACCACGCATTTTAACTAAGTTTGAATATAAAATATGTTTTTAAAGAAGCACCAACTTTTATTTTACATAATTTTTTTTTATAAATTCAACAATAAAAATTTTTCCCATTTGTCTCATACTTCAGTGGACATACGATATACATATGTGGGTATATTTCAAATTTTCATTGTCCTAGTCGCAAAAGCAAAATTAGAGGGGAATAAAAGTATTTTTCTATTGTTTTGAAGCATAAATAAGTTGGAAATAACGCTTACTACTCACGGACAAAAAACGTGTTACATAGTGTAATGAATATAAGTATCTCTTTCACAGATATTCGAATACTGACATTTATTTGTGGATAAAAGTGTGAACTTTGAGAATACACTGAAGGCGTATGAACCGCGATATTTTAGCATTGAGATTTCCGATTGAGTGACACGACATATAAGGTGTCTTACTTACACGTTATATCAATATAAAATAGCACAACACTTCAGCATTAAATACGAGACATAAAACTGCAAAAGGACACATACAAGAAACTCAACAGCCTCCCGTCTCTCTCTGGCACTTTATTATAAAACCTCAGCGCAATTAGTCTCAGAAAAGCGCGCTCTTACTTCCTCGTTCCTCGTCATAATCAACGCGGTCTTCAAACGCTGTCCGCCCACCCGCCAGCCAGCCGTGGAGGGAGGGAAAGAATTCTAATTTGAGCGAAGAGCAGCGAACGCAACGGGTGCTCAACCCTAATTAGCGTTTGACGGTAGCGGCGCTTCGTTTTCGCGAGGAATACGAATGGGAGCCGTTGTATTCGACAGTATGAGAAGTGAGTGGGACCGCGTAAGGAAATATAAAAAAAACAAGTCGGAAGAGCCGACACAAGAATAGAAATGAATATGTAAAGAGGAGAATTGCTTTTTTGTGCATTCCGCGAATTTTTTACGTCGTACCGCGTTTGACAGATGAAAATGGAAGCGCGGGGGAAGGGCATTTTTATACAGGAATCCGTGCATTGATGTAGCTAATGTATACAGAGTGTCGCACTGAAGACTTGGTATTTGATTACAGCTCTATTATTGATTTTAGGAAAAAACCTTTGTATAACAGTTTTACAGAATTCAGTGCTGTATGATTAAAAAATATTTCTATTCCCAATATATGCGACAAACTTTAAGAACTAATTCCTGAGCTTATTTTGATCATAAAAATTCGTATGAGTATATGTCCAAAACGGTTTGGTTTCAAAGTTATTGAATGTTTAATAATAAATTATGAACTATGACTACACGATATAATATCACAGTTGGTTCTTCAAAACTATTGTGTTGAGAGGGAATTGTTTATTTGTCATTTCAATATTTGTCAATAGTTGTCAGAGTATTCATTCGGTTTATTGCCAGTTTCTGTTTTCTAAAATGAATTACACGAATGCTGAGATGTGTGATATGCATTTCGTTTACGGTCTTGCCAATGGAAATTCGCGTGCTGCTAGACGTCTTTATGAAGAACGATACCCGAACGTATCATCCCGCATCATTTCAATAATTGCCCGTCTTCACCACGTCTTAGTGAAACGGGAAATTTAAAAAAACGGACGACTGATAACGGGCACCCATCTACAGTGAGAACTCCACAAGTTGAAGAAATGGTACTAAATGAAATTGAGGAACATCCTACAACAAGCACCAGAAAAATTGCGTTTGCTTTAAACATTAGTCAGGCCACAGTTTGGAGAATATTGAAAGATCAACTGTTGTATCCATATCACATTCAACGGGTGCAGGCACTTTTACCGGCAGATTTTCCGCAAAGAGTGGCTTTTTGTCAATGGATGCAATACAAAATCGCACAAAATCCTGACTATTTGTCTCAAATATTCTTCATCATCGAGGCTACTTTCTCTAGAAACACGATTATTAGTTTTCATAATAATCACATATGGGCCGAAGAAAATCCGCACGAACTAATGAATGCCCGTCATCAACATCAATTCTCTGTCAATGTGTGGCCGGAATTGTTGGAGATCACTTGATAGGTCCACATTTTTTACCGATGCGGTTAAATGACGAGGTATACCGCAATTTTCTTGAGAGGGAGTTACCACTACTGCTGGAAGAAGTTCCGTTGCATTAAGATTACAAATGTATTTTATGCATGCGGTGCTCCAGCGCATTTTAGTTTTAGTTGCTCGCGAGTTTTTGGACAATACGTATCAGATCGGTGAATAGGGCGGGAGGTCCACAACCGTGGCCTCCTCGGTCTCCAGACTAAAATTCTTTGGATTTTTTTTTCTGGGTCACCTTAATCATTAGTTTATACGACTTCCATTGAAAATGTCGATGAACTGAGAAATCGTATTATCGCAGCTTTTCAAACAATTCGAAATACCCCTGGTATTTTAGAACGGACTCGCCAGTCAATACGACGGAGGATAGAAGCTTGTATTTGCATTGGGGGCGATCATTTCAACAGTAGTAGAAGTTAATTTTGTTTTACTAATTATTTTGTTAATTTATAATAACACATTAATTATGTTAACTTACTATTAACATTGTACAACTTTAGAACTAAGCGACTTTGGACATATGTTCTTATGAACTTTTATGATCAAAATAACCCCAGGAATCAGCGCTTAATGTTTGTCGCAAATATTGAGAATCACCCTGTATACCGAGTGCGCCATTAGTGTGTCGGCGGAATTTAGTAGGGAAACTATCAAAGATAGGAAAGTGAGATATTCTATAGATAAGTATATCACTATGCATCATATAAAATTATTTACCAATATACAGGGTGTTGCAAATTCCCGCAACCACTTTCAACTATTTTATTTTAAATAGATTGCTATATTTTTTAGTAGATATTTTGATAGCCACCTAAAATATCTTTACAATGATATATGGGTGTCATGCACTTCTGACAATTGCTTTTGATGTATATCGCAAATTTTGTCAAAATTTTTACGATTACAGCTTCTGAGATTTTAAACTTTATCCCAAAAACTGATGTATTGCAGCACGTTATTCTTTTGTTATTAATCGGAGGAGAGGGCTAACACTTTATGTTTCGAGGTGATGCAACGTAAAAATATATACAGGGTGTTAAATATATAGTGTCACATTTATCAAAATTCAAACGCTTTTTCTCGATTTTTTTAAATAGATTAAATGGAACCTATGAAAAGGATATTTCTCTCAGTGCAGTTTCTCCGTTTTCAACATAAAAAAAAGAATATTATAACAGAAACTGTGGAAAATATTAGAATGCATATTTATTTAAAGTTGTTAATCTTTCTCTATTTTTTATATCACCTGAAATTTTTATATCGCTTGCACATATTGTTAGGCATTTTATTTTATTTTGAGCTCCGAAATGGATCTAGGAAATTTTTAACTATGCATCCATCGAATTTCGAGATATGAACCACGACTAGGAACGAATTACGTTCGTAAGTCTGTTGCTTTCCAAATTATTAATAACAACTAAACCACAATAGATCTTACAATTATAGTGATCAACACAAATCTTACATAAAAAATACAGGGTTAAAAGCACTGTGTGGAAACATTACAAGAATGTTATTCTAAACACTATAGCGGGTTATTCAATAAAGAAGTTTTTTTACCCCATAAAAACCCACTTCCATTCCACTACGTACCGTATAACTTACAGAAGAATTTAATTTCGCCAGCTAAACCGAAAACCGAAAGCCGGTTTACCATGAACGCTTCGCGCGCAGAATTCCGAAGAAAGCATAACGACTTATTTTATGTCGCGTAAAACATATAAAGAACTCCCTGATAGCATCTGAACTACCGCAGTTTTGAGATTTCAATGTAGGTATTACCTATTTCCTTTCGGCACTTGTGGCAGCCCCAAAGTTCGGGATTGCGAAATTCTTTATTCGTCGACCATTTCATCTTTTCCCTTTAGTTCCAGTCGACGCGTTCGGGGGTAGCTGCTGTCGTCCTCAGAATGTGGAGGCGTTAATAGAAATGTAATTTTTCACGGCGGAACTTTTCCACGTGAATGGAGTCCTTGTGAGCCGCGAAGTATAGAAGCCTTGTGTTCATCAAGGTGCCGTTTCATTCCGGGGAATGAAAAATGTGACATTTTATTATTTTTTTTTTTTTTCGTTTTGAGAATTTTTTTTGTCGGCGGTAAATAAGTCCGGTTAATTCATTTACTAGAACGCTTTCGGCGTACTTTGCAAAAATATNATATGAAATATTGAAGAAGCTTATTTTAACCTGGATACTTAATTTATTTTACATTCACTGAAATGCAGGAAGAACTATAGAGAATTTACTGTAATTATAGGAATTTATTTTGGCTAATATATCTATAAAATTCAGAAAACTTTTAATATAATTACACAGTTAACACTGTACGCACTTTCGGTACTACCAATCAAATTTTATGATTCGTGTGACTGAGTTTTGATGAATTAGACCAGTGAAGTGAGAAGAAGTATAAGGCGACACATTAGACGATAATTAAATGCTTGGACGTAAACGGATCACATTGAGCATTTTTTTAGCTCTATTGTCATGGTTCAAGTTTTGCTGCTTGTAAATTGCATTTGTAAGTATATGTATCTAAATTCTTCATAACAACCTTTATAATTTTGAAAAATACTTTATTATATCAAAATTTTAAACATTTGTTTGCAAGACCTAGTTTTAGTGAAAATCTTGTTATGTTTTCGTCGTTATCGTTTATGCATTCCCTTAATTTGAAACCAGCTATTTAAGACATCATTTCCAAATTTCTGGATTTCCGTTAGATATTTTAAACCATAAATTCATTTATACATCGAATTCTCTTAGTTCTTCTGCTTCTCAGTGAATCTCTAATAAATTTTTTAGATCTAGGTTATATAAGCTCCTCCAATTTTTTCATATCTAAGTCTAAGTCCCCAATACTATTCATCGATCTTGAACACGCGACGTGTAACAACAATGATTATAACAATAATACTTACTAATAATAGACCATTGGATATCATGTCATGCCTACCGATTGAAATTATTCGCCATTTGATAGCGGTAATAAACAAGCGAGTAATAAAAGAAAATACTGAAGATGGGTATAGGAATCTACAGCAAATCGGTATAGAATTTATGTACATCCAAATAGGAAAATGTACAGGGTGTTCTATTTGAAAATTTAAGTTTTGCAAATTCATAATTTTGGATATGTCACAATTTCTAAACCCGTATTAATTCACTGATTTTTTTCTCTACGTTTGGTAAACAATGTTGTATTGTTGATTTCAAAGTCGGAGATTTCTGCCACTTCAATCAAGTGAGAATTAATCAATTACAACAACATGTAATGTCAAATTTTAACAAAAATGTAATATTTTAAACAGTTGAAGATAGGTATAGATACCCTAATGGTAATCGTCACAGAATTTTATGGTAAATTCAAAATAATAAATATATCGTGTTCCTTTAAATAACAAAGTCGTGGCGACTTCGGTTAACCGAAGTGCAAAAAGGTGAATATTTTCGAAGAAAGTAAGTGCCAATTGTTGCAAACCCCAATTTTAAAACTAGGAATTTCGTTTAAGCCGAAAACTCTAACCAGCGTTCGTGGAAAAACCCTGTTAATATTCATTAATTTATAGTATAAAAAAACATCTTATTTACAATTAACAGGGTACAAAAAACCATGGACTGAAAGTCCCGGATGAAACAACCTGGTGATCTAAAATTAAGAAGGACAATTCAATCTTCAGCAAACAAATGGAAGCTTTGTTCTAGAAGGAAAATCATAAATCACAAAAAAAAATCCACGGGTTTCAAAAATTAAAACAAAAAAAATTAAATTAAATTACACGTGGAGAAACAAATATAAAAATTATGAATTACATCAAGCTTAAGCTTCTTTTCACCTAAGCCGAGTGATTCAACTCATTAAATCAAAACTAAAAAAAACGAAAATTTAAACTCTTAACGCGGTATCTTCTAGAACAAAAATTTTTAACGGCCTTCATATAAATTGTGCACAACAATATAACACAATTAATTAAAATGAGTTGTCTGAATGATGATCAAATAACAATATTAATCGAACAAATCTTAACAAAAGAAAGATTGCAAAATGGGTGCAATGAGCTAAATATTTACATGTACTTACGCGACATCAATTCAGTAACTAAGTCCCTAAGAGGGCACTTCTCGCATACATATAACAAAATAACAATTGCGCGCGCTGCAACAGCCGCAAAGATCATCGAATATGCCTTTTAAGAAGGAAATAATACAAGATAAACAAATGCTAAACATATTAAGGAATGAAAATAAACTAAAAGACTGAACAGATAAATACTTAAATTCATCAAACAAATCTATTTACAAAAACTAATTTAAAAACAAAATAAAACAAATTAACTTCTGTGAGAATTTGCGCGCGGCATAGCCAAAGCTTGATCTTCGAAAAATAAACACTGAGTTTACAAAACCCGGAGTGCCAGTCCACAGCAGCACGTATTATTCCTAAAAGTTTTTTTATTACAAATACTAATGTCATAAAACAACACGCTTAGATTTGTAATAGATGCGTAATTGATATTTCCTATCCTATCCTTATACCTTGTTCTAATTTTATATTAAAAATCATACGACGCTCACATTATTTTCAGACCACTCATTTCTATTTATCTGTAATTAGTCCTCCTATCGAGGGCACTTGTCCTGTCACCGCCGAAAAAAAAAGAGACATCAACAATTATTATACGGTAGCGAAGTACCGTTCGAGTGTGTTATTATTAAATTATCATTATTTTACGTACGTAAGTATTATTGGCGCATGTGAACAAGATCCACGAGGCGATTGGAGGGAGCCCTTCCGTTTTTAGCTCGCTATCAATTAGATATAAAAATACCGATGTATATGCATAATTAAACTGCTTGGTGTACCGTAGATAATGGACTTCGAAAACGTTAAAAAAAAACGCTGATAGCATTCCATGGCCGTGTTTTACCGGTTAATTTCATTTTAAATTGTGGCGAATGTGAATTCTGCAATCAGATATGTATTAACCAGAGTAGTTATAATAGAAGCTCCCGGAGGCTACATATTAAAATTTTTAGACTAATGTAATTGAACAGAATAAAATATCATTTCCACAATTTTAGTTCAATGAAGCAGTTATATACAGGTATCCATTATTGTTATTAGGTATTACACCAGGGCTTTGTACTACAAAAAATACGAATTTTACAATTGCAAGAAAATATTTTACTTTTTCAATAATTTCCTAACAAAAAAAGATCTTGTAATTACCTGCACATAAAAAACGAAATCATTAAATCAAAGAAATATTCATTAACCCAAGCATGTGGCTTGTTTATATACAGGGTGATTCTCAATATATGCGACAAACTTTAAGAGCTGATTCCTGAGGTTCTTTTGATCATAAAAGTTCATATGAGTATATGTCCAAAATGGTTTGGTTTTAAAGTTAATGAATGTTTAATAATAAATTATAAACTATGACTAACACGATATAATATCACAGTTGGTTCTTCAAAAACTATTGTGTTGAGAGGGAATTGTTTATTTGTCATTTCAATATTTGTCAATAGTTGTCAAGAGTATTCATTCAGTTTATTGCCAGTTTTTGTTTTCTAAAATGAATTACACGAATGCTGAGATGTGTGATATGCATTTCGTTTACGGTCTTGCCAATGGAAATTCGCGTGCTGCTAGACGTCTTTAATAAAGAACGATACCCGAACCATACCATCCCGCATCATTCAATATTTGCCCGTCTTCACCAACGTCTTAGTGAAACGGGAAATTTAAAAAAAACGGACGACTGATAACGGGGCAACCATCTACAGTGAGAACTCCACAAGTTGAAGAAATGGTACTAAATGAAATTGAGGAACATCCTACTACAAGCACTAGAAAAATTGCGTTTGCTTTAAACATTAGTCAGGCCACAGTTTGGAGAATATTTAAAGATCAACTGTTGCATCCATATCAGATTCAACGGGTGCAGACACTTTTGCCGGCAGATTTTCCGCAAAGAGTGGCTTTTTATCAATGGATGCAACACAAAATCGCACAAAATCCTATAAAAACTATTTGGTTCAAATATTCTTCACCGACGAGGCTACTTTCTCTAGAAACGCGATTATTAATTTTCATAATAATCACATATGGGCCGAAGAAAATCCGCAGGAACTAGTGAATGCCCGTCATCAACACCAATTCTTTGTCAATGTGTGAGTCGGAATTGTTGGAGATCACTTGATAGCTCCACATTTTTTACCGATGCGGTTAAATGACGAGGTATATCGCAATTTTCTTGAAGAGGAGCTACCACTACTGCTGGAAGAAGTTCCGTTGCAATTAAGATTACAAATGTATTTTATGCATGATGGTGCTCCAGCGCATTTTAGTTTAGTTGCTCGCGAATTTTTGGACAATACGTATCCAGATCGGTGGATAGGACGGGGAAGTCCACAACCGTGGCCTCCTGGGTCTCCAGACTTAAATTCTTTTGACTTTTTTCTCTGGGGTCACCTTAAATCATTAGTTTATATGACTTCCATTGAAAATGTCGATGAACTGAGAAATCGTATTATCGCAGCTTTTCAAACAATTCGAAATACCCCTGGTATTTTAGAACGGACTCGCCAGTCAATACGACGGAGGATAGAAGCTTGTATTGCAGTTGGGGGCGGTCATTTTCAACAGTTAGTATAATTTAATTTTGTTTTACAAATTATTTTGTTAATTTATAATAAAAACATTAATTATGTTAACTTACTATTAAACATTGTACAACTTTAGAACTAAGCGATTTTGGACATATGTTCTTATGAACTTTTATGATCAAAATAACCCCAGGAATCAGTGCTTAAAGTTTGTCGCATATATTTAGAATCACCCTGTATATTTGTAGTGGCAACTGGAAAAAATAATAAAACTAATTTGCTTGCAGTGTGTGTCGTAAAATTTATGTTTATAGTATTGAACTTATAAGTTACTAAAACGAGAATGGATTTATTTTAATAAGTTTTCGTCTGCAAATTTTCCTTCAACATAAATCTCTATATATACGTAATATCTAAATAAATTATAAAATAAGTTAAATAAAGAAAGCTACTCCAATTAATATTAAACACTCGACAATACTTACGTCAGGGAAATGGAAATCTATGCTGGTACTAAATTCTACGCACACCAAATATTTTGACTACTTAATCCTGTTTAAGATAAACACGCCTATTAGATAAAGATCCAGATAAGCGTCAATGACATATTATTTTCAATATGTAACGTGTGTTAATACGCACTCGAAATTTGTAGGATTTCGGGCGCGCATAACACGGCGATTACGAACGGTAGCAATAAATTTTCAAAGTTTTACATTCAACGTAGGACGAGTAGCTTATGGTACATATATTTTTTTGTTATCGAATCGTGTAAAGGATGTGTTCGATGGAGAAACAAGATTTGTGACTTTCGAAAATTATGGCTAAGTGGTTCTCATTTCGCTATGAACGCGCTAAATTTACGTTAAAACAAACACTCGAAAAGTAAGACCGAACGAACCAACTTTAGTAAATATTTCAGATTAAATGTTATTAGTAGAGACCGGATTATATGCAAAGTGCATATATTTTATTTTTTGCATATCTTTAATTATAGTCTATATGTAGACGTATTACACTAATTGAAGTTAATTAGCGTTAATTAGTGATTGCGTATATTGCATATTTAGGCATTTCTATGCATATTTTTACAAAAGTCGCATGTATTGCATATTTAAGCTTTTCTTATCTTTTCTTTTAGTACAAATGCTAGTAATTCCTAATGTAGATCGACAACCAACAATTCTCAGACGATAAATCTTTACATTGGTTTCTCTAATACTTTTTTCCAAGAACTGCACGTGTTTAATTTCGCCTAGCAGAAGGGATGTGGTAAATACGTTTTATTATTATTAATTCCCAAATAAACTATTCATTCGTTGAATATCTTTGAGCGAAACAGCATGTAATTGTATTACGTTTTTAAATACTGTGCGCACATACAATGAGTATAAGCGAACAAAATTTCTTTATGGATTAAGCCATATCCTGAACTGGTAAAGGATGGCGACAAAATATTTTGTCGAGCCTGCAGTAAACTGGTAAGTTATATTTACTAAGAGCTTTACAATTGTTTTTAATTCTTTAACTTTTTGATATAAAATGACAACTGTTTTTATAGGTGTCTTCTGAGGGAAATTACCTAATTGATCAACACGCTAAACTCCATCACATGTTGGAAAATGTGAAAAACTAAAGCGATCCGCATGTGTGCAGCAATCTATACGTCAATGTGTAGCATCAACTTCACGAAACTCAGAACAAGAAGAATATAATACGGATCTGTGTAACGCATTAATTTCGTCTAACATACCATTAGCAAGATTAAGCAATGTTAATTTGAAATCATTTCTGCAAAAATATTGCAAACATAATATACCTGACGAAAGTACCTTACGAAAAAATTATGTCACATCTTGTTACCAGCAAACAATAGCAGAAATTCAACAATTGGTAGGAATAATTTATTTAATCATGGTAGATGAAAGTACGGATAAGTGTGGCCGTTATATTGCCCATTTGTTAATAGGAATTTTTCATGAAGATATTGTAGGTAAATCATATTTAATTTATTGTAAAGAACTTCAAAAAACAAATAATGTGACAATTGCCCAATTCGTTCAAGAAGGTTTATCAAATTTCTGTTTACCTGGAAGTATACCTTATGAAAAATTTTTACTAATGTTGTCCGACGCTGCACCATACATGAAAAAAGCCGCGCAAAATTTAAAAAAAAAATTATAGTAACATTATTCATACCACTTGTTTAGATCATGGGTTCAATCGTGTAGCCGAAGACATTAGGAATCAATTCCCTTTGATTAACGATTTAATTAGCAATGTCAAAAAAGTATTTTTAAAAGCACCTTTACGAATCCAATTTTATAAGGAGCGACTTCCCGGTGTTAAGTTGCCTCCTGGACCGATTATTACGAGATGGGGTACATGGTTAGAGCATGATCCACTCTATCAAAAGCTCTAGAGAGATCCTTAAAAACACTAGCGATAGCTTCTCTACCATTCAAAGCATGAGTAAGTTCTTCAAGCAGATGAAAAATTGCTCGCGTCGTGGATCTACCCTTAGTGTAGCCATTTTGATTTTTATTTAATGCATTATTGTTTTTTTTTTCTTCAAAAAGTCTATCATTCTACGCTATACTATCTTTTCAATTACTTTTGAGTTTATCGACGTTGACGTTATAGGCCCATAACTTTGGTCAACAAAATTTCAGATTTATTTCATTCCACGAGGTAAAGTAGGTGAACTTGGTAGTACTTTTTATACTTATTTCATATCTGTTTTCAAAATTTTTTCTATCAGGCAGGGTTTCAGAGTGACAAAGCAATGAAATTTTATGTATAATTCATGAAAAAATGAAATTTACTTGGAAAATGTACTGATATATGACTTTCAACTGTATTTTGCGTCAGAAACATCTCTCTTTAGCGTTCAGCAATAGTTTGTCAACATATTTACCTTGATATCTCTTCTCCATGACTAGAATGTCCTGGTGAAATCTTTCGGCATGCTCACCACTGATTGTCCCAAGGTTTTTTTGGGAAAAAGTCCAAATGGGAGTCAAGAAAGTGTGTGTTGAGACTCATGGTTGCAACCCATGGCTTTATATGAGGCAAGTAGATTGTTAACAATCTCTACGTAGTTTTTGGCTTTAGAATTTCTCAAGAAGCCGTCACAAATCTCCTTAAAAGACAACCACACTGCTTTTTCAATTCCGCCTCAACAAATTTTTCATCTCGAAGTAATTGTCTGATCTGGGGAAAAATATCTTTCTTTACCTTAGTATCACTGATCTTAGGGAACTTAGCACCAGAAGAATAAGTGCACCTGTACCAAATGTCAATCGTGAATCTGTTAGGAAAGTCCTCAAAGAACAACTTCTTCATCTATTTCATTTCCAAAAAAAATCCATCACCTATTGGAACAGGATTTCCTACCGCGTTTACAATATTGCTAGTGGTTGCAAAATAAAGGGCAAAACTTTCTGTCATTAATTTTGTTTACCGATGAAGCAGATTTTAGTCGCGATGGCATTTTGAATATTCACAATATGCTTTATTGGAGCGATGAAAACCCTCATCAGAACGTAGTACGGAATCACCCGTATGGGTTTTTCATTAATGTGCGAGCAGGTATAATCGACAATTATCTGATTGGTCCATTTCGAATGCTCAGACTATTGATAGGCGAACTATATCGATTTTTTTTGGAAAATGAACTGAATACTTTATTAGAAGATGTTACATTGACTATTATAAGAAGAATATACTACATGCATGAGGGCGCGCCAGGTCACTATTCTAGGAGAGTAAGGGAATTTCTGCAAAGAAAATTTGGAAATAGGTGGATTGGTCGTGGGGGACCCACATATACCATGGCCAGCTCGTATTCCCGACCTTAATCCCCTTGATTTTTCATTTTGAGGATTTATGAAAAGTGAAGTGTATGCCGCAGAACTAAATAGTGAAGAACAATTATGAAACAGAATTGTGGAGTCTGCTGACAGATTTCGTAACAATGTTAACATATTTCAAAGATGCCGTCAGTCATTAACACGAAGATTGGAAATGTGTATTCAGGAACAAGGTCACCAATTTGCACACCTTATGCAGAACTAATATGTATCTTATGTTTTTGAATGTTGTTTTGTTTAATAAAAGCTTTTCAACTTCAACAGCTTGTAACTTGAAAACAAAAAGCAATCGGACATTAGTGTATAGGAACTTTTTTTGTTATTTCTTGGTTCTCTATCACATGTTGCTATGCATTGTAGTTTTTTCTATATCACCCTGTATTCTGGCGACATTTATCTTCTCAGTTTCCATTATTTACTTTACGCAATCTGCTAAAGAAAACACACTGCATTTTGTGAACAGCAGGACTCACAGTGTAATCTTGTAAAGATGGTGTGCCCCTTAAAATAATAAAATTATTGTGCTGTAGTGTTTTTCAAAGAAAAAACTTGATAAGACATGTAATCAAATATTGTGTCTAGTTTTATTAACAAAAGCATATGTATTACACATACTACATATTATATAGTTTATGGCACCAAATAAAATCTGTAATTGCAAATTTTACTGGGTATAGAAGGCTATTATTAAAATATAATTAAATATTATATATAATCTTTAATTCGTGTACTGTTTTCGAGATAATAAAATTACTAGATTGTAAAAGAAAACGGCTAACGATTTTTTTATAATAAATTATTTCACAAGCGCGTATGTACTATATATTCACCACAACATTTTACAATAATAATAATAATTTATTAGGCACACTTCCATCTGATTTACAATCCTTTCTCGGCATCCTTGCGTTACAAAACACACAGCACAGGGTAAATGACTTGATATAAGCAAGACAGTCTCTCTCGATCGTAGGAGGCGCTATTTATACAAACTAAACAAAGGTTTACGGGCTCTATTCTCTAGTTAGTAGACGTACACAATCTTTATCATTCCCTTGTCGAACGTGACTTACCTCACAGCTCCGATAAAAAAAAAAATAGCTGTGTGAGTTGTACTTGTCAGAGTAACTCACGATTTTACATGGAAAAGTCGATAGATAGCCGCAGATTCCGCGAGACTTAGTCACTCCTATAGCTGAAACGAGCGTTGCTGGTGCCGGTCAATACCTGATATGAGAGGAAATAGCTCAGGCATAATCACAAATAATATGTAAAATGCAATATTTTTGTCAAAAAAATGTCATATTTTAATTCCGGCTTACATATATGGAAATATATAACAATGTTTCGCCTTGATTTCAAAGCTTTTCCAAGTTATAAAATATATGTAGTAACATAAATTGCAAAGGGTGACGTTAGAATCATTTATAAATAAATTGTTTACTTAACAAATTACAAAATTAAGCCATATCTGTGAATCGACAATCTTTTATTGCTATCCATCGTCAACGTCAGAAAGCAATATCGCAAGGTTCCATCTTGGGACCTACGTTGTTTGTCATATACAGGGTGATTCTCAATATATGCGACAAACTTTAAGCACTGATTCCTGGAGTTATTTTGATCATAAACGTTCATAAGAACATATGTCCAAAATCGCTTAGTTCTAAAGTTGTACAATGTTTAATAGTAAGTTAACATAATTAATCTTTTTATTATAAATTAACAAAATAATTAGTAAAACAAAATTAATTTATACTAACTGTTGAAAATGACCGGCCCCAACTGCAATACCAGCTTCTATCCTCCGTCGTATTGACTGGTGAGTCCGTTCTAAAATACCAGGGGTATTCCGAATTGTTTGAAAAGCTGCGGTGATACGATTTCTCAGTTCATCGACATTTTCAATGGGAGTCGTATAAACTAATGACCCCAGAAAAAAGTCCAAAGAATTTAAGTCTGGAGACCGAGGAGGCCACGGTTGTGGACCTCCCCGTCCTATCCACCGATCTGGGATACGTATTGTCCAAAAACTCGGCGAGCAACTAAACTAAAATGCGCTGGAGCACCGTCATGCATAAAATTTATTTGTAATCTTAATTGCAACGGAACTTCTTCCAGCAGTAGGGGTAGCTCCTCTTCAAGACAATTGCGGTATACTTCGCCGTCTAACCGCATCGGTAAAAAATGTGGACTTATCAAGTGATCTCCAACAATTCCGGCCTACACATTGACAGAGAATTGATGTTGATGACGGGCATTCAGTAGTTCGTGCGGATTTTCTTCGGTTCATATGTGATTATTATGAAAATTAATAATCGCGTTTCTAGAGAAAGTAGCCTCGTCGGTGAAGAATATTTGATCCAAATAGTCAGGATTTTGTGCGATTTTGTGTTGCATCCATTGACAAAAAGCCACTCTTTGCGGAAAATCTACCAGCAAAAATGCCTGCACCCGTTGAATGTGATATGGATACAACAGTTGATCTTTCAATATTCTCCAAACTGTGGCCTGACTAATATTTGAAGCAAACGCAATTTTTCTGGTGTTTGTAGTAGGATATTCCTCCATTTCATTTAGTACAATTTCTTCAACTTGTCGGGCACCCATCACTGTAGATGGGTGCCCGTTATCAGTCGTCCGTTTTTTAACATTTCCCGTTTCACTAAGGCGTTGGTGAAGACGGGCAAATATTAAATGATGCGGAATGATATGATTCGGGTATCTTTCTTCATAAAGACGTTTAGCAGCACGCGAATTTCCATTGGCAAGGCCGTAAACGAAATGCATATCACACATCTCAGCATTCGTGTAATTCATTTTAGAAAATAGAAACTGGCAATAAACTGAATGAATACAACTATTGACAAATATTGAAATGACAAATAAACAATTCCCTCTCAACACAATAGTTTTTGAAGAACCAACTGTGATATTATATCGTGTTAGTCATAGTTCATAATTTATTATTAAACATTCAATAACTTTAAAACCAAACCGTTTTGGACATATACTCATATGAACTTTTATGTTTAAAAATAATCTCAGGAATCAGCTCTTAAAGTTTGTCTAAGTCTAAGTCTGTACTAAGCACTTTGCCCGCCAGGTAACTCCGCAACATCCGAGAAGCGGTTCTCCAAGGCATCCAGGATATTGTCCCATCTGGCGCTATTGAAAACGTTCTTTACATCAAGAGTAACAAGCGTCACTATTCCTCTGGTGTGTATATTCTTGCGCTGTTAAGCGAGATAGGTGTCCACTATTGCCAGAGCGGCGCTGATTGTAGAATGGCTCTTCCTGCACCCTAAAAAAAATGTGGTAAAATTACCCCCAAAAATAGCAGGTATTAAATGTGGTAAAATTACCTCAAAAATAGGAGGTAGCCTAGTAAAGTTGGACAGTTGCCACCTATTTTTGGGGTAATTTTACCAATTTCTTTTTTCGGGTGTGAAGCTGTGCTGCCCTGCTGTAATATTGTAGACTACCTCCTGAAGAAGTCATTAATAAATGACGAAATATTGAGACCATAAAAAGTAGTTTTATTAAATTTTTATTTAATAAAACTACTTTAATATTTTTTTTATTTATTACCCATATAATTTTATAGGTCTAGTACGTTCAAGTTAAACTATGGATAACTTGATGATTCATTTTTATGGAGAATTTTTGTACCATGGGTATTGGTTGCAAACTGCATAAGTAACATTTTTCGAATTTATTGTGACTGATACCATTCTTTTTTCTGCCTATAAACATAGTCTAGCTTAAGTAAAATAATGAGATCTTAAATCTTACACATTAAAAATGTCATCGTATTTTTTTTTAGTGTTGGAAGGGGTGAGAAGGGGGAGGGGAGTGACTGTTTTAAATGATAATTTTTTTTTTTGCGAAACATCGGGAGGATGAATCTGCAATGTTTCAAATCATATTTTCATTTTAACATTGGAAGAAGGAGGAAGAGCATTTTTTTTAAATATTCGGAGAACATACATTAAAAATCTTTCAAATCACTTTTTTTTTAACATTGGACAGAGTGAGAGGGTAAAAAATTAGTTTTTTAAATGATGATATTTTTTTCTTTGTTTTTGAAACATCGGGAGAAAGAACGCATTATAAATGTTTCAAATCATTTTTTTTTTAATAATGGAAGGGATGAGAAGGGAAGGGGATTGGTTTTTTTTTTAAATGCAAATTGTTTTCTTTTCTTAGAAACATTGGGAGAGAGAATGCATAAGAAATGTTTCAAATCATGTTTTGTTTAACATTGGAAGAGGTGGAGGGGAAGGGGCATTAGTTTTTTTTTTAATGACAATGTTTTTGATTTGAAACATTTTTAACGCATCCTCTCTCTTCCGACGTTTCGAAAAAAAAAACAAACAAAAATATTTAAAAAACTAATACTTACCCTTCCCTGCCTTTCTAATATAAAAAAAAAAAAAATGGTTTAAAACATTTTTAATGCGTCCTCTCCCGTTGTTAAAAAAAGAAAAAAAATATCATTAAAAACATTCTATCCCTCCCTTTCCCCCTTCCAATGTTAAAAAAAATATATATTGAAACATTTCCGATTCGTCTTCTCTTTCTATGTTTCGAAAAAAAATACCATTTAAAAAAATCCCCACTCTTCTTGTCCGTTCCAATGTTAAAAAAAAAGTGTAAAACATTTCTAATGCATCCTCTCTCCCGATGTTTCGAAAAAAAATATCTGTAAAAAAGGTAATTCCCATAATTCCCCCTCTCCCCTCCTTCCAATGTAATAATAATAATAATAATAATAATAATAATAATAATAATAATAATAATAATAATAATATAATAATACTTTATTGTCGTGGTTTTCTAAGAAACATTGACATTGTCAGTAATAGAAGTCAATAAATAAACAAATGTAAAAATACAAAATAAGCAGCTATATAATGAACACTAATGATGCTAATATGTCAAATTGCGTATCGTCATACCGTTAAATATATCACCATTTTTAGCAAATTCCGTCTCATTATCTTCATAAAACATTAAGATTTCATAAATAAATAGACCAGCCAATGGCAAAATACCGAGGGCACCAAACAAAGAACGACACGAATCTCTGGGTGCAACTCCCATTATAACTCTAATTATGCTTATTGCTGAGCAAAGTTTGTGGTGAAGGGAGTCACAATGTTGTTCAAACTTAAGACGTCGATCTACACACAGTCCCAGGAAGTTAACACATTCGCTTTCAGGTATACTTCTACCGTCAACGCGCACATAGATGCTTGAAGAGCCGCCACGAGTCACAGGAACAAAATGCAGTAGACCAGTCTTGGAACCGTTCAAAACAAGTCCATTTGAGCAGGACCAATCCACCATGTTGCCCACGACGCTATTACACAGTACCGATGCTTCTGATACCGACGCTCCCGCTACAATACAACTAGTATCATCAGCATACTGGGCCAACGAAGAACAAGACAGGTGAGTCCGAAGATCGTTTGTGTATACCAAAAATAATGACGGCCCCAAAACTGATCCCTGCGGAACACCGCGAGATACCGCAATTAAGGAAGATTCTCTAGTCGAAATCATATTAGCAGCTTCACCCGTGATACTTACCCTGGTATACCTATCTGCCAAGTAGAATGAAAAAAGATTATGAGCTGTACCTCTCACACCCAAGGAATAGAGCTTATCCAGAAGTAATCTATGGTCTACCGCGTCAAAAGCACTTGACAAATCAAAAAAATATACCAGCTGCAACGTTTCTTTTTGTCTAAGGCTTCATACACCACACTCAAGACACTAATATAGCACTACACGTTGAGCTTCCGGCTATAAACCGAACTGCGTGTTTGACAGTAAATGATTGCTAGTTAGAAAATTCATAAGGCAGGTGTTAATAACATTTTCATAAATTTTAGAAAAACTGAAGGCAAGAGATGGGTCTATAATTTTCTACTCTTCGAGGATACCCTTTTTTAATACTGGTATTGTCTTAGTAATTTTAAGTCGTTAGGAAATATACCCTGCCGACAACAAAAGATTAATGCAATAGAGCATCGGAGCAGTTAACGAAGACGCACACTTTTAATAAATATAACAAGGGACACCATCGATTCCGGCCGAATGCTTTTAGCTACTTTCTGTATAATCCTCATTAGCTCGGACTCGTCAGCAGGCACCAAGTACAGCTGGAGGCAAAGGAAGAAGTACTGTTACGGGTCACAACCGGAGATCCTTTAATGGCAGAGAAATGCTCCTAAAGAGCTCACACACTAAGTCAACTCCGAGGTTTCATTGCCTGAGTTATCATAAAGAGATATATTGTTTGTGACGCTGGCTTGTGGCTTTATATATTTATTAATTATATTCCAAGAAGTTTTAACAGTATTTGTAGAGTTTATAATTAAATTATCAAAATATTTCTTTTTAGTTTGTTCAACTTGTTTTTTATAGTTTAATTTGATTTTAGTGTATATTTCCAACAACGCAGGATCATTATGGCATTTGTACATTTCATAAAAACACTGTACCTCATTAAATAAACATCTCAAGTCTTCTGTATACCACGGCCTCGCACGCGGAGGGCGTACCAAACATTTTTTAAGAGGAAAACTCAAGTTGAAATAATAAAGAAATGATTGGTAAAAGGTTTGAAAGGCATTATTTGCATCCTGATTATTAGTGTATACCTCAGACCAATCCTCACTTCTCAAATAGTTCTGAAACGAAATAACTGCATTATTAGAATAGCAACGTTGATATTTTAGCTGAGATGTTTTATGAGATGAGACATTTAATTCCATCAATTGGTATCTATGATCAGATATACTTGTATCACCTACGATGCAGTGGTAAGTGTTGTCTGCCTTACTAGCAAAAACATTGTCTATCAAAGTCCGCGAGGAACCTGTTATACGATTATCTTCATGTACATAAGGAAATAAGTTGAAGCACTCAAATATGCGCTTTATGCACCGCGTGTTGGCATCGTCTACCTTGAAATTTGTATTGAAATCCCCACACACTATTACAGTATCACAATCATCATACACACTATCCAAAACACCATACAATCCCTCTGAAAAGACCTCGATATTGCCATCGGGAGATCTATACACACAGGACCTCATGTCAAACATGACATGAGGTTAGATAAAATATGATTTGAAACACTTCTAATGCATCATCTCTCCCGATGTTTCTACAAAAAGAGAAAAATGATCATTTAAAAAACTAATGCCCTCCCCTTCGCACCCTTTCCAAAAAAAAAAAATATTAGAAACATTTTTAATGCCTTCTCTCCCGATGTTTAAAAGAGCAAGAAAAAAATATCATTAAAAGAAATATCCTCCCCCAACTTATTTTATTATTCCCTAATGTGCATTGTAAATTGCTTAAACAGATCAACATAAAACCGTAGCAAGCATCTTTAAAAATATTAATTCAAACATTTTTCCATCTTCAGAGGTTCTTGCTTTGGTATCTGCGCTTCAAACTTCATTCACACAACCAACCCGACGCAAAACTATACAAATCCTCCTTCTACATTTACTAATACATTTTCTTGTATATATGTACCTGTATAGCATTTTCATTATTACCCATAATAACGGACAATTCGACCTGCATTCTTAACTCCTGCCTAGATCTTCCGTTTCGTATCAAAAGTCAATAAAAACGGCTCGGCCATTTATTTCCAGCAGATACTCATAGATACATAAATACTTAAATATCTACGAATATATATATGTATAATACAATATACAGATACGTATTTAAGTAAGTAAATATGTACGTAAGTAAACTGATGAGTAGCAGGTACATACGCACGCATGTCGTACTGTACATACGAACTATGAGCGCTGTTTGTGCCACTTTCAACGTTCGAAAATTAGAATGGAACGGACAACGCTGTCTTACTTAACTAGACATAAAAATTTTATAGCACGTTATAATTTGTACTATTCCCTCGCCGCTATATAACTGGTTTTAAGAATCGCTCTACGGTGGTGTTGTCATTAATAAATGTCACCTACATGCATAATCGTGAATTACACCAATACAAATTATAAGCCTGTATTCTTTTTTTTTAGATGCGATCATTAATAAATACAGTAGTTATAAGATGGAAGATTATAAGTTTTAAATGACTCTTAAATATTTTACGAGCAATAACTTACATATAAGGCACGAATTGGCGACCTTTTGTTTAAAACGTTTGGTTTAATTAATTACGCCCTCTACACGGAGAAAAAGAAATTGTTAAATCAATGAAATCTTTATTCGACAAACAAGTATTTATTTCTCTCAAATAACTTGCTTTGTCAGCGCAGATATTCGATTCAAATGTGGACAGTGTTTGTTTTAAAGAAAATAAACTGAATTAGATTAAATATTGTACAAAATTGGATTAAATGCGCCTGTACAATGTGATCCACTACACACAGAAAAAGGATTTCTTCAGTTAAGTAAATATACAGGGTGTATCAGATATAGAGGTAAATATAATAATATGTAGCAGCTGTAATCATATACAATCAAAAAGTCTTAATGCACAGGGGGTCTATCTGTAAACATTAACGAGAAAAAAAATATTTTATAAATGCCGTGGGCTAGACGCGCACCTGTGCCCAATCTAAATGCTGTCCCGAGTATACCCCCACATACCACTATCATTCAGCCATTACCGCTGTTAGCTTTGTGTGGATCGCCGCTTGGAATGCAAGCCACTTCGAATATTTTATTTAAATTCTTCCTGCCTCGAAAAAACGATCCTTTTCAGGACCATCATGATTTCATATAAAGAAAATCGAAGCTTGATGCATCGGGAAAAGCGCGGGAATGTATAGATTCATTTTCGCGCGACATCATAGTAAAGAGGCGTGTTTGTAAATTTTCTGTATCTGCATTTATTTCTGTGTAATTCGATTCAATTCATTTTGCGTTATATGATTAAATAAATCCAAAAGAAATAACTCAGATTCATGTGGTACCGTTTATTAACAACTAACTTTCGATTCGACAAAGCAAAAGAAAAATATTTACGTTTTTTGTAACTACTGAAGTCACATATCCGGTGAAACTTGAACGTCTTATCAGGATATTAAAAATAATATTTTGTAGACTTACGTAGAATGCTCTTAACAAAAAAGGAATGTTTATTTTATAAAAAGAAGAAATTTAAAAAGCCTCAGTTTTGCTATTTTTACAAGGGCCTTTATTTATTCAGAATGACGTTAAATGAACTTACGGCATACCATTAAGAATAATACTAAATGAGTGCAATGTATTTATACATAATACCACGTTTAGCGGGTGCTTAACATGACGTTTCCTTGCATCAGGCCCGGACTAAAGAATTTTTGGCTCTAAATTTTACTTTTTTTTATTCTTTAATGATGAAATCCGGTTTCGGTTGGTTTGTACTTTATATGTCGTGTAGTTAACACCTAAGCAAAATTTCCTTTTTTATTTGATACACCCTGTATTTCTTTAAAAAGTTTTCCTCTTTCAAATATATATGTATTTGAAATAAGAAATTATTCTTGTATAGAAACAAATATTTTATTTGGTTGTAATCGATAATGTTCTTGGTTATAAGGCTTGTTTTAAGAAAAATATATTTTCTTCAAAAAACAAATTTTTCGATCTAAGAAATAAAAGAGGCAACGAAAGAGTGGATCAGATATTTGAATTAAGAAAATAAATTCTTTTATTAAGGATTTTAATATTTGAGGTAAATCTTATAAGCATACTTATGTTAAGGTGAAAATTCGTTTTAAAAAATATGATATCATTTTTGCGGTGGGATGAATTTGACTACGTGACACTCGAACGATTACCAATAATGCAGTAGTTGTGTGCATGCACCGGAAATAGAAATGTGAATTGCGGTGGTGCTAAATACGTTAAATTGTATATATGCATAATAGTAGGAAGTCGGTAAGTAATTCAAGGTTTAACTCCTTTATTTTTAAACTGCAGAATCGTACTTGAGCGTTTTGATAATGGAAGTTTTTGAAAGGTAATTATCTTTTGCTAATTTATAGAATTACTTAACGTATATTTAATTACAGATTTAAAATTTGCCTACCAATTCTTAATTCCTCTGCATTTACTGCTTACAACGGAGCTGCAAAATGTTGAAAAAAAGCATTGGAAACACCAGCTTTGGAAGCTATAAACAGCATTTTTATCCATGCGAAGGTATGTTTTTCTATTGTAAATCAACATATCCTGTCTAATTTCCTAATTTTTCTGATTTAAGTAATCTTAAGCTTTCTTGGTCTACAACAAACCTTTAAAAGGTAATAATTAGAAAAGTATAGAATATTTGCTAGCCATGAGCTGCATAAATTGTAATAAATAATTATAATTATGTTGTTTAATTGAGGTGAAAAATAAAAATAAAAAGAGCATGGCCCTACATTCGAATGCTTAGTTGCACTAACAAGTAAAAATATACCAACTATTATACCACATTTTTTTTTATCTACTATTTATTGTGAAGTATATGCATTCATTGTAAAATAATGTATTTCTTCAGATACCCGAAGATTTTGAAATGTTAATAAAGAAGCAACAAGTGACTGCCGATATTCGAAAGAACAGCTAAAGATTAAAGTGTAATTAAAGGATCCAGAAAATTCGACTGCACGTTACGGAAAATTAGAAAATGTCTAGTCTCTTTGTGAGGTGTGTGCTATAGTGCTGTAATAGGTTTTTTTTCCTATAACGCCAAATTATAAATAAAAAATAAATTTATGTTCCGAATAGCTTTTTTGTTTTTTTTTTTTAAGATAAGCGACGTTATCAGTAATAGTAGTAATATTATTATTATGACAACTAAAGAAATGTAAAAACAGTCTGAAAAGAAGACTTTCACTTGAACTAAATATATTTTGAAAAAAGATTGTGGTTTTATTTACAAAACTGCTATATTTTCTAAAATTGTTTTTTTATATATAAAAAAAATTACCATTAATACCAAATAGAATACTAGATAGAGATATACAGGGTGTATCAAATAAAAAAGTAAATTTTGCTTGGGTGTTAACTACACGACATATAAAGCACAAACTCACCGAAACCGGATTTCATCATCAAAAATAAATAAAAATTAAAATTTAGAGCCAAAAATTCTTTAGTCCGGGCCTGAAGAAAGGAAACGTCATGTTAAGCACCCGCTAAACGCGGTATTATATATAAATACATTGCACTCATTTAGTATTATTCGTAATGGTATGCCGCAAGTTCATTTAACGTCATTCTGAATAAATAAAGGCCCTTGTAAAAATAGCAAAACTGAGGCATTTTAAATTTCTTCTTTTTATAAAATAAACATTCCTTTTTTGTTAAGAGTATTCTGCGTAAGTCCACAAAGTATTATTTTTAATATCCTGATAAGACGTTCGAGTTTTACCGGATATGCGACATCAGTAGTTACAAAAAACGTAAATATTTTTCTTTTGCTTTGTCGAGTCGAGAGTTAGTTGTTAATAAACGGTACCACATGAATGAGTTATTTCTTTTGGATTTATTTAATCATATAACGCAAAATGAATTGAATCGAATTACACAGAAATAAATGTAGATACAGAAAATTTACAAACACGCCTTTTTACTATGATGTCGCGCGAAAATGAATCTATTCATTCCCGCACTTTTGCCGATGCATCAAGCTTCGATTTTCTTCATATGAAATCATGATGGTTTTGAAAAGGATTGTTTTTTCGAGACGGGAAGAATTTAAGTAAAATGTTCGAAGTGGCTTGCACTCCAAGCGGCGATCCACACAAAACTAACAGCGGTAATGGCTGAATGATAGTGGTATGTGGGGGTATACTCGGGACAGCATTTAGGTTGAGCGCAAGAGCGGCTCTAGCCCACGGCATTTACAAAATATTTTATTTCTCGCTAATGCTTACAGGTAGATCCCCTATGCATTAAGACTTTTTGATCGTATATGATTACAGCTGCTAGATAATATTATATTTACCTCTATATCTGATACACCCTGTATATCTAGCATCCAGTTTGATGTTAGTAGCAGGTTTTATATACATATAAAAAAATACATTTTAGAAAACAGTAGTATTGTTGTAAATAAATCTACAATCTTCTTTCAAAATAACAAATATTTAGTTCAAGTAAAAGTCTTCTTTTCCCAACCAAAGATAATCTCTTGAATTAAAAGTGTATTTCTTCTTTAGAGTAAAATTCAAATTTCTTTGCAATAAAATAAAGCTTTATTCAATGAAAAATATTCTTGTACTAAGATATCTACATACCTAGGCTGAGACTGCAATGTTTCAACTAATAGTAAGTTTTATTTAATTCAATGAACGATTTCTTTGGATTAAGATATTTTTTTTCTTAAAAATTAAATAAACATTATTTTTGTTCTAAGAATATATTTATTTGCGTATATATGACACAATGATATTCTTAACCTAAGTAAAATTTCTTTACATTGAACATTTATTTTTATATGTGTAGTAGGTTTTGCTACTACAAGTTGGCTATTAGTGGTAGGACAAAATTCTACAAATAATCCGGTGACATTCTCCATATGTAATAATTAAATTTAAATAGTCTTCATTTGAAAATTGTGACCGCGACATTTTTATTGATATTCAAGCATGCGTTAGTATTTATGTCTCTACGTGATCTCTATTAATTTTCAAATTTGTCACTTTGACAGATATGTGACAGATGCATATATTTTTAATTATTACATCACACTGTTTGATCAGTGCCACCTAGAATCTACATGTACCAGTAATGATAATGCTGCGATAGTTTTTCTGCAATATCTCCTAAATCATTCATTTCAGCTAAAAGCGGTTTTTAACACTTATACGTATTTTTTGACGGTCAATCGATTGGCGCAGAGAAACTTAGGGGTTGCTATTTAAAAAAGATGAGTTATCACAAATTGAAAGTCTTCTCTTTTGTCCCCTCTCTTCCTCCAGTCAGTTTAATATTTCTTAATTTCTTTGTTGGAAATAGATACCCCATTTGGTAGATATTATTTACAATGAAAATGAAAAAATTACACTATACCAACTGCAAGCAACTTAAAAGTTCGTGTACCACTGCATAATACAAAATTATTTAAAAAAAGCGAAACAACAAGGAACGCACCCGTCTCTTAAAGAGTTTTTCATTGTTCAAGGACACTATTTCGGGTGGTAGTAAATTGAAAAGTGTCAACCCAGCTGAGGTTGGGGATCTCTTAGTTACGTTGAGCCTATTTAAGGGTATACTATATTTGCTTTTTTGTCTAGTATCATATGAATGCAGGTCACCATTCCTGACAAAGGCCTCCTTATTTGTGAAAATGTGCATCAAAAGTTCTAGTATATACACACTAGGCAAGGGCAAGATATTAAATTTGATGAAATATAGCCGACAAGAGTCTGTACTTATAATATTTGCCATGCATCGAATAACACGCTTCTGAGCCAGAAAGACTTCGTTTGATGAAACCGCCGCGCCCCAGAATGCAATCCCGTACTGGATAACACTGTGTACCCGACCATAATAAAAGCTAAGTAAGTAATTAAAGTCTATTATATATTTTAAGTTTCTAATTTGGAAACATGCCGAATTGATTTTCTTAACTAAAGCGAGACAATGATTTTCCAACTCAAATTTTCATCAATATTTAAGCCCAAAAATTTTGCGATAGTTTTTCGTTCCAAATCAAGACCATTAACCTGTACATTACCATTAGAAACTGACTTATTTTTAGAGTTAGAAGGGCGGAAACGCATATAATTGGTTTTAGATAGATTCATGCATAGTTTATTGATGTTAAATCACCGACCCAGGTCATCCAGAAGTCTTTCTGCCCTTTTACATACATCCTTAGTAATCCGCACGGTTACCACACAGAGTGTCATCTGCGTAAATGATCAAGTATAATGCACAAATTTAACAATATCGTTGATAAACAGGATGAAAAGAATTGGAACCAAGATTGAGCCCTGGGGCACTCCCATTGCAATAGGTAACTGAGTAGACACAACATCCATAATTGAACCATGTCTGTCCTTAAAGGATATTTTTACATATTGAAATCTGTTTGACAGATATGATAAAAACCAATCTACCATTACACCACGAATGCCGTAAAGATTAAGTTTACGTATTAAGATATCGTGATCAACACAGTCAAAGGCACGAGATAGGTCGCAAAGACTCCGGCCGGATATTCACCCTATCTAGAGTTATACCGTCGTTTGTAAATTGAAGAATAGCGGATATTGTGGAAAATTGTTTTCTAAAACCATGTTGTCTATTTGTAATGATATTGTTCTTTTCCAGGTGACTAAGCAACCTGTTCAACATTGCGTACTCAAAAACCTTGGAAAGACTTGAACTTATTGAAATTGGGCGATAATTCGATATACTAGAGACTGAATCTTTTTGGTGTATAGGATAGACTGTCGAAATTTTAAGTAGAGTTAGATAAACTTGACCTAAAATTCAGAGTAGAATCGAAATTTGAAATAAAAATACTACCTTTCCGTTTGAAATAACAAAGTTGGCAAGTACTTCCGGTATTAGGGAACATACTGGAAGTCGAAAATATTTTAGCTAAACCAACCTACATCCACAGGCCCACTACAAAAAATTTTAAATCTCGCATTTATTTGCTTCTCCATAAACTTTTAATGGAAGCTCGTCGTGACACACACTGTATATCACCAGTACAGGTAAAGTATTTAAAGCTATATTTTCTCATAGAAGAAAAAAAAACAGTAGAAACATAAAAACAGTTTGATGTAAACATATCTTACATGTAAAAAACTGCTATAAAAAGTATCAGTAGCAAATTGTAACTGCTAACGCAAAATATTTGAGACTATAATTATATATTCCACCAAAATTACATTGCTTAATGATATTTTCTGTTATAAAGTCATCATTAGAATTCACACCGTGGGTATAAATATTGACAAATGATTATGGACGACAGTGTATAACAGTAAGTAACAGATATGTGCAAATTTATACATAAGATTCGCACAATTAGCAGAGCACGTGTCATCGATAACGTTCGTAGCTAATCGGCCGCGTCCGGCATTGAATCAATTTTTGCGTGGAGTTTTAACTGCAGCTCAACTCTCTAAACATAAGCGATTGCCGAGTGCTGAATGCCACGCAGATTGCTGGCAACAGACGCATTTACAATATATCCAGAAGTATGTGTATCATTTTGGAGAATCGATACATGTTTCTACATTTCTTTAGGTCTTTTATAAAGTATGTGACGTACAAACACGTTGATTATGTTGTAGGAAGTTATTTAAATAAAGAAATAAATGAATACCCTATAGAAAATACAGACATTTCCAGTATCCTGGCGTTCGAATAGGATGTGTTTATTGAACGAATACCCGTTTCGATATGGTGTCCCCGATTACGGATTACGTCGTCCGGGACAAAATCAATATTCGGCAGGGAACAACAGAATAGGTGGGACTATAAACAAAGCGTAAACATCGAAAATAGATTGGACCACGTAGCAATTAGGACTGTATTTTGAGTAATACGACTGTGTTCTGCAATAATTACCTACGTATTTTTGTTTTTCATTTCATAAAAGGGAATTACGTCATGTTTAAGATAAAGTAGACAGTAGATGGCTAATAAATTAAAAAATCCTTATTAAAAATAAATTATGTCAAAACGCAGGTATTGGTAGGAAAGCATATTTTATAGTAAATAATTTCCAACATGTTAATTCTAGTGATGGGAGACCAATATAGCAGTAAAGTTGAAGTAAGAAACATGATGTTAATAAAATTGCACATATATCGTTACTGAATCAAGTAGAAGTCGTCCACAATATAAATACATATACTGAGTGAGTTTTTTTTTATCTTGGGACAACGGAGTATCTCTAAAACACTGCATCAAATCAAGAAAAGATCTTAATAAGATTCGTTATAATGCAAGGGGCTCACTGAATGGTGCCCAACTCGATCCCCCCCCTCCCCAGAGTGGGAGGTGGGACAACTTTGACATCTTAAATGGGAACCTCCATTTTGTATTGCAGATTCGGATTCAACGCCATCAAGTATGTAGTTTTTTTTTTCGATTCGTAACAGATTGCGCTGTAATCGCAAAAAATATGATTGTGAACGTCTAGAAAAAATACACAAAAAAGAGAAGCAAGCAAACATGATTTTGTGTTTTTTTTCATTTTAACATTAAATAACATTTCAAAAAGCCATTCAACAACGAAGAACTTTAATTTATCATACCCATTTCAGAAAATGTGTTCGAAAATATGCCCTTCCACTTCGATACATTTATTTATTCGCAATTGGAATGATTGCACACAACTGAGAAGTGTTTTCGGCGTAATCCTTGAAGAAGCGTTGGTGATTCGCTCAATCATGTTTTCCCGCGTGGTTGGCACTTCCGTATCGCTTCTATACTTCAGACTTTAAGTGGCCCCACAAAAAGAAGTCAGGGGAAGTAAGATCTGGCGATCTTGCAGGCCAAGACACTGAACCACCTCTTCCGATCCATCGACGATTGTAGCAACCACATTGTTTGTCGTACGTCCAAGGGAAGGTCTTGAAACGTACGTCCAATTTAGTGCAGTTTGTAGTGAGGGGATTAGAAGAAGTTTGCAGTATTACCAGTACCACAGTTTGAAGTATTTTCGTCACAATTATATAAAGTTTATATACTAAGCCAACATGAAAATTAAAGGAAAATTCATTAGATATATATAAAATCATTAATTATCTATAAAATTCTGCCTTAGGTATCATAAAAGTTTATATATAATGGATAAGCACCCCACGGGGTTTCGCCGTCCCCAGGGCTTTCTAGATCTTCAAAATACGGCTAGATCAATTCTCATCCTCTCCTACATCTTCTCACACACATCCCTCCACCTGTCGCTGCCCTGTGTCCTCTCCTGCTATCGATGAATACCGGCTTTGTTAAGGTGTTCTTTAACTTCTTGTAGCCATGTAGATATAGGCCTGCCTCTTCCTCTTCTTCCTCCTGGTTGCCATTCCAAGATACTGCGGATTGCTGTTCCATTCTCGGCTCTCCACACGTATCCCAACCATTTTATTCTCTGCCTCTTATTTTTTTTTAACCACGTCACCTTCCATTAGCTCCTTTGTTAATTTATAATTTGTTCTTCTTCTATATTCACCGTTGTCTATTTTTATTGGGCCTAATATAGTTCTTAGTATTTTTCTTTCGTGTATCCTAAGCTCCTCTTCTTATTTCTTGGTTATCGTTATTATCTCTGCAGCGTATAGTATTATCGGTTGTATTATAGTCTTATAAATTTTCATTTTTATCTTCTTTCCCAATATTTTACTTTTTAAGGGTTTCCTATTTACTTAATAGGCCTTATTCATATTGGTTATTATTTCTGTTACTTCCTGCTCCCGTCATTTGTTATTGTCACTCCTAAATACTTAAATCTGTTCACCTTTTCAAATGTGTAGTTTCCTACTTTATTAAATTATTTTTATTTTCTCGTATCATATCTAGTCTCATTAATTTTGTTTTCTCTTGGTTTATCTTCAGTCCCATTTTGTTCCCTTCTCTCACCATTTCATCCACTATTGTTTTAGTCAACTATCGATTTTTTGATACAATTACGATATCATCTGCATACGCTGTTATTTGTGCTCCCTTTATTCTTATGGTACCTCTATCTATTCTTCTTCTTAAAACATATTCCAATGTTAGTTAAATAGTGTTGTCGATAATAAATCTCCTTGTCTTACCCCTTTATTTATTTCAAACTCCTCTGTCTGTCCTTTCTGCGTGTTTTACACTTACTCTTGTATTTGACATATGTCATATGTATTAATCTCCTTAATTTATGTTTGATTCCCATTTTCTCTAAAGCTTCCATAAGTTTGTTTCTTCTATCATAAATGTTTAGTATAAATCAAAAGGGTTTTGTGTAAAGGTTGATTAACATCAACAAGCAAAGATTTAGGGTGCTTTTAAAAAAATCAAGTTACCGTGGGCTAAAGTTAAGCAAGGATTATAGTGGACACCTGTATATAACTATATTGGTTTTAGTTTCACTGTTGTATCAAGCTAAGCATGTGTGTATGGTATTTAAAATATGAATATCTGAAACAAATGCATATACAAACTACGCCGCTTTAATTGAAAGCTTGCTGAAGAGTCATTTTTTACAAAAGCGTACATAACACCGTTGTAGTTACAGATAGAGATATAATAGCTTATATAAAGTGATGTTACTTTTTTTCGTAGAATTTAAAAATAGTATAAGATATAGGGTGTCCTATTTAAAATAATTGAGTTAGTGTGCATTTTCCTACTTTTGGAACAGCCTGTATAGTCAAAAATATTTTTAGATTGTGCAGCATTGAATCCTGTAAAACCTTTGTATAAAAGATTTTTTTCCTAAAATCAAAAATAGAGCTGTGATCAAAGACCCAGTTTCCGGTGGGACACCTGTATAGTTAACCTAAAAACTTTCATATTATTCTTCGGCAACCAGAACAGAAATATTTAAAGAAAATGCGTATGTATATAAAAATATGACGGTGCCATTATATTAAAGCCGAAAAAAAAACTATGACATCATCACGTATTTTTAACAAAATACAAATGTTAATAACGGCTATCACGTACTGATAACAATAATGTATATACGAGAACAGAGTGATACTGGCTTGAAATAATTATTTGTGAGCTTGTACGTGTGTACGCTCAATCCGAAATTCTGAGATCAGCAAGTGAATGTAAACTTAAACGAGAAATTTTATTTTTAATTTGACATAATTGCTAAATATAGATGCATTTGTACTTATAATTCGATAAAAAGAAATATTTTACTGTGGGATGCTGTGCGTTGAGAAAAAATAGTTCTTTATCTTTATTAAGTACGAATTATTCCTTTGGATAGTGAACAAAGAAATATTTATTAGGTGCTAAGAAAAGATTATTTAAAACAAACAACCATATTTCTTCTAGTGCTCCGGGAGATATTCAAAACCGGTTTGGTTTTGAGAAGAAATATGGTTGTTTCTTTAGTTTAGTAAATTTAGTTTTAAAAGCATCTAAAAAGAATAAAGTATTATGTAAAAAGGTAAAATTTATTGAATAATATAAACAGAAGCCAAATGCTGTACACAGGGTGAGTTTTTTATCTTGAGACAACGGAATATCTCTAAAACACTGCATCAAATCAAAAAAAGATCTTAATAAGATTTGTTATAATGTAGGGGGCCACTGAATGGTGTCGAATCACCCTCAAAGCAGTGTATCGAAAACTGTTGCTCCTTGAACTTCGATAATTTATTTATTCGCAATTGGAATGCTATTCAACGATACAAAACCGTACTTTATTCATTACTTGACAAGCTGGGAAGACTTACACATTGTCCGATCCCCATTTAGATTATTAATTATAATCCAATACAAATTAGCTAGTGTTGAATATTTGAACAGTAATGGAGGCTATAACATTACAAGAGGGCATTGGAATGATTTATCTAGAGAGAAAGTGGTAGGAATATCGATGATGCTGTTAATCTTTATTCACAACGTTTTTCCGACAAGGTGCGATCGCGCGCTTCTTTTTACCGATCGTTCACAGTTCTTAGCGAAGGAACTGCACATCCAAGCAAACGTAATCGCCGAAAAACAATTGCTGGAGAAATAATGAAATCGCGGTATTAGCTGCAGTAGCTAAATTCGCACATTAGTACCGAGTAATCAGCTCCGAATTAGCGTAGGAAATATCATCCCATTTAGATTTCCATGCATCCAAGAACTTCATGGCGATGATTTCAAAATCGAGTGCGATTTTTCAATGGACGCTTCAACGATACAAGATAATCCCAATTCTGTTGCCTCGAGTATTATTTTCTGACGAGGCGACATTAACAAATCACGGTACGGGTAAATCGGCACAAACATGCATTACTGGAGTATCGAAAATCCCCATTGGTTGTGTCAAGTTGAACATCAACATCCTTAAAACGTAAATGTTTGCTGTGGAATAATTGGCAATAAGCTTATTGGTTCATATTTCATCAATGGAAAACTTAAATGGTGAAAAATATCGAAACATCTTGCAGAACGAACTTCCAGTGTTACTTGAAGATCTTCCCTTGGACATACGACAAACAATGTGGTTCCAGCATGACGGTCGTCCAGCACATTATTCAGGAATAGCACGAGAAGTATTAGATCGAGCCTACAATCGTCGATGGATCGGAAGAGGTGGTCCAGTGTCTTGGCTTGCAAGGGCCTTTTTTTACAAAAGCGTAACACCGTTTTTATTACAGATAAACATATAGTAGTACTATAAATTGATATTATTATTGTTCGTAGAATTTAAAAACGGAATAATATACAGGGTGTTCCATTTAAAATAACGGAGTAAGCATCCGTTCTCATACTTTTGGAACACTTTATATAGTCAAAAATATTTTTAAGTTACGCAGAATTGAATTCCATAAAACTTTTGTACAAGAGACTTTTTCCTGAAATTAAAAATAGAGCTGCAATTAAAGACCCAGTCTTGGATGGGACACCTGTACATTCATATGTATTTATGTATATCCTTAATTGAATGAAACTATAAATAAATTGCAAAATTACCATGTTTTTTTTTCTATTCAGTTTTTATAAGCGTTGATATAGCTAAGACAAAATAATGAATTTAATACCAAACCAACTGCAAAAAAAAAGTTCAAACTACACTTTATGTCCCTTGTCCTCAAGACTAACAGACAAATAAATTTAAATTTACTTGTTTTTCTCTTTATAATTTATTATGTAACAATTATTGCTTGCACGAAATAGCTATAATTAGGTTCGTGTGTATGTCGTCTATTAGGTAAATATTAGCAGCTTGAACATTACGTAATACCAGTAGATAAAAGTTGTACATTGTACAGATACGGCATGAAAAATTTCTGGTATTAGTTCGCCATTCAATGTCGTCAAGGTTATAGTTTTTTTTTTTTTCATTCTCTGGTTGTTATCTCATAGCTGTGAGCATTAATCCTAGGCGAAAAAGGAAATTGACGTCTGTGCGCGTGCGAATATCCGTTATTTACGTTATCAAGTTATTGAAATAACTATCACAACGTTATAAAAAGAGAAATAAATTGAGGAATTCCCAAGTCTAACAAAATTGAAAAGAATGGACTCATATGCAATTTTATGAGTTTACATCTTAGACCATGAATATAACAATCGAACATAGACGCGCCCTCTGCTCTGACTGAAGCAAAAACATAATTACTCAATTTGAATATAAATGCATCACATTGAATATAGCATATGTAACTTCCTATGTAAGCAGAAGCCAGTAAGAAGAGTGTGTATTATATTAAGAATAATTTTTTTTTCAGTTTTCCAACCCGTGAATTTGTTAGACGAAACAATTTTTTAGTTCAAATGTAATCAGTATACTAAAATCATTATGCACATATAATATTTTCACCACCAGAATAATTATTTTAGATTTGAGTAAATAGATTTTCTCAACTGGAAACTATCATATGTATGCCTTAATAATTTATGTACATTTAATAGAAGTATATAAAAGTATTATTTGAAGTATTGCCATTATTTGCTTCCAAAATATAAATAAATTGAACTGATAATACTTACCTGCTTAATCCAAGCATTTCTATTACTCAAGGGTAATAATTACCTACTAATTTTGTCTGTAACACAAAAATCCTCGGTAGGGGAAAATTATTAAATAAAGAAATATTATGTAATTAAATAAATTTTCTGTCATACTTTATAGTTTTAGAATGTTTGGGAGAAGGTAGCGTATCGGGATACTCCAGGCGTGCGCACGGGATATTGATGCGTAGAGGTATAGATGTTATGCGTATCCGTCGTTGCGACCGGTATTCTCGGAATACTTCCCACGCAATGCCTAGGCCTGGTATCTAGTCGGCGTTGGTTACTGATATAATTTCAATCAGTATAATAATTTGCTGGTATTACCTACTGAAAATTAATAACTAGTAAATACCTACATATGTTTGTTAATGTATACGCCTACCATGTTCATATATTATCGACACAATGGCGCTGACTTTAAGTATTATTTCAAAGCTTTTTAAACCAGTAATCCTTTAATATTAGATAACACGTACGTACTTACCTTCGAATATTTTAATGGTAGCATCTGTGCATCAGCCCCATTCCACCCCATTCTCTAAGTAGCTGTGAAACGGCTGGGGTATCCATTTAGATTTACTTACACTCACAACCAACAACACTCTTCGCTGGTCAATGAAAAAGTTAGGCCAGGCAAAGCGTATTGCTGTGAACTGATGGTCCAAGCATATAAGTAAAGAGAAATTAAAAATGACAAAATTAATCTAGCTAGCTCAGCAAAAATGATTTTAAAAGGCGCCAGAGATTCTTAAATCTCAGAAACTTTTTTAAAAGTAATAGTGCGGCGTTGCAAAATGACTTTCATTAAAATTCCCAAAATTGAAATGGCAGATTCAAAAATAAAAGAACTAGTGATTTTAAATGATTTTACAATCATTAAATTTATTTAAAAAAAAAAAAAAAAACATTTGATACAATTTACAGGGTGAAAAAAACCCTGAATATAAGATTCTGGCATAAACAAACCTGCATAAGATTCTACAATTTAAAAGGACAATGCAAATCCTTTAGCAAACAAATGAGTGAATTCGTTCTAGAAGGACTTTCTATACCACAAAAAAAATCCACGTGGTTTTAAAAATTCAAGGCAAACTAAAAATTTAATTCAAATGACGTAAAGAAACAAGCCAAAATTAAAAATGAAATATAAAACAAGCTCTCAGCTTCACTTCACCTACCCAGAGTATATAAATAAAAATTAAATATGACTACAAAAAAAACGAAAATTTAAACTCTAACGCGCTTACTTCTAAAACGAATATAATTAAAAAGCCTTACATGTATGTGCACACTATCTAATACTAATTAACTAAAGAATTACAAGATAGACGATTTTAAAATCACAAAACAACGAACTACATCTTAAACTGAAAAAGGATTACCATTACGTAACCAAAAACTAAACACAACAATAGCGGGCTCGTCTATCTGATAACTCCTCGGGCCTCACGGGTAACATCGCATATAATGTGAAATTTACAAACTCGTGCGTTCAACGCAACAGCGCAAACGCTTAAGGAAAAACTAGCAATAAACTATACAATACAGGAGTACGCAAAACTGTACAAATAAATTAAATTCAATATACACAACTGTCAATAAATGATACTAAAAATTAAACAAAACTTGTGGAAACTCTATCATTGTTTTGGACAAGGTGATTTGGATAAATAAAAATACACTTAAATTTCCGAAACCCGGGGTGCCATCCTATAGCAGTATGTAATACAAAACACCCTTAATCCCTTTTAAAAAAAAGGATCAATGACAGTTACTTTAGTGCAATAAGTGATGGGATAAAATTCGTTTCAAATGTTTCAATATTTGGTAATTTTAATTTGATATTTCATGTTTTCAGTACAAAACATTTAATAGTTTTATATAAGTAATTCATTATACAAAACGTATAAAGAGTTTGTTTTGAATCTACAGACTTTCTCACTAATTTCATAGATTTATTCCTTACAACATAACAATGTTCTATGGAGGAAGTATACTTCAATGCAAATATTTATATTATTTGTTCTAAGAGTATATTTGTGTTTCAGAGAATTTGCTCTTATGTTTTAACCAACAAGATTTAGTTCATTTGGAATATTATCAAGTTTCGATTTCTGAATAAATAAATATTCAGATTTATAATAGATTTTTTACGTGTACGTCACATTGAGGCAAGACTAACAGTTATGACTACAAATACTTCTTAAATTTGAGAAACATAAACAAGAAAATTAAACGTATCTTCGTAAAATAAACTACCGCAGGAAAAAATTATGTTTTTCTAACCAAATAAACTTTATACGTAAATTTCCACTTACGTATGAATGGATATTCTACTTTCTTTTTTCTTTGTCTTTCCGTACAATTATATGCCACACAGGAATGAACCATTGTAAATTATACCGGTTTTATAATTAAAAGAAACAAAACGTTAAACAAACACAACACAGATAAATGTTTTGCCTCAATGTAACGTCATCTGACAGTTCTGATGGCCGCTTCACTCGGTCCCAAGGTAAAGGATGGAGAAAGGTGGACTATGAGTATTCACGAAAATCAGTGATTGATTTTGCAGTTGCTATGGTATACTGAGACCTGAGACGATTCACATAAAGATATGATCAAACTAGAAATTAAGAGAGCATAAACTATAAAAAACTATTTTGAGTTATCCTGGGTGTGTCTCCAACAAATAGATATATAAATTTGTAGATATTTTTTCTTTGTTATTTTATTTAACTTGTACAAGTGGTGCAACAATAAAGAAATTATTATTATTATTATTATTAAATATTTCAAACAATATCAATCAAAGATGACAATGATGAAATACGTCAACAAAATACAAACAGAAATAATGAATTACTTAAATTAAACTGAATATTATTATATTAATCGACAACTGAATAACACTCAAATTCAAAGATAAAATTTAACTTTCTTTTTAAATCCTTCAAGTTATATTAAAAGTAGTTGATTTTTTATATTCAAGAAGTTTTATTATATAGCTTACATCCCACGTTACAGGTGAGTTTTTATCTTGAGACAACGGAATAATCTCTAAACATTGCCATCAAATCAAAAAAATATCTTAAGGGAGTTTACATTGTATTTGACTGGAAAAATGATTTTGGTTTTTTGCATTTTTTGAAAGTTCCAAATATATAACAACATGGTTAAAGCGGTTTCGTAATATTCGCATTTTTTAAGCCGCTACGGCTTATTAAAGAGGGGCGTGTACCGAACACAAACGGAGCAAATTAGATGTAATATATATTCGACTCGGGCTACTCGGGTCGAAATATTCATACTTATTGTTTGTTGTGTATGTATAGTTGTCTTTAATGATTAGAAATGCCACTGCAGTCGGATCACAAATAAACGACAGAGTAGCTATTTATATTACAATAATATGAAGCAATTAGATCGGAATAAAAGCACATTTGAAGAAAGTGATCTAACAATATTTCTTTTACTTAAAACACACTTTCCACGCTTTAGAAACTACTTACCTTAAATGTATCATTTATTGCAGATGCACCTTACTTACACTAAATTTCTTAGAAAGCTGGCTAGAATATGATGTAAAGTTACCGCACTACGGATCATCAGAGTAGCACAGGAAAATGGAAGTCGATGCGATGCCTTAAAAGAAATTTTTCGCCACGATTTCGGATAGGCGACTGAGACAAGACAACTTTTTAAGCAATTGTGATTTTTAGCCGTACGAGGATGTTATGTTCAAGAAAAAAGAATGCGTTGAGATGTACAAAAAAGAATGAGTAGACTTTGAAGAAAGGCGCTGGTAAACTGACTGACAAAGTTATGATAATTTTAACAATAGTGTACTATGGACTGCAATTACGCAACATCCAGATTCTGCATAAAAAATGAAGGCAGCTATTTGGGCTACATTTCATTATAAATGTTCAACCGAGCGGATCCACGACACATTTATTGTCCAAAAGGTGTAGACAGCCTGTGTAGTGGCGCGTTGCAGAAGCCAAGGTTGAGCTTGCTTCATCATACATGACCCTCTTTTGCAAAAAAAAAAAATCAGGATGCTATTAGGCCGATTTATAAAGTTTTTTCTAGAGTGATTTATTGCAAAGATGCATTGGAAAAAATTGTCAAAACTGAAACGACTCGTTTAGTTCATGTGTGTAGCAATTAGCTCCAAAAGATTTGCCCTGCGACCCATAAACAATTCAACTTGCTACCTACATTGCCGCAAATTTATTCAATGAAGGTTACTTTTCTGTATTACAAATAATGAAGCGTGGAAATTGCAGTAGGACTTGATGCCAAAATTTTTTCATCAATTCTGATCGTCAGCGCATACAACGAACAGAGTATGTCCTGCGCTGCAAAACTTGCTGTGCTGTCTAAGGGAAGCACAAATTTTGCAAATGCAGAAGTATGAAGAAGAAGAAGGATTAATGTATGGTGCTGGAATAGCTGACTAATGAATGTTGAACTATTGTAAAAAATTTGCTGAGAAACTTGAACGCGTTTTTCTCGAACATGATTTTTTCAAATCTGCGTAAGTTCTAGTTCTTCAAGTGTTCAATATTATCAACTTAATTCTTTTGTTTCTTTAAGTAAACAGTTTTTATTGGAGGTATACCTATAATATACTAAAAATTGCGTAATTCCACATTTTTATATCACATAATTACAAAAAGAAATAGAAAATAATCAAATTAAAGTCCAGGTCTGCCACATTGTTTGCTTTCGACTTATTTGGTTAAATTTAGGTCCAACAAATTTAATATATTTCTAACTCTTCTTTTTATTTTCAATTTCAGATCACTTTTGCGTATGCTAGAGTTTTACGCAGTTGACCGTGTTTCTGTGCACACTGCTATCTAGATACAAATAGCGAACTTATAGTGGTCTTGTCATTAAAGAAAATATATTTTTTAATGTCCAAGTTTTAATATATTTATTAAGAAAAAGCCGTATTTCGTATATTTTTCTTTGTCTGAAAAAAAAAGCTCAAAAGTTTTTTGACTTTCCGATGTATATATGTAAACCTCCCCTTAATAAGATTTGTTATAATGTAGGGGAGCTCACTGAATGGTGCCGAACTCGATCCCCCACCTCACCCCCCAGAGTGGGAGGGGGGACAACTTTGAAATCTTAAATGGGAATCCCCATTTGGTATTGCAAATTCGGATTCTACGCCATCAAGTATGTAGTTTTTGTTTAAAATTGTTTTTATCGATTCGTAACAGATTGCGCTGTAATCGCAAAAAACATGATTGTGAACGTCTAGAAAAAATACACAAAAATGGGAAGCAAGCAAACATGATTTTGTGTTTTTTTTATTTTAACATAAACTAACATTTCAAAAAGCCATGTGTTCGAAACTGTACCCCTTCACTTCGATACATTTATTTGTTCGCAATTGGAATGCTATTCAACGATACAAAACCATACTTTATTCAGTACTTGACAAGCTGTGAATACTTACACATTGTCCGATCCCCATTTAGATTATTAATTATTAATCCAATACAAATTAGTTAGCGTTGAATATTTGAATAGTAATGGAAGCTATAACATTACAAGAGAAGAGAATTGAAATGATTTACATCTATGGAGAAAGTGATAGGAATATCCACGATGCTGTTAATCTTTATTCACAACATTTTCCCGACAAGGTGCGATCGCGCGCTTCTTTTTACCGAGTCGTTCAACAGTTCTGTAGCGAAGGAACTGTACAGTCAAGAAAACGTAATCGGCGAAAAACAATTGCCGGAGAAAATAATGAAATCGCGGTATTAGCTGCAGTAGCTAATAATCCGCACATTAGTACTCGAGAAATAGCTCGCGGATCGGGAATTTCTCAGTCCACTATCTGCCAAATATTGAAGCGTAGGAAATATCATCCATTTAGAGTTTCCATGCATCAAGAACTTCATGGCAATGATTTTCAAAATCGACTGCGATTTTGTCAATGGGAGCTTCAACGGATACAAGATAATCCCAACAAACCTTACTAAGATTTTTTTTTTGATTTGATGCAGTGTTTTAGAGATATTCCGTTTTCTCAAGATAAAAAAACTCGCCCTGTATATCTCATTATTTCAATGAAATAATTACACGTAATATAGTTCCTGTAACTTTTAATTACTCTATTGGCAGAGAAACACTGCTGAAATGTAACAACGTGAGGGATCTTGGTATTCTTTTTGACAATAAATTAACTTTTAGTTGACATATACATGACATCACTACAAATGCATTGCGGATGTTGGTTTTCTGTCGCGTAACACTCGGGATTTTCGTGATAATGCTGCCTTAATTGCATTTTATAACAGCTTCATACGTTCGAAATTGGAGTATTGCTCAATTATCTGGTGTCCCTACTACAATAAATATATTAACCTTGTTGAGAGTGTCCAAAAGAAGTTTTTAAAAATTCTGTATTACCGTAAATATAAAACATATTTAAACCATAATTATTCTTACAGTGATTTATGTAATTTGTTTAATTACCAATCTCTCGAAACTAGGAGGCATATTTCCCAGATCATTTTTATTTATAAGCTAATACACGGATATGTGAAAAACAGCCTGTTACTTGAGTCCCTCTCTTTTTGCATCCCTCAGTCGGGCAGTAGAATTTCTCCTTTATTTTATGTTCCTTCTACAAATACACATCATTATTCTGCCTCTCCAATACCATCCATGTGCTCGAGGGTTAATTCAATTTGCGATAATATAGACCTTTTTAATGTTAGTCTCTATTCATTAAAAAATTATGTAAAAATAAGTTTGGTTAATTCATAATTTTTATAGTTTTTTTTCTTGGGTTTCTTTTTATTTTATTTTTGCCTTTATTTTACATTTATCATTAATTTTAGTTACGCACTCTGTAATAGTTAGTGTAATTTATTTACTAATTATACAGGGTGTATCAAATAAAAAAGTAAATTTTGCTTGACTGTTAACTACACGACATATAAAGCACAAACCCGCCGAAACCGGATTTCATCATTAAAAAATAAAAAAAAGTAGAATTTAGAGCCAAAATTCTTTAGTCCGGGCCTGATGCAAGGAACCTCATGTTAAGCACCCGCTAAACGTGGTATTTTGTATAAATACATTGCACTCATTTAGTATTATTCTTAATTGTATGTCGTAAGTTCATTTAACGTCATTCTGAATAAATAAAGGCCAATCGGCTAGTGTGCACTTGTAAAAATAGCAAAACTGAGGCATTTTAAATTTCTTTTTTTTTATAAAATAAACATTCCTTATTTGTTAAGAGCATTCTACGTAAGTCTACAAAGTATTATTTTTAATGTTCTGATAAGACGTTCGAGTTTCACCGGATATGCGACTTCAGTCGTTACAAAAAAAGTAAATATTTTTCTTTCGCTTTGTCGAATCGAGAGTTAGTTGTTAATAAACGGTCCCACATGATTCTCATTATTTCTTTGGATTTATTTAATCCAATAACGCAAAATGAATTGATCGAATTACACAGAAATAATGTAGATACAGAAAATTTACAAACACGCCTTTTTACTATGATATCGCGCGAAAATGAATCTATACATTCCCGCGCTTTTGCCGATACATCAAGCTTCGATTTTCTTTATATGAAATCATGATGGTCCTGAAAAAGATCGTTTTTTCGAGACGGGAAGAATTTAAATAAAATGTTCGAAGTGGCTTGCACTCCAAGCAGCGATCCACACAAAACTAACAGCGGTAATGCTGAATGATAGTGTATGTGGGGTATACTCGGGACTGCATTTGGGTTGGGCACAGGCGCGGCTCTAGCCCACGGCATTTACAAAATATTTTTTTTTTTTCGTTAATGCTTACAGATAGACCCCCTGTGCATTAAGACTTTTTGATCGTAAATGATTACAGCTGCTACATATTATTATATTTACCTCTATATCGGATACACCCTGTATATCAGTACACTAAGGTTTTTACTATGTGCTTTATAATGAAATTTAACATAATGTTTTCTTCTTTCTTTTGTTCATTAACGTGTTTGATTTCTTAGATATATTTTTAATTAGTTTAAGTTTATCCTGTAATTAGCAGATTTTCTGCTGTTGGATAATAAACAATAATAAATAAATAAATAAATAAATAATTAGTTATTTTTAGTATTACATACATTTGACCCAATAAAACTTTTTATTTGATTCAAAATATTTTATTTGTTTAATTCTATTAAAGATATTGTTAAAACAAACAAATTTTATTAACAAAATTATTTGCTTCGCCCAACAATATATTTGTTTGCCCGTACTTAAACAAAGATTTAATACAAGTAAAATTTGCTTGAGTCAACCAAGTGGATTTTATGTATTTAACGAATTTAATCTGTTGTTTGTTATATCGTAATTTATTTGTGTTTCACTTTAAATGATAGTTTTTGATGTTATGCTTTGTATTTTCGATATTGACGTTTTTTAAAAACCTGAAGATGGCAATTACCCTCAACCGAAACGTTTGGCGTTTTAAAAATATAATGAATAAATGTTTATGAATGAAAGGATATTTATTTATACATAACAAGCACATAATAAATACTTATATTCTTTGATGTTATAGATAAACAAATTTAGTTCTCTTTTTTTCTTATCTTTTGTGTATTATTTTTTAGTTTATACTTTTATGTATGTATGTACTTTAGTTTGTCCTGTAAAAGGTTTTGCCGTTGGACAATAAATTATTATTATTATTATTATTATTATTACTTCATCTATTTTTATTTATTGATGCATTTGTATTAAAACTTAAATCAACCCTTGAAATGCGCACCCAAAGAACAAAAATCGCTCATTCGTACACATATCTAAAAAATAAGTGCTTGCGATCATCTCATTAATGATGCGCTCCAAATTACCAGTAAACTGAATAACGTCATAGTTAAACCGGCGCGTTGTTAGTAAACACAACAATTCGTACTAATATAGAAACGCATGTTTTTTATCTTGGAAATGAAACACTGCTGTCATTTTAATCCGAATATTACCGACGGAAAGTCTAAAAATACGGTTACATTTTTTTGCAAATAGACGTTCGTCTGTTTTAATCACCATTATCCTTCTTTGAGAGTGGTGAGAAATACGTCAGTAATATGGTAAAACTGTAACTGCGATGCCAAGTGCGTCATTGTTGCAGAAAAAAATATATTATCGGAGCCACACTGACGTCATCCATTTCCCCATTCCACGGAAGAAATTCTTGAATGGTGATAAGGTGCTTCGATGTTTCACTCATAACAAAGCGATCTTGACGCTTTAATTCGAACAAATCAAATACTGGAGAAATATTCAATACCTCTATACGTAAACGCCAGCGATGGCATATTCTCATGAATTGATTATTGGACAAATTCAGTCAGATTACTTAGGATCTCGAACTATAAATAGAATTTAAATATAGAATTACCGAAATGTTATCGGTATATGCATTCGATAAGTAAACTAGGCTTTATCAGAAAGATTTTTTTTTATTAAATATATCCTAAAATAAGTCGTGATATATCATATTCATTCAGTAATTACTCAGATAATCTTCGTGTGGACCCTAGAATAATTATAACATAACTATTTATATTAAAGTATGTATATCTTAGGGGCACGGAAAGTTACCAAATATGTACAGGGTGTTCGTTTATATTTTGACCCCTACTTACAGCTTGTATTATTTAAGGTAGAATAAAACTTTAAATACAAAATGAGAAATCAGTGAAAAGAGATGTTTCATACTATCTAATAGTATACAGGGTGTTATATTTAGAAAATTGTAAGTTTTATTCATTTGTCTATCAACTTTGAAAATTGTAAGAGATAATACAGCAAAAATCCTATAGCTTTTGTATTTAAAGTGTTTTTTATCTTAAATAATACAGTGACAAAAATACTCCGGACTGAAGCACTGGTAACATTGCAAACTTCTAGTAGACCTCTTACCACAAACTGCACTCAACTGGACGTACGTTTCGATAACTATCATCATCACCAGGAACACTGAACTAAATAACTATACTAAAACTACTCTAAGTTATACCTAAAAAAGGACATGGTACAATGATCACGGTCATGGCTGACTGCCGTCATGTTTAAATAGTCACTAATCCCAACTCCATCTGATCTTCCACTTCTACTTAATAAACTATAAAGACAAGAATTTAAGGGTCCTAAATCTGAGTTCATTAAAATATGTTTGTTTTTATATATTTCCATATCCTCATAACAATTTAACTGTACATAGTTGTTTACGTTCTTAACTAACTTTACATTATCAACTTTAAAAGGTTTTTCTGCAAGTATATGTAGGGCTATACTAGATTTGTCAAACCTTCTAAATTTAAGATGAGACAAATGCTCATTGTAACAAGTTTTAATTGATCTTTTAGTTTGCCCAATATATACATGATCACGATCTTTATAAGATATTTTATAAATACCTGATTTGTCCAAATTATCTACTTGATCTTTAGGGTTACCTAAAATATTTTTAAGACTATTATTTGAAGTAGTTGCTATGTCAAGATTGAATTTAGAGAAAATGTTTTGTAGACCTTTCGTGTAACTTGAATAAAATGGTAATTTAACATATTTCTTATTCTTAAGTATTCACATTTCTAATTCTTATTTTGTTTTTATGTTTTCTAATGGTATTATATACAACGTCTTTTGAGAATCCATTAAATGCAGCGATTTTAATAATTTCTTTAAGTTCTTTATTATATCGTTCTGTAGATAGAGGAAAATTAAGTAAGCGATGCACCAAAAAGTTAATAGCTGCTAGTTTATTTTTCCATGAATGATTTGAATCTTCTGAAATAAATCTGTTATTAATAGTGGGCTTTCTATATATGTCTATTTCTTATTTATTTTTATTTCTTCTTACTATTATCATATCGAGAAAAGCAATCCTATTGTTTGTTTCCTCTTCATGGGTAAACTTAATGGAAGGAAATTTTGAATTTAGTTGTTCAAGAAAATCCCTGATTGAGCATTTACTAGTATCAAGAACACAAAAAATGTCATCGATGTATCTAACCCAAACCCTTGGAAAATATGCCAAAGTATTCTAAAGATCTGTTTCAAATTTTCCCATAAAGAATCCAGTTCAAAAAGAATTTTGAAGAAAAGTGAAAAGGGTGAGGAAGTTATAACTGAAGAAGCTAATGACATCGAACATTGCATAGATTTGCGAAATTTCTGTTTTTTAGGCAGCTTTATACAGGATGGCGCAAAAGTGTGACCAAGTGATATATGTATGCTGCGACAATGAGCTTCCTTTTTAATTATCTAAATAAGTTGGTGGTAACACTTAACCGCCGCTTTTGTTGAATTGTGAATTGTTGCAAAATTTTTGAGAACTGGGAAAAATAACCAAGATTTATCTAAGCGTTTCCTTATTATATCAGATTGGTAAATCAACAATAAATTTAATTAAAGACACCATTTTATAGAATCAGACATTATTTTATAACAATTTAATTACGAAAGCATCAGGCATATGTTGGTTAAACACATATTCAATTTTTTTTTTTTAATGTTTGCTTTAACACATATACAAAAGTTATTTTCGACTTTTAAGTTTTAAGGAGGAAACCTCTTCCAAAAAAAATGTAGTGTGAGTGAAACAATATTATTCATCGTTGATTTTCCAATTTCTTTCATTCGGCTCCATCATTACAATTACTTTGAAAATAAAAGAAAGCGCCAAAAATGGGTTCAAAGTTTGGAAAAAATGTTTAAAAAATGGAAAAGCGTAACATCTGTAAAAAAAGAAATAAAAAAAATCAAAAAAAAAAAAAAAAAAAAAAAAATCAGAAAATATAAAAAGAATTAAACAAATTTTAGGTTTTTTTTTTATAAATAGATGCAAAAGCGCTAAAAAAAGAAACTTAAAAAGAAGTACCAAGTTTGGAAGTAACCAATACAAAATCCACAAAAATAAATAAATATAAAAAAGATGTAAAAAAAAGTATTTTAAAAAATTGTGAAAATGGGGGTACAAAGTTTGGTGAAAATTTTTTAAATATTTGAAAAAATCGTCCCAATAAAAGGTAAAGAAATGCGAAGTAAAAAAAATGAAAGATGTAAAAAAAATTGAAAAACACCTAAGAAAGAAATAAGAAATTTAGGGGAAAAAATAAAAAAGTAAGAAAATGCAAAAAAGAGTCAAAAAAATTAAAAAAAAGATAGAAAACCTTTCAAGAATAAACAAATGCAAAAATGTCAATACTTTTGGAATAAATTAAAAAGATTGTTAAAAAAATGAAAAATAAACAAATATAAAAAAAGGTGAAAATTTTGAAAAATAAACATTTAAATAGGAACATTGTACAGGGTGAATGTAAAAAAAATGTTAAAAAAGGAAAAGCAAACAATTAACTATAAAAAAAGTATAAAAAAAATTGAGAAGATAAAAAACAGAAAATATGAAAAAAAAAACAAAAAATATATTATTGCGTAATCACCGTCAATTAACTTTACGTTTAGTTACAAGTAACTTAAAGTATTTAAGCAATAACCGATTCAATTGTTATCTAAAATGTAAACAAATAAACAAATAAAAAAGATGTAACTAATATAGCAAAAAAAAAAGTATTTGAAAAACATTTTAAAATTTAAAAAGAGGTACAATATATGGAGATTTTTTTTAAAAATACTAAGAGAGGTAGAAAAATGAAAAAAAATAATATTGAAAAAAATGTAAGAAAGGGGGTTAAAAATAAAAAAAAAAACGTCGAAGAAACGTTCGCAACATTTTTTTACATTTTTTTTTTTACATTTTTTAGCTTTTTGCATTGATGTACTTTTTAAAACGTTGCGAACGTTTCTTCGACGGTTTTAATTTGTAACCCCATTTTTACATTTTTTTTCAATAGATTTTTTTTTTCATTTTTTTACCTCTCAGTATTTTTAAAAAAATCCTATAAAAAATGAACTGAAAAAAAATAAAGATTTCAAAAAATTAAAAAAAAATAAACAATTATTAATAACTAATAATAAATAACAACACATTTGTTCCAATACCTATTCTACAGGGCACAAACAAAAGAAAGTTATCAGAGGGCTATTGCACGTTTTACAAGTGTTGTCTGTCAGGGGAATGGATCGACTTACTACTCCACCTTCTTCAAGGACCGCATTCTAGGAGAACGCCCGTCAACGCTAGTCATATTTTTATAATTTTTGTAGGTAAATGTTTTGTTGGCAGACTCTGGAGTCCCACACTACCAGGCCATAGAACCAGGTCTGGCGTGCATAAAGCATTTTCCCCTCACAAAAAAAGAGGTTGTGAGGCTTGTGAACATTGTTTAATTTTTCGGATAGTGAAGCTACGTATGGAACAATACAATACTTAACATTTTTTGGGATACTCTAACCACATTAGAAGGAGCATTCTGGTAACTGTCTTATATATTCTTTGTAATCTGTTGTAAATGAAACCATCAGGCATATGTTGCTTAAACATATTTTCATTCTTTTTAAAACATTTGCTCTAACACACACAAAAGCTGTTTGTTTCCGATTTCTAAGTTTTACTCTTTCCAACAAGTTGTAGCGTGAGTATAACAATATTATTTAAGCCGTCATCTATTTTTTAATGAATAAAATTCGAACAGCCACAAAGACGACCTCTAGCATCATTTCATTCAGAAACAAAAACAATTTTCTGCTCCGATTTTTTCATCTCACATTGCGATTACAATATATCACAACGCACCTCATCGCTCGATCATTCCTATATGGCAATAACGTAATAGGATTCCTACGAAATGATTCCGTCCGCGCGGCGTGTTTAATAGAGGTGACCTCATTTTCGACGCCTCATCCTCATTTTTCCGTCCTTTCGTCCTTTCCTCTGCGGATTAATTGGATATTAAATGGCGTACGCCAGTGGAAAGTAGGGTTGGTTGGTTGTTGCCTATTCGATAACGTAAGGGAGGGACAAGTCGAAGACGGCCGTGTATACACGCGCAGACGAACACACACATAATACGACGAACCATCGACTCGGACGGAGCACAACGAGAGACCGCTCAATGAGCAGCACACGGGCGGCCACGGCCGTAAGCGGTTCACGTATTATACCAAGGTCGCCAACGATGCGGCAACAAAATGTATTTGTATACGTTTGTGTTTGTATTATAGATGCTTATGCTTATGACAGTACAACATGTGTAGGTATACATATATTGTCTGGCTGGAATTGAGGATATTTGACGATCTATAATACACATTTTCATTAAGACTAAGTGCCGTTTGTCATTTTTTTCTTTTTTTATTCACTTATTTCAAATGAAACAGCCTTAAATGTTAAAGCCATAGATTTAGAAAATACTATATTGAAAAGCCTTTTGAAATTTGCGGTATTTCCGTCAGGGACAGTTTTGGCGTGTCCACTATTTTACTGACTTGCGTATACCTCCTACTGTTGTACGTGAATGAATCGCCTATAGCAAGTATGGGCAACCTTTGACATGTTGTGGAACAAACTTTAGTGTGCAAATACGTTCGCGGGCCGTGTTTAAAAGTAGCGCATTTTAAAGTAGTGTTTTAAAGTGGTGTTCATAATTTTTAGCGATAGATATCACACATGAAATAATACGACAATGTTATTATAATGCAATTTATTAAAATAAGAAAATGAAGTGAAAAAAAATAGGTACAACATTATAATTAAATCGTGAAATTTTGAATTATTACAAACTACGAAAGTTAAATAGCGACAACGAAATCAATGAGCCCCTGAGCTTGAATTTGGGAACTAATCCATCGATTGTTGTATATATTCCACTGATACAAAGACGTAAAGAATTTTTCCAAATTATCGAGTCAGCCTTGTACGATGTTTTGATTTATTACTTTCATCATTGAAAAGAACGTTTGCATTTATAAGTACTGCCAAACGCAACAAATCAATCTCTTGCGAATTTCTAAGCTCCGGAAAATGATCTTCTTCAGGTATTTTTTTGTAGAAATCGCACAACTCCACGTTTACAATTTAGATTTTAGGAGTGAGTTTTCTTGAAGCTCGATCAACTCCATTTGTAATGTATTGGAATATTTTTTGACATTACTTTGTGGAGTAGCTAATAAATTGAAACTGTCTTCCATGTTTTTAAAATCGCTAAATCTGTTCGAAAATTGCTCCGACAGTAAACTTGAGTTCTTTCAGCATATTGAGCTAAGCAGTATTTTCACACGCAGAGAGCGTGGTGAAATGATAACTGTTACCAGACAGCAACTGTGCCTCCCACAAGCGGATTTTGTTTTGAAACGCTTTCAAACGACTGTACAAATCGTTTACTAACTGTCCTTGTTATCGAAGTTTCAAATTTAAATCATTCAAATGGCCTGTAAGGTCGATCAGAAATGCTAAGTCACATATCCATTTGAATCACTCAATTCAAATAGTGGTTTATCTTTTATTTGCATAAAATCTGCTATCTCGTTTCTAAGCTCGTAAAACCGTTCAGCATTTTTCTTTTGCTTAACCATCTGACTTCATAATAATGTGTTACGTCGTCATATTCGGCTGATATTTCATCCAAAAACGCCATGAACTGACGATGATTAAGTCCTCGGGATCGAATAAAATTGATGGTTTTTACTATCACACATTCATAACATTCTGAAGTCGAATGGACTTAGAACACAAGTTTTGTTAGTGGATAATGCAATGAAGGACTATCAAATCATCTTTTTGCACATTTAATTCAGTTGCTTTTTTTCTACAAATTCCGATGAAAACCTTTACGTAAGCCGACATAGAAGGTGCACCATCTGTGCATCACTTAACTAATTTTGACCATGGCAAACCAAAATTTGTGAATATCTTTTCAACTTCATTAAAAATGTCCTCTCCTGTAGTGGTTCCTTTTAGCGGTTGTAAAGCAAGCAATTCCTCAGTAACAGTGAATTTTTTATCAACACCTGGAATAAATATAGCCAGTTGAGCTGTGTCAGAACAAATTCGGTGCTCTCGTCAAATGCTATGGAAAATGATTCAAAACCAACCATACGTCAGTCAAATTGTTTTATATCGATTAGCCATCTTTGATACGTCAAGCCAACGTTTCGTCTTGACAAACTATTTTTTCAAAATTCATTTTTTCTTTCAGACACAAAAACACTGCAAACTTCTTAACACACAACTCTTGATAATTTGAACTAACTATAAAAACAGCTTTCACAACATTATAAGTTGGTTCTTTGTTTATGAAACATTTGCTGCTTTTTTCCAAATTTTGCGGTAAGCCCTATTTTCTTTTTTTTTCCTGTCAGGAGTGCATCATAGGTGCTAGTTGAGTAAGCTCTTTGTATTGCAGCAGCAAGCATTTTGTCTTCATGATTTTACTACAAAGTTGCCAATAATTGCCATTTAATGAATTGCTTCTTATCTTGTTGACAGCTCAAATAACGTAATGGAGCGACGTATGCATGTGTTCATTAAGATTTTTTTGCAACCAAGTGCTGACGATGAATAAAACAATGTAAGCGAATACATTTGGTACCTTGTTTTTAAATGCGCAAGAAACCTTTTTGACGCCCGTCATTGCTGAAGCGAACCATCTGTAGCAGCTAAACAAAATATTTCGAATAGGAATTTCTTTCTTTAAAAAAAAAAAAACGTGCATGGTATTAAATATGAATTCTGCCTTTGCATCGTTTTCCAATTTTTTTGCAAATATAACTCTTGACAATCTTTTCCGTTCTTTTTATGAATATCGGACCGTAAGCCAAGAGTAGTGGTTCTATTGGTAAAGGTGATTCATCGAGTGAATGATGGAAAATTTGGAAGGTCTTTAAATAATCACATAATGATAGTGTCAACGTCTTAGCATTTCTCGATTCTTCTTTGCACTGCATTTTATTATCAAAGAATTTTGTTGATGATATTCTGATGTGTCTTATGATGAAGAACAGTTTCGATTACCTCTTTGACTGTTCCGGCATAATTAATTCCTCACCAAATTGTGTGTTGTTTTCCCGCTTTTTGTGATTATTGATGACCATATTATCTGACTGTTCGTACTCCATCATTCTTCTTGTTTAGAACACGCTGCAAAAGGTTTATTAATAGTTGGCTGTTTTAAAATTTGTTTTTCAAGTTTTTGAAACATAGGATAAATCTTTGTCCTTTTTATTCAGCATGTATTTTATTCAAATGCTCTTGAAGCCTAGAAGGCTTCATTTAAAAATACTTTTTGGCAAATTAAACACATAGGTAATAATTGGTTTGTTGGGGATCGCGTAAATCTATATTTCAAATACTCAATGTTGTACTGCCGACAAGGTAGCTGGACAAACATTTTCCAAACACATGGATTGATCGTATTGATCCATTATAATATACAATTATGGAAGAAAAAAACATACATTTTTTTATAAGAATTTAGCCAAAATTTTATAAATCTTCTTTGACAATATTTTTATCAAATATCTTTGTGAAAGAACTCTTGCAGTATAATATCCACCTAAAAAAAAAAACAGGGTTTTAAAAAGAGTAAACGACAAATCACTGTCAAATCGCAGTGGACCTAAGTGTGAGTCTTGCGATTGTTATTTAGGATATTATATAATATTTACATGCATGCGAACACAATTAGCACACGTGTCGTGCGCGAACGAGGCAACCTGAATCAACGACACGGCGGCTTATTCGTTAAAAGGCCGGATCCATTTTTATCTGTGTTTGTTTTAAATATGGAGAAGCGCCTATTTATTGATCCGACTAGCACCGAATAACCCGACCAAAATACCCGGTATCTAACGCACGATTACCATATCCAATAGTTGATGATGTACACTTGTTGCAAACGTTTAACTTGCTTACTTATCAGAATCTGTGGTATTTGTATTTTACTGTAGAAATCAAAGATCTCTAGTCGTTTGCTGCATTTAATTCGACTAACACGTCTATGCTCAAGTGTTAATGATAGTTGCAATAAAGGACGGTGGCTACGGAATCTCAAGCGCACAATTCGTTTGTAAACTGTATGTAATGCTGTTATCAATCCTATAAGTTGAACAAAGCAAATGTAATATTTTTTAGCGACAAATATGACAGACTCGACTTTTGTGAAGCAGTTATCGAATGTTGCATCAATAACCATCAATAATCATTTGTAAAAAGAACTAACGAATCCTCTTTCGTGGAGCAAGGACGTCAGAACCCCTGTGTTACACATTATTGGTCAAAAGAAAATCAAAACATAACATACAACGCTCGCACTCAATATGCCAAAAGGCGAATGTATGGCAAGATCTTTTAGGAGACCACATAACTGGCCCCTTTTTTTATTTGCAAAAATTTAAATGCGAAAATATATTTACATATTTTCAGACACACTATCTTTCCGAACATACTAAACCTGCAAAATGTCGTAATGCACCATGTTTGGTTTCAGCAAGATGGTTGTCCGGCTCATAATGCAGTTATCGTACGCAGATACAGGAAATCTTCTGCGATAATCAGGGAATCGCCGGAAGCAGTGCCATTCGCTGGCCTCCTAGGTCAACTGATTTAGTCCCAAATGATTTTTTTCTTATGGGGTTATGTCAAGCCCTCAATTTATGGCTTTGAAAATGAAAGAGCTCAATCTATTGAAGAGTTACGTGAAACGATTATAGATTTCATACGAAATATATGAGCGGAAATATAGTCCAATGTCCGTAGAAATTTTGTTGATAGGTTTAGGGTATTGCACATTTCAAAATATGAAAATCGTTTTGAAAATTTGTTACCTTAAATTTAATTTTAGTCTGGTTTAGTACAGAATCTTGTTTTTTTATATTTTAAACAATATATCTAACTTTTTCTCAAGTATAGTATACTTGTTGCATGCGTTTAACTTGCTTAATCTATGGAATTTATATATCAGGTTTTAAGGGAGTTGTAATAAAAGATGGCGGCTACGGAATTCTAAGCGCACAATTCGTTTATAATCTGTACGTAATGCTATTATGCGAGCAATAGAGTTCCAACTCTGTTGCACTAAAATTGTTACCCACTCAAACCGACAATTAACCTGAAGCCAAGCTGCTCCTCCCCTCCCCCTCCCCATAAGGCAGCGAAATATAGTTGCAAATTAAAATCTTACATCTAAAGGAAACAGTCATCCTTCTTTTCTCCCTTTTTTGTGTCATTAACCCTCCCATAATGACACTATAGTTTTAATAATACACAATTATATCTAAAAGAGCAGCCAACTCTTTTTTACCATCTCCACTAAACTTCCCCCCCTCCCTCCTTCCCCCTATCAACACAAGCTGTATACGCACCTACCTGAACCAAGAGTTTCATAAAAAAAATATAATGAAAGTATCTTACACAGATTAGGAAGAATCTAGAATCTAATCTAATCTAATCTTACACAACATGTTTCGGTTTACGTGCAATCTTCAGGTGTCTATATAAGAAGATTAAGTTTATAAGTGAAATTACGAAAATTACTATATACAGGGTGTATCAAATAAAAAAGTAAATTTTGCTTGGGTGACATAGAAGCCAAACCACCGAAACCGGTTTCATCTTTAAAGAATAAAAAAAAGTAAAATTTAGAGCCAAAAATTCTTTAGTCCGGACCTGATGCAAGGAAACGTCATATTAAGCACCTGCTAAACGTGGTATTATGTATAAATATATTGCACTCATTTAGTATTATTCTTAATGGATGCCGTAAGTTCATTTAACGTCATTCTGAATAAATATAGGCCCTTGTAAAAATAGCAAAACTGTGGCATTTTAAATTTCTTCTTTTATAAAATAAACATTCCTTTTTGTTAAGAGCGTTCTACGTAATCTACAAAAGTATTATTTTAATATCGCTGATAAGACGTTCGAGTTTCACCGGATATGCGACTTCAGTAGTTACAAAAAAACGTTAAATACTTTTCTTTTTGCTTTTGTCGAATCGAGAGTTAGTTGAATAATAAACGGTAACCATATGAATCTGAGTTATTTCTTTTGGATTTATTTCATCATATAACGGCAAAAATGAATTGAATCGAATTACACAGAAATAAATGTTAATACAGAAAATTTGCAACACGTCTTTCTACTATGATGTCGCGCGAAAAATGAAACTATACATTCCGCGCCTTTTGCCGATGCATCAAGCTTCGATTTCTTTATATGAAATCATGATGATCCTGAAAAGGAATCGTTTTTCGAACCGAAGAATTAAATTAAAATGTTCGAAGTGGCTTGCACTCCAAGCGGCGATCCACACAAAACTGACAGCGTAATGCTGAATGATAGTGGTATGTGGGGTATACTTGTGACAGCATTTAGGTTGGGCACAGTGCGGCTCTAGCCACGATATTTATAAAATATTTTTTTCTCGTTAATGCTTACAGATAGACCCCCTGTGCATTAAGACCTATTTACCTCTATATCTGGTACACCCTGTATATCTGACACTTACAAACGTCAATCAAAAGTTATGTCATAATGAAACAATTCATACTTTTTTAATTTTTTTTTAATTAATAATTTTTTCTTTTTTAGTCTTCAAACTAAATGAAAAAAATTAAGGTTACGTGAATTTAGATTTTTTTCTAAATGTTCATTTTAGGAAGTTATCCTGATTTCTATGTGCGCCTAAAGAAGACTGTTTCCCTTCACATTTTTGGAATTAAATTTAATGTCGCATTATATTTCAATTAAAAATCGTTTGTTATATTAAAATATAAAAAATAATGTGATAAATACAAATAGTAATGTCAAAAAAAAGTTGGTCATCTCGTAAATATAAATTACTTTTTCACGTATTGGCAAATCGATGTGTTTATGTTTGCCAATGTAAGCAACTGATTATATATAACTAAAACTGTAAAAGTAAAACTATTACTGTCTCTTTATAAGAGTTTGGTCAACTCGCTAAAATGTATTATCATAAAGTGTCTAGTTCCATTTGTTACAGTTACAGTGAGTTATCAAACGCCCTAAACCTTTATTTTTTCATGTAGTTTCAAAATTAAAAAACAGAAATCGAATTTCTAATTTAAACAAAAGCAGGGGTGAGAGAAAATGGTATTTTTTAATCCCCTAACCAGCCCGTGGGTACGCCACTGTCCTTTTTTCAACTTAAAATGTACGGCTGCTAACAAGGAACGATTTGATCTCTACCCGATTTTAATCGTTGACAAGGTACCATATGATTGTACTGAATTTTTTTCTAGCCATTTTTAGCTCTGACTGATGATAACACGCGAAACGTTTGTTTACTTATATTTCTTTTGCTTGTCTTTTGTTCGATACATTAATTGTTATTGTTTATATTTATTTGATTGTAATTTATTTCCTGATTAATTAACACGTTGTTGTTTTTGTATTGACGTTGCCTATGCACTGCTACTGCATTACAGAAACAAAATAATAATAATCTTGATATACTATGAGATTCAAAATGATTGTCAATTCCGCTCCTATAGACAGTAGCAGGGTGTAGGTATATGCCGCGTGTTTGTAATGAAGGTTTGAACTAAGTCAGTGTTGGAACACAAGAAAGTAAACGGATCTGTCATAAATAAGGAAAAGGTAACCTATATTCGAACTCGCATTATATAAACGACTATGGCTTGGTGTTTCTGCTTGTAAAAATGAAATGTAATTAATTTAACTTTACTAAATTATGATTTTATAATTCAATACTAACTGGGTGTTTAACTAAATTTATTTATTACTTTAAATTATAACATACAATTAGTATAATTATTAAGTGACAAAACTGCATCTCTCAGTTTTTCTATGGTATGCATGCGGTTTCTATAGTTCCTATTTTTTAGATAGCCGAACATGAAGTAATCTAATGGGGTTAGATCAGGCGATCTTGGAGGCCATCTTTGTGCTCTAACGACCCTGTCAGCAAAAAACTGTTGAAGATATTGGCAGGTTTGTCGAGCAGTATGTGCTGGAGCATTATCGTGCTGAAAATAACCTGCTTCAAGCTCATTTTTTTGTAACTTTACAATAAACAATTCCAACATCTGTTGGTAACGTTGGGCTGTTACAGTTTCCTCGAAGAAAATTGGCCCTATTATTCGTTGCCTGGACATAGCTAACCAAACTCCAACTTTTACGGGATGCAATTGCGTTTCTCGAAATTTGTGTGGATTTTCTGCAGACCAGATACAATAGTTTTGTGAATTGATATAGCCTGTTAGATAAAATTAGGCTTCATCTGAGAAAAATGATTTGTTTAGCAAGTCATCGTGATCTAATGGTAATAATTCCTGTACCGTAGAAACTTTATAGGGATGCAAATGTAACTTTCTTTTGACAGCTCATTGCGCTGAAGTGGTATGATAAGCTATAAAATTATAAAATGTAATAAACTATTTCACTTAACGTTAATATTGATTTTTTACCTGTTTGTTGGACTATTACCACAGATAATTCCCTTATTTTCTACAGTATTCAGAAATACTATTGTTGGTGGATGTTAGATGTTAATATAAATACGATTGAAAAAATTATAAGATAAATAATCGAAAGATACTACAACACGCACGCCAATGTCCACAGACTACCTCCAGACGACGAACTTAATGTAAATCAAGATGCCGTTTCCGAATTTTTTTCTCTCTCACAAAATACAAAATTTAGGTAGATGGCGCTTGAGTGTTTTCCCGCTCAATTTCAAAAAGTATATACTTTCATTTGTATTTATTTTAGAGGACAAAGTGTTTTAAAGATTGTATTTGACTATATTGTTATTATATACATATAAACAAGAAATATAGTCAATACAATCATTAAACACATTACAATAATTTTTTAAAACTTTATTTCTTCGTACTAACTACATAAAGGTATAACAAACTAAAGATAATATAACTCTTTGATTTTATTTTCTCATTTACAAAATATTAATATGTAAAACAAAGTAAAAAATAATAATAATAATTTTGTCACCAGTTTAAGGATTCGCCGCTTCCACGATGTTTTCAACTATTAAAATTTTAAATTGTCCTCTTAAAAATAATCAGCGTGGTCCAGAATATTTCAAACAACCAACGTTACTGTAATAATATGAAATGTGCAACACAAATTTGGGGATTACAGTATTTATTTGAATAAATTAAACTTATATTTAAGCCGCTTTAAATGATATAAGTTTGTGACATTTGACATTTCATTTGATTAACAGAATTTGCCGCTCCAGATGGCGCTCGTGTTAGGAAAACGATCGTTCAAGAGACGTATCTTTGATATGTAGCGGGAACGGTTTATGATACGTATCAGTTTTTCGATCAAATTCGTACTTTAAACGCGCGCCAATGATACCTTTATATTTACAATACGAGGCGCCTATCTCTACTACTATCTTCGTTTTTAACATGTTGTCGTAAGGTTTCTATAATACGCAGTCTTTTAAACAGCGCCTCTATACAAATTTTGAGTTTTTTTTGATAAACTAACCTCATAGTATATTTCCATTAGATAGAAAAGAATAGAGAGAGCGGTACATATTTGAATGCGAGTTCGTCGTCTGAGGGTAGTCTGTGCCAATGTCGCTAAATGTCAAGAGAATTCATTTAATGTATGAAATTTGTATGTAGCTAACTTCGCTCATTAAATTGGTAATAAGTCAATCATTTTGAATCACATGGTATATGTGATATATATAATACCGTATTTATTAATATTGTTCAGATTTTTTTTTGTGTCTTTTAACTTAAGGGAATATATATGCTAATTATCAGTACAAACTTACTAAATATAAAATAACCATGCACAAGCGTGCATTATGGGCATATGAATGACATGATCTGACACGAGTGAAGTAGACCCCATGACAAAATTGAACCAATAACAGAATTTACTTCATTTACTACGTAGATAATATAATATAATATGGGAAGTAGTGCGATGCTTGTGTATTCTTCTAAAAACCGCGATGTCACTAATATTCATAGCGATTCCTGTAACCTAGATAATACAATTGCTACATTTGCTACGCGGTAAAAACCATAAATGTAGCAAATGTAACAAATTAAATTTTTTCGTTACATTAACACCCCTGCTTGTAAGCCTCTCCGCCCCAGAAATTATTATAAAACGATTTAAACCGCTTCGAATTGACGCAATGTAAATACGCGAAATTCCCAAAAACCCCGACGAAAGCATCGCACCGACCCGACGCCTCGAAGAAACGAAGAGTGCATCGCATCGCACACATTCCCCGCAATTATATTTAAATCCGCGGATGACAGATGCCCCCGCGTGTGCGCGCGCGCGCGCACGCCAACGATCTCCTCTCCTCCTAGTATCGGCACACAACACCGTGCAGGACTTGAATATAAACCTGTCGACCGCGCGTCTACGCGTTCGGATCCGCAATAGCGGAGTAGCGGCAAACGGTCCCGATATACCCGAACAGACGGAGAGACGAAAACGCACGCACACAACACAAACAATCCACCCACAGTATCAAAGTCTCGAGTATTACGGTGTGGCGTTGTCGGAGCGGGAGAGAAAGAGAGAGAGACGCATCGGTAGCGTGCGTAGAGCCGGCAACGCCGCGCCCGCCGTATAACCGACATTGTGGCCGCACGGAATGGAGGAGAGAGATTCAGTTCGGGTCAACTTCCCCTGACGGCATACCCCACCAGTGGCGCGCGCTGTGTAACCGCTTGTGTGTGTTGTTCGAAACGTCTGTGTGTGCGTGTATACGCCGCTATAACGTGCCAACGAGAGCGTTCGACTGTTTCTCCCAGAAGCTCTGCGGATTCAGTCGCGTCCGGCGCGTCAAAGTTGGCAGTACGCGACGTGAACGCACGCGAATCGCTTGCCCTCTCATCATATAGGAGTATCATCAAGAAGAGCGGAGTGAATTATGTTGTGCTATCGTTATAATAACAATAATACCGAACTATCGTCAGGATTATCGAATGTGATACAACACCACGGACGGATTACTTCGATGAAGTTGTTACTACCACAATAATCCCCGTATAATAGCGGGCAGGAGGAATTACTATTTTACGGTGTTGTGTGCGATTGGGGAAAAAAAAGGGACATTTATACATTTTATTCTGTGCGCCTGTGTCTGTTTTTTTTCTCGGTGCAACGACGACTTACAGTGGAGACAGTTGATTTGGGATTTTAACGGATTATTTAACTCATCGCACACACAATCAATTAAAGGAACTTCTTATGTTTTCGTTCAAATGCTGGGATATACTTCGTACAGGTACCCTATATTTTCTTAACGTAAAATGTGTAGGAGTAGGAGTGCATCAGAATAATTAATGCGATAAAAATGAAAGGAGAAATTAATTTGAATAATAATATTAATAATTAAAAGAGATACCAACATTCGCTGAGTAACAACAAACAGTGTTGTCATAGGATTAAATTTATTTGTAATAGAATTTAGTTAAAAAAGTAATAGATTTTAAAAAAAAAGTAATAGGTTAATCTATATGCCTCTTTTTTTCTGTCATTTTTCAATTTTAATATTTTATAAAAACTGAAAGAATTATTAATAATAGAGGGTGTTATACCACTATATATAATACTATTATACTACCTTCAATAACTAACTCATTAAAAAAGTTTGCCCTTAAGTTTATACTATTTCTCTTCCGTTTAATCAATTTATTACTGATTTAGATGGAAATTCACGTATTGTTTTATAAGAAAGAATTGGTTCTCATCGAAGAATCAAAAATTATTTAGGTCTCACCGTTCAATTTTCTTCAATCTTTCAAAAAAAGCTTTTTATGTGGTAATATTAGTAACAATAATACTAATCGAAGTTTCTTAGAAATTTAATAAAATAAATACTTTTGCAACCAAACAGTAATGGTAATCATATATTAACATCAATCAAAATAAAGATTCACATATTTTTTTTCTTTAAGTAAGAATTAAATTTTTTTTATTGATTCTTAAAGTAGAAAAATATCCTTTATTTAAGAATGTTTTCATCGTTCATTTTATTTTATTTTTTTTTTACAAAAAAGCTATTTAAGTGATAACCTTAGTAACAAAATAAAGTAATGACAGTTGTTGCTTCGAGATTTCATCGAATAAATACTTTTACAACCGAATAGCAAGTAATAGAATCATACAATTAGTACTACATTACTTAACATCCATGCAAATAAAGATTCACATAATTTTTTTTATAAGAAGGAATTGAAAGATTTTATTGATCTCAAAGAACAAAAATATTTTTTCGGTAACTTTTTGATTTAATTTTCTTTTTTTCAAAAAAAGCTTTTTATGTAACAATAATACTGATGGCAGTTTCTTTAAGATTTAATAAAATAATGACCTAGAATTAATTAAATTATTTATTTATAAAATTAAAGAGTTATTCGGATGTAAAACCCCATAATAGCCTAGAATACTATCTAAAATAAATACTTTTTGCAACCAAACAGTACATACCTATATTAGCGAATCCATCCAAATAAAGATTCACATGTTTTTTTTCTCTATCAGAAAAAAATGATTTTTTTTATTGAATCTCAAAAAGCAAAAATATTCCCAATTTTCCAATTTTTTTTTGATTTATTTTTATTTTTTCAGAAAAGCTTTTTATGTGGTAATATTTATATAATAACCATACTAATGGAGGTTTCTTCAAGATTTTGTAAAATGAAGGTTAATATTTATTATACAATCAAACAATAATAGAATCTCATGTTATACATATCTGTGCCGCTCGCTGAAATAAGGTACCTACACATATAACATAGCGTGTCAAATAAATTGATGTTGACATAAAACTGGTTTCGGATGCCCGAAGGTGTTCTACACAATAGCTTCCAAAAACAAAAAAAAAACCCAATTGAATTTTCAAACCTTATAACAAAAATTGTGTATGTAATTGTAACAATTGTAATATTTAGAAAACAGAATGAAAAGATTAATAAATATAACAAAAATTTCATAGCTTTGAAAAAAAAAACATCGTACGTTTAATGTTAATGAAACTAATTTTAAATCATTAATAACAAAATTTAAAAACATGTAAATTGATAAACATAAAAATTCAATCAACACTAAAACTCATGTACAAGACTCTTGGATTTAATTATAAATAACAATATATTTTCTAGAAACCTTTTTTATTGAAATTGATAACATTTTCCGAAAACACTAAAATTGATATAAATTTTACAAAGCAATCTCTATCTATATAAAATTAATTGTTAAAATCTTCAAATTAAAACAAAAGCAAATCCTCTGAAATATTTTGCATATAATCTGTTAGAATAAGGTTTATTAAAAACCTGAGCTCTTTCAATTATTATTAGTAAAGTCTAGATGATTAAAAAAATCCGTTAAAGTATTAATAGCATGTAATAGTAGTAAAGAGAAATATTTTTAAAAAAAGACCTCGAAAATTAGAACTATTATAAAGAATTATTTTCGTTTTCTACTTTGAACTCTTCCTACAGCTTCAGAAAATTTAAAAGTGCTTTAAAAATCTGGAGCACTTGTTTTCGTATATTACATGATTATTTCAGCGAAAGTTGCATTTAACAAATTTTCCATTTTTATTTATAAAGCATTATTAAAAAAAGAAAATCCCTCCACGGAAATATAAATAAATTAATATATTTGTTTGTGAAGATTTTCACATATCACCCCAACAGTGCAACCCACCTATTTTCCAATACCAAATAATGTCAAAAAATACAAAAAAAAAATCCCCATAATGATGCAGCTGAATCTGGTGATATAGCTTAACTTATTTAAGAAACATTCAAAAATCGTTTTATTTGGAGATAATTGTCGGAGATAACTTTTCTTCCACAAAAAAATGTACATTTTTAACTAATACATGCATATATAACACTTTAAAAACAAGAATTGAATTCACAAGCAATTGAAGAGACTTTTAAACTTATGTATTGATACGGAGATACATTATGATGCATCTGTGTTTATTACATTAATTTAACAGTGATAAACCATATAATCATCTCTTGATCCATCAATAAGTTTAAAAATGTGTTCATTCTCAAAACATCTATAACGACCTACCCCTTTTTCTATATCTATTACCAACTGTCAAAATGAAAAATATATACCTATATTACGAGATGTATGCTTAAATAAAATTCATTCGTTTTAAAAATAGTTTAAAGTAAACATTTTCCTTGTTTTGGAATATGTATTTATTAGTGCTTCTAAATTTGTAAAAAAGAAAATAAAACGATCCTTATTTAGTCTGTACGTATAACGTAAAGCATTTTCTGTGCGGTATTTCAATATATTTTTTTTTATTGTTATTTGGATTGATGCAACAAAATGCCGTAATCTTTAAAAAAAAATTAAAAAAACTGCCAATAATATCAGGTCGGATAAAATTGAAACTACTTCTTTTTTGATAAATATTTTATTTGAAGAATGCCGATAGTTTTACAAATAGATATTGTATTACCCTATTCTTAATGTTATCAACAACAAAAATATACCTGCTATTTAAAATCCTTGCACCAAGCAAAATTTTGTTATTGTTAAATATTTATATTTTGAATTACTTTTAAACCATCATCAAAAATATCCTACAATGGATGACCAAATGAAATGTTTTCTTGTAATTAAGATGATTTTCAGAGTGTATTGACATTTTGTAATTATGAATTATTTAAAGCCTTCATATTGTTGACAATATTCTCATTCCTCGTAAGTTGCATTTGTCATTGGAAATTGTCGTTTCGATACCCAAACATACATATCTCGGATGTTTCTGTTTTATATTACCAAACCTCTTAAGGATACAATTGAATACAATTTGATGTTTAAAATACCTGAAAACCAAACATGGTAATACTACAAAGGTAATGAAAAATAACAAGTTTTCTGTCAAGCACTTTACGATGTGTGAGAATAATGTCAACGATATGAAGCAAAGTGATTATGTAAAAGTAAAAAAAAATGTTTTTTTTATTATATAAAAGAAAGATTTTTCTTTTGGGAACTTATTTCTGTATAAAAAAAGATATGTGTTTCAATAAACATTGGCAAATTTTATTCATATTTTTATAAGGTTTTCTTGGTTTAATTTTTTGTCTTTTATAAGCGATAATTGAATCATTTTATTAACATAATTTACTTTATCTTATGGTAGATATGGATAGATTCTAATTCAATTTCTCTTTCTACAAAAGAAAATCAAGAAATCGATGCAAAAATAAAATTTGAACATTCTGTATAATACATACAGAACATAAATAGTTAAACTACAAACACTACATTACACATAGTACTTCAAAAAATCTTAAAATTTAGAGGATTAAAACTCATTTATTTATTATGTAGAAAAAATATTTTGTTTTAACTTTTTGATTTTATGAATTTAGTTGTAATAATTTATTTAAACTTTTTTAAGTTAGCAGGTATAAATTCGTAAACATGGCAATAACTAACGTACTTAATATAGTCAGTATGATTGACGGATTATTGGCTAACTTTATTTTTATACAGTGAAACCCTTCCTAGCGGGCGAAAAAAACACCTAATTTTCATTAACATCTGACATAAATTTCATCTTTATGTTGAAGGTTCTTATAAAACGTTAAAGATGAGCAAAAATATATTTCGTTCTATTTATTAAAGAATACCTACATACCAAAATTAATATTCTTAATAATTTATAACTTATTATCTCTAAAGAAGATTTGTAAGCATATATCTACTTAATAATAATATATATTTCCTGTATAAAATGTTTAAGGATTTTTTTAGGAATTGTCAATAGGGAGCAAATACACATAAAATATAAAAGAACTAGAGACAAGAAACAAACATAAAAAATTTTAAAACATGTTTCTCTATTGAACATTTGAGGGTGACATATACAGGGTGTTAGGTAAATATGCGGCAAAAATTTAAGGGGTTATTCCTTGGCCTATTCTAACAATATTTTGTCCTATGACGATTTTTGAAAAACCTCTTTCTTCGAAGATACAGGGGGAACAAGATTTGCGACAGTAACAACATTTTATTATCAAAAAGTACATGTAAAGTTGTTCAATCTCCAATAAATGTTCGAAATATCTTCCTCCAGCCTGGATACAAGCATTCAATCTTCTCGTTATTGACTGTCGAACTCTTTCAAACACACCAGGGTCGTTTCTAATTAAGTTACACCCGGTAATTATCCGATTTCGCAAATCGTCCAAATTCTCCACTGGAGTAGCGTAAACTATTGACTTCAGAGATCCCCAGAAGAAATAATCTAAGGGGTTTAAGTCTGAGGATAGAGGAGGATGGCCTCCTCTATCCTCACGTATGGACGTGTGGCCCACCTCGACCAATCCAGCGATCTCCGTATGCTGCTGTTAAAAAATTACGAGCAACCAAACTGAAATGTGGTGGTGCACCATCGTGCATAAACCACATTGCAATTCTTGTCGCGTATGGTACATCCTCCAGAAACTCAGGCGGCGTTGCTTCCAAAAAGTTGCAGTACACCACGCCAGTAAGTCTTCCTGGTAGAAATACCGCTCCAATTAGATAGTCACCCACAATTCCAACCTAAACATTCAACGAGAACTGATGTTGAAAACGATCTTCAAATATCTCATGCGGATTTTCATCTGTCCACACATGGTTATTATGAAAATTCCTTATTGCATTTCTTGAGAAACTGGCTTTATCGGTAATAAGAATCTGTGTCAGGAATAGAGGGATGCGAACTAATGTTTACAATATCCATTGACATAGTGCAATACGTGGAGGAAAATCAGCAGGTAGTAGTGCCTGAACGCGTTGAATGTGGTATGGATATAACAAATTGTCCTTAAGAATTTTCCAAACTGTCTAATGACTTATATTCAAAGTATTTGCAATTTTTTGCGTAGAACTACCAGGATCTTCCTCTATCATCTCCAGCAACATTCTATTCCAATTGTACCATTCTTGCAGTCATTGATATTCCTGGCCCTCCACTTCGTTTCATTGAGCCTGTTTCACGAAGACGTCGATGAATGATTTCGAAGATTTTTCGGTACGGGCAGGAAATCGTTCAATCTGCAATCGTCTAGCTTCTATTGAGTGAGCCATCAGCAAGTCCATACATGAAATGCATGTCAGTCATCTCGGCGTTCGTACACATCATGATAGAGGACTTCACTAACTATTAATGACACGTCAAACAGCCAAACGTCACTCAATCTAAAGAAATGCGACCGATGAGACGTATTCAAATGAAATCCACTACTAGATAAAACAGCCATTTCATGTAAACGAGATCGAAAAAATAACAACGCATTGTAAACAATTTTTTTGTACTTGATAAACTCATTGGCGTACACCATACTTTTATTTACATTAATAATTTCAACGAATATAGAATATGGTTGTTGCAAATTTTGTTCGCCCTGCATCTTCGATAAAAAGGGGTTTTTTCAAAAATCATCATAGGACAAAATATTCTTAGAATAAGCCAAGGAATAACCCCTTGAATTTTTGCTGCATGTTTACTTAACACCCTGTATATTTGACAAGTTGGCAATTTCTTGCGGATTTTCCAACTTATCAATAGTATATTTTCCTATAAATTAGTACATTTTATATCAATGTATAAACATTAAATGTTACTTAAATAAATTAAAGTAAAAATATTATAACATATATGTAATAGCAATATTTTAAAATTTTAAATGCATTCACAAAGATGCAAATACTTTTTTATATACTATGACCAAGAAAAAGAAAAACCAAACACTGTTATAAACCGTATTCTGTTGCATTTAAATATAACATACCACCGAACAAAATGGTTCACAAATTCAAAGAAAAATGGATTGAAAACTTACTAATAGTTTCAAATTATGTAGTTTACAATAGATATTTTAATTAAGCTTGTGTTAGATTATAAGAATGAAATAATAATTTAATATATTAATAATGAATAAGAAGAACTCCATTCTCATAAAGTAAACAAACAAGAAATAATATATTACTGTTTATGTAAATTCAAAAGCATTAGAAAATATATCTTGCATGTCTTGCATATTTCAGTATCAAATATTTATAAAATCGTTGCATACACCGACAAAATGACTATTATGTTAATAAAATACGTTTTTGGATGAAAAAGAAACACGTTATTTTTAATATCACATATAATTCCACTACACCAAGAAAGAAAACTATATATTGAAATAATTTACGGAAGAGAAAATTAAAAACTAAATAATAACTACAAAAACGCAATCAAAACTTCATTTACTCCCTGAATCACCGTCAGCACTTATTCTCACCGACTCGACGATACTATCTCCAGTGAAAAGTCGCAGCTTTAGTTATAAGTCGACGCTAAATATTAAAACAAATATCTAATAAGAACTTGAAAGTGTGTATACGAAATATCGTAATAAGTACAGCTCTCTTGATTGATGGCTTGTTTCAGGGATTGGTTGCGTCGGGTGGCGCCACTGCCCAACAGCAACTCTCTGTCGTGACCACAGTTTGGGGTGTCACCACTTCCAGTCAATCTGGACCCCATCCTCATGGTGGTGGATTCGTAGCGAACGGTCCATCGCAACTGAGTACCGGTCCCACGCCTTCCGGTTACGCCAGCAATTTGAAACAGCCGTCGAGTCAGGTCACCTATCAGAGCGGATATAGGCAAGCGACGGGCGCAGGGTGAGTGTTGTCGAGAACGTGTGTTTATTTGGCGGGAGATTTCGAACGTTATTATATATTTACTCGGCCCGTTTAAGTGTAAATTAATTATTAATTGCCGTATTAATCACGTTTATTGTTGGAAATATTAAATTTCAGAAATATTTTCCTGACATTACTAACTAAATATACTAATATTTGTGGAAATATGTCTAATTGTTTGTCGATTTCGCATGGTGTACCGCAGGAGTCTATTTTAGGTCCCATTCTGTTTACTATTTATACCTTTAAGTTGTTGACGTGTATTAGGCACTGTCGGTATCACATGCACGCTGATGATACTCAATTATATTATGTACTCCTTCCATCCGTTTTATTGGCGTAGAGCTAACGAGGATATTAATGCTGATCTTGCGTTTTTATTTGACCAGTCACGTGATCACTGCTTATTATTAAATCCAGCTAAATCCTAGGCTAGTTTATTTGGCCCTAAGAAAGCCAGAATTTAAGTAATTTATTGAGGTTACAAATTAATAATTCAAATTTATCTTTTGTCAATAAAGTTAAAAGCTTTGGTGTTATATTGGATAATTCTTTTCGTTTTCGTGATCAGATTTCTAGATATATTAAAAAGACTTACATACATTTAAAAAAAGTTATATCCTCATAAATCATTGCTTAGCCCGTCTACTAAGAAGAATTTATGTAATATTTTTATATTATCACACTTTAATTATTGTTCTGCCCTCTATCATGGTGCTTTGAACAATTTTACTACGAGTCGGATTCAAAAGATTCAGCATGCAATGTTTGCGGTATATTTTCGACTAAAAAAAGAAATTTGATTACATTTCTCATAAGTAGAGATCGGATTATATGCAAGGAAAAACTGGAATATATGCGCATATATATGCATCGATTTTTGAGAAAATATGCATAAACCTGGGGCATATATGCAAAAAATTGCGACAATATGCAAAATTTTTACATAAAATAAATAAGAGCAGAAATTTAAACATTAACTTTATTGCACAAAATTTTTTCACAACATATTTCTAAAACAATTTATAATTAAATGTTTTCAAAATTGTGTAAAAGAAAGTTTTGTCTTTTATCAGATGTTATACATATGTTTCGAAATAGAAAAGCTTCTTTCAACATCCACAGATGTAATTGGTGCATTTTTTAACTTTGCAATACATTCTAAACTAAAATTAAAGTCGAAATCGTTTACTGTTTCACCTTCCAAAATTTTCTTAACTTTCTTTCAATTTCAAATACCCTGCATTTTTATTTAATCACTTTTTAAATTTATCGTATATAGAATTACCTATTGTACCCTTAACCTTCTTACATAGCATATCAAATTCGTCTACTATTTCGACTGATTCCGAGAGCGACATCCCTTGCGTTTCTAGTTTACGAATGGAACTTGAAACAAAGCTATAATTTGACTTAATATACAAAAAGTTTTGTAGCAATTCTGTTGATGTTACTATCTTTTTACAGTTTTCTAGAGCAATGCAGTCAGCAGTGATTTCAAGAATTAAATTTTTTATTCCTTCAAAGTTATCAGCGAAAAAAATTGCAGCCTCTAACCATGTACCCCATCTCGTAATAATCGGTTCAGGAGGCAACTTAACACCGGGAAGTCACTCCTTATAAAATTGGATTCGTAAAGGTGCTTTTAAAAATACTTTTTTGACATTGCTACTTAAATCATTAATCAAAGGGAATTGATTCCTAATGTCTTCGGCTACACGATTGAACCCATGAGCTAAACAAGTGGTATGAATAATGTTACTATAAATAATTTTTAAATGTTGCGCGACTTTTATCATGTATGGTGCAGCGTCGGACAACATAGTAAAAAAATTTTCACAAGGTATACTTCCAGGTAAAAAGAAATTTGATAAACCTTCTTGAAGGAATTGGGCAATTGTCACATTATTTGTTTTTTGAAGTTCTTTACAATAAATTAAATATGATTTACCTACAATATCTTCATGAAGAATTCCTATTAACAAATGGGCAATATAACGGCTACACTTATCCGTACTTTCATCTACCACGATATAAATAAAATTATTCCCTAGCAATTGTTGAATTTCTGCTATTGTTTGCTGGTAACAAGATGTGACATAATTTTTTCGTAAGGTACTTTCGTCAAGTATATTATGTTTGCAATATTTTTGCAGAAATGATTTCAAATTAACATTATTTAATCTTGCTAATGGTATGTTGACGAAATTAATGCGTTACACAAATCCGTATTATATTCTTCTTGTTCTGAGTTTCGTGAAGTTGTTGCTACACATTGACGTATAGATTGCTGCACACATGCGGATCGCTCTAGTTTTTCACATTTTCCAATATGTGATGGAGTTTTAACGTGTTGATCAATCAGGTATTTTCTCTCAGAAGACACCTACAACAACAATTGTCATTTTATATCAAAAGTTAAAGAATTTAAAAACAATTGTAAGGCTTTTAGTAAAATTAAACTTACCAGTTTACTGCAGGTTCGACAAAATATTTTATGGCTTAATCCATAAAGAAATTTTGCTCGCTATACTCATTGTATGTACGCACAGTATTTAAAAACGTAACACAATTACATGCTGTTTCGCTCAAGGATACTCAATGAATGAATAGTTTATTTGGGAATTAATAATAATAAAACGGATTTACCACATCCCTTCTGCTAGGCGAAATTAAACACGTGCAGTTCTTGGAAAAAAGTATTAGAGAAACCAATGTAAAAGATTTATCGTTCTGAGAATTGTTGGTTGTCGATCTACATTAGGAATTACTAGGACATTATACTAATAGAAAGGATAAGAAAAAGCTTAAATATGTAATATATGCAATCACTAATTAGCGCTAATTAACTTCAATTAGTGTAATACGTCTACATATAGACTCTAATTAAAATATGCAAAAAATTAAATATATGCATTTTACATATAATCCGGTCTCTACTCTTAAGCTGCGTAAAGTAGGATGATTAAGTATGTATTACCGGAGGGAGTACTTAATTATACATATGTCTATTTCAAGAGATTCTGAGTTTTGAAACACCGCTTTATCTGTATTACAAAATCAGGTTTAGGTCTAATATTCATAGTTTCACCACCAGGTTTCGTGGGTTATTGTCACCACCATATTGCAGAACTTTTCTTGAGCAGAGATCGTTTTCTTATATGATATACACAAAATATAACTCGGTTTTTGAAATAAAAATTTTGCTGATTAAATAATGAATATTAGATTTATTTATATTTTCTGAAATTTTCCCTAAATCAAACTCTATATTTAAAACAATTTTCCTCAAAATTAAATCTCTATTTACAGTATTCCAACACGTGTTTTATACTAGATCACGAAAAAAAAAAAAAATAGTAGCCTTCTCGGTACTTTAGCAAAACATCTACTATACGAGAAGGAAACTATGGATTCTTTTCAACGTTTCTAAGCGAGAAAGATTGGTGGAATTTATACCACCCCAGCGTTACTAATTCTTCGTTCGGAAACCGACACAAAGCTGTACAAATGCCCAGAAATTCGTCCTGTACTTAACACTTTACAACTCACTGCAACGGTGAATACAACATCGAAGACAGATAACAACGAAAGATGACTTATTTATAATATGCTGTAAATTCTTTGCCGCACGAATTGTCGGACCCACCCCTAACGAAATATTGAAAACAAGATTCTCAAACTGCTATTGTCATGCGAGGGAATTAGCGCTGAAAAATATCCCTGCTTGTAAATATTTGTAAACAATTGTTTTCTTAGAAGCGTGCACATCTGTAAAGTATTTTTAGAGTAGATACCTACTTCCTCTGTATTCACGGGTGGTTCAATAAAAAGTATGAACTTACCTTATATGTATTTTTGTTGGAATTTTCGTTGCTTACGTGTTAAATAATGGGAAATTTTGTATTATTTGATTATTATGTCATTTTGCCATACATCACAGATTTAATTTATTTCAAAGGAATTAGCAGTAATATGAACTATATTGGAGAAAAATAAATCTAGATAAAATAAAATCCATAAATATACAGAGTGAGCAACCGGATGTGACCACCACGTGACTACAAACGTCACAGAAACAATGTATTGTTTTTTTTTACTGTTTGCTGTCCTGCTTATTGTTTACGTTCTGTCATCTGACATTTAACGTGTTTGAAAGTACCAGTTAGAGTTAATTATAGAGTTGGCAATGCGTTGACAATTTCCTATTCAAAAAGTTCCTTATTGGCTCTTCAACATAAGAAGCTTTTTGATCACAACTTAGTCTAGGATATTCTTGAGAAACTTTACCAGTTGGAATTGGAAACTATTTATATTAATTTTATTTGGGTTCATAGCCATATTGGATTACATGGTAATGAAATTGCGGATAAATTAGAATATTGAATGGAATGCTCAATATTTGCCTAGTGAAACCATTTATGTTTACAAAATGGTTGTGGTGATTTCGAGCATTTATTGTACATAAAATTTTAAAAATATTTACCAGAGTATTTTTGTTTTAAATATGATCCAAAAAGCAATTTATTTTTGAAAGTAAAAAAAAAAATATAACGCTTCTCCTGTTTTAAGGTTAAGTTAAAAAAATATCTGACAACCAGAAATCTGGCATACCAACCTAACAATGTTGCCAGCTTAAAATTGGAGGTCACGTGGTGGTCATATGCGGTTGGTCACTCTGTACCTATATTCTTCAAAAATCCTTCTTCCTGGATAAGAGTTTGAATTTCAAGTTAGTTAATTGGTAGTGAGATATAATCTCATTATCATTATTTATTTTTCATAGTCAATTTCCTTTAAAACTTGAGAAGGAATATTATATATCGAGAGGTAAAAATAAACGTCAAAAAACTGTTGCAAGTATAATCCTTATTTCAGATTCACTGTTTAAAAATGCAATATTAGTTCATAAATTTACTAAAATAAAAAAAAATGATTTAATAGAAATGTCATGTCTAGCGCCATCTACTTTTAAAAGTCAAATGAATTTATACTCTCGAGAAAAAATAATTTTACAATGTAGGAAATTTTTTTTATTATTTAATGTTTCTCACAAATAAAGCTAATTTTTGCCATAAATTGAAAAAAAAATCTTTTGCCTTCGAAATGAAATTTCTGATAATAAATTTCTATAGAATACAAAGCGATTTGAAATTACTGACTGATAGTTTGAATTTTTGTGTTATATTTTTTTATTCAGCTGGCAATTTGGTATTAAAATCATTACCATTAATAGAATAGAAATTTTCATTACATTTTTACTAAAATGAATATCCAAAGTTAAGCACAACCTATTTGAAGTAAACGATTCAAATTATTTTTACAAATTTTATGTTAATAAAACAACTACACATTGTTCATTGTTCAAAGTATTAGCCATAGATTTCAAACATAAATTAACCCGTCTCTTAATATTGTTAAATAATCCTTACAATTATATATGAACTTAATTTTATAACTCAATACAATATTTTTTAGAAATCTATTTAATTATAAAACTTAATAATAGTAATATTCTTTTATTTCCCATAGATTATATCTTAAACATATACAAATATTATGTTTAGTAACAAGGAAACAAGTCATAGGAAGAGAAACATAGAAAAAAAAGAAACTTAGGTACCACCTATAGTAACTTAGATATTCATATATTCGCTGATAAAATAACAATTTACATATTCACATATTTGCTGTCAGAATAACAATTTATAGTAAGTAAATATTCTTTGAAATTCTTCTTGAATGTACAGAAATTATGTAGTGTTCTAAAATGCGTACTCCCTGTATAACTTAACGTTTTTTTTTAATAAAGCCGTGTTATGTTTGGGGGATAACAGAAAAAAAAACTCCTGCCTAGTACCAATACTGTGTTAGTTAGATAGATAGATAGATAGATAGATAAGATCTTTATTCAGTAAAATACAAAATTGTGTTGAATATGTCATTAAATATTTTTACACTTAAACACTACTATGTAATCACACAAAAGTAATAGTACAATACTAATCTACATATATGAAATAAACCCTAGTGACTATGTGATAAAAGAATTAAATATCATATTCAAATTGAATAATCTTTAAATTTCACATTATAAAATTAATATTGTGTGTAATATGTGTGATGTATTTTCCTTCTCAAATAGAGTTCTATGTTTATGAACAAAACAGAGTACATCCAGTATAAAAATATCATAAAAGGCAAGTAACTTTTGTCCCGTTGTATAATAATGTTTTCATATTTAACTAATGATAAATAATCAAAACATACTATATTGAAACGCAATCTTTAAATAAAATAGAACAATACATTAAATTACAAAATTTATAATAAACAAAACAATTATCATTTCGTCATTTATTAAACAAAAGATTTATTTATAAATAATGTTCATTATCCCTTTACAATTGACATTTTTTTTATATATTTTTATAACTTAAAAAAGCTTTTGCAATAACAAACGAAACGTGGTTGTACATTTCCATGTTTTTTGAGGAGATCTAAAAATCAAGACAAAGAAAAGAAATTAAAATAAAAAAGGTTTGTTTTCTTGTCTTTTGCCAAAGCAGTTAAATTTAGCCTTAAAAATTAGGTGTTAAGAATTTAATTTTAATTTAATCAGAAATATTCCCAAGATTTTCTTTTCTAAAAGATATTTTCGATGTATTTTTAAAATATGGGGAAAAAAATATTATAATAATGAAATGGTTTTTTACAAAACACAAACATTATTATTCTATGAATTATACTAATAAATTCTTATGATTTGTATTGTGTTTTTATCATTTTAGCAGCAAAACACATTGTACTCATTTCACGACCTATTTTTAATCTTAAAACAAATTTATTTGTTTGTTCCTGTAATGTTTTAATACATTTTTTTTCTAAAACTTTTTCAACACCTGTTTTTTAGTAGTGGTTAAATTCTATTAAAAAGTAGAAGTATTCCTACCAACAAAAAACAAAGAACTTTTTAACAATCCCTTGTATATCATCGAAGAAAGAGAGACATCTAGTGGGCGTTCGGTGACCTACTATCCTATAATCTCCGCATCGCTTGTATACATTCATATCACCGCATCCGCGCCAGCCGTAAGTCTGAGCTAGATTCCGCTGTCGTCCCTTAAATATAGAAGCATATTTCACGCGAGTAGACCGATTGCGTCGGTTGAAAAAAGCAGGAGTGGGGATGATTAGGGGTGCTGCTCGTCGCGCTGCTTTTCGGGACTGAGAGGGAGGGTGGGTTCGCGTCTAGAATATCGTAAATAACGGGAGAAGCCGCGGCCTGGTATATTTAGGGAAACAGAGGGGGGGAAAAGGGAAGTCGATTGTTTAGTTTGATCCGTGCGACCGTCAAAATGTTCTGTTTACCATTCGGTGTGTCTGTGTGCCTATTGTGCGGGCTCTTGGGATTGCCGTGCGGTTGGGCGGATTTTGAACGAACGTTATTATGAAATGTATTTCTTCTATGATTTGTAGTCGAAATAAAATTATGTACAGCCTGATGGGAAAATTAACAAAGAAAAAATACTATTAAGTCCTGTTTTCTACTTGAATAGATGTTAAGTATGTTGGTAAACTAAGTTATTAGTAATAATTGTTCGTTTCTAAACTATATTTATGTATAAAAAGCTTTACAAACGTCGCTTTATATAAATACTTGATAATGACGCCACTACTATTAAAGTGCTATCGTTAATACAACTTAGAATGTATTAAAATTTGCAATTACAACATACAATTTGAGTATCCTCAAACTTTACAAACGTCAATCTGTAAATCCTTGGTAATTATGTCACTAATATTAAAATGGTATTGTAAATACAATTCCAAATTTTGAATAATTCTAATTTACAATACCATTTCAATATTAGTGACATATACTATGAGATTCAAAATGATTGTCAATTCCGCTCCTATAGATAGTAACAGAGTGTAGGTATATGCCGCGTGTTTGTAATGAAGGTTTGAACTAAGTCAGTGTTGGAACACAAGAAAGTAAACGGATCTGTCATAAATAAGGAAAACGTAACCTATATTTGAACTCGCATTATATAAACGACTATGGATTGGTGTTTCTGATTGTAAAAATGAAATGTAATTAAATTTAACTTTACTAAATTATATTTTATAATTCAGTACTATTGTGTTTAACTAAATTTATTTATTACTTTAAATTATAACATACAATTAGTATAATTATTAAGTGACAAAACTGCATCTCTCAGTTCTTCTGTGGTATGCATGTGGTTTCTATAGATCCTATTTTTTAGATAGCCATACATGAAGTAATCTAATGGGGTTAGATCAGGCGATCTTGGTGGCCATCTTTGTGCTCTAACGACCCTGTCAGCAGAAAACTGTTGAAGATATTGGCAGGTTTGTCGAGCAGTATGTGCTGGAGCATTATCGTGTTGAAAATAACCTGCTTCAAGCTCATTTTCTTGTAACTCTGCAATAAACAATTCCAACATCTGTTGGTAACGTTGGGCTGTTACAGTTTCCTCGAATAAAATTGCCCCTATTATTCGTTGCCTCGACATAGCTAAGCAAACTCCAACTTTTACGGGATGCAATTGCGTTTCTCAAAATTCATGTGGATTTTCTGCAGACCAAATACAATAGTTTTGTAAACTGATCTAGTCTGTTAGATAAAACCAGGCTTAATCCGAGAAAAATGATTTGTTTAGCAAGTCATCGTCCCTTAAATTGTTATTAAACCAATGACAATATTCCAATCGCCTATCGTGATCTAATGGTAATAATTCCTGTACCGTAGAAACTTTATAGAGATGAAAATGTAACTTGCTTTTGACAGCTCATTGCGCTGAAGTGTATGATAAGCCTATAAAATTATAAAATGTAATAAACTATCTCACTTAATGTTAATATTGATTTTTTACCTGTTTGTTGAGCTATTACCACAGATAAATTCCCTTATTTTCTTACAGTATACAGAAATACTGTTGTTGGTGATATTAGATGTAAATATAAAGGATTTGAAAGAAATTATAAGATAAATAATCGAAAGATACTACAACACGCACGCCAATGTCGTTAAATGTCAAGAAAATTCATTTAATGTATGAAATTTGTATGTAGCTAACTTCGCTCATTAAATTGGTAATAAGTATAGATAAATTTTTCTGGAAAACAGTTTTTTTCTTACGACAATCATTTTGAATCACATGGTATACAATATTTAACATTAGTGACATATATTTACAAAGTATTTATAGATTGACATTTGTAAAGCCTGAGAATGGTCATATTGGTCCGAAATATGTAGCTTTTCAAGATTTGTATACATAAATACAATTTGAAAACGAGCAATTATTTAGTTTGCTGACATATTCTTAATTAATCCAAAAATTGTTAGTGTTAATATCATGATTGTGATATTTCAATAATAACCAAGCCACAATTATGTTTTAAACGGAAAGAAGTGACGATACAGAAATTATAATGTATAGTAAATGCTGTACTAACAGCTACACAGATGCGATTGCTATAATTCCTTTTAGTAGTTAGCAACATTTGAAAGTCAATAGAATGCACTTCCCCCCTAACAGCCAAATTTAAATTTCCCGCCACAATTTTTAGCGAATTCAACGTAAAGGCATTAAAATAACTATTAATGTAGTACAAAATAGTGGGTAGTTTTATTTTTCAACGTTGAAGTTACTAAGAATAATTGCGGGAAATTTAAATTTGGCTATTAGGGTTACTAGCTAAAATCTATACAGCCTTGTCAAATAATTAGGGTTATTGTTTGATTCCAAAGTTTGCTTCAGCGAAAAAATTCAAAAGATCTGGTTTTATCGAGATCAAACTTCCAAACTTGTTCATATAATAATATTTATTAATTGCATGGACACATTTGTTTGTAACATGTCAAATTAAAAATAAAGATTATATATGCATTGAAAAAAAAATTAGTTCTCTAATAACGAAATTAATCGCTCAGAAGCATAAAAAACATAAGAATCTTGTTTATAAAATTTCAATTTAAAATACTCAGAGAAACTTTATTAAATAATCAAATATTGACTTGAAAATTTTAATTTTAAAAATTCAACATTCAAATCCACGAAAATGAATCAAAATTTAATGAAAATAATAAATTAAATAATTGAAAGATGAAATAAAAGTTAGATGATTACGCCATCTATGAACCACAATTTGCATTCACATATAATCATAACAGAAAAGAAAATATACACATATCAGAATTTAAAACCATGTTAATTTTATGTAAAAGCTTGTTCTATTTGTAAATACAATATTATAAAAAGGATATTAGCAATAGGTTCAATTTTTTTCAAAAGAGAGGAACAGTTTTTCATTACATCATTGGATCCCAAATTCGAATTTTATACGACACCGGGCCAGGAAACGTCGCTTGATGAAAAACTTGAGAGGAGAATCGAATTAACCTTCGAAGAGGCAAGACCTATAAGATCTAAAACTTAGAAAATCTTAATTACAAAGTATATGTTGGTGACATTTGGCTTCTGAAATGATCAAAGTTGGCAGTACATGTAGAGATGTTTTTTTCTTTAAGTTGTAACCAATATAGACACATGCTGTTGTTACTTACGTTTGTTGCCTCATTGCCTTTGTCTAAATTGAAACATGTAAAATATATTATTACTAACTGAAACAAATACAAATAAAACCAGTGTCCGAAAGTCTGAAGTATTCTTTATAACCTAAACGCAATATATGTCATTGATAAATTAGAATTAAAAATCAATAAATACCTTTTTAAACACTGAGAATATATAAAATTAATCCTTGAATCAGAAATAAAATCTTTTCATTGCCTTCCGATGATTGGGAAACTCGAGTGGGCTGTTCTGGAATATCTAAACAAGATAATACCGACCATTCCCGATATTTCTATACCATAATCCAATCCCGAACAGACACATCTCAAACGTAACACACTCTACAAGCAAGTTAGGATCATTTAAAACTAGTAGAATTAGTTTTAATATCATATCAGAGAAAGAAACGATAGATTTGCCTTAAAAAGTCATAGAAATTCCTATTTTCTTCAGATTATTCAGTTAAAAATCCAATCAATTTCGTTAATTTTTATAAATCTCTTGCTGATATAACCTTAAAATTGAATTTCTGTTCTATAATTCACCTAGAATAAGTTGTAAATAAGTAATATTTCACGTAAGACTGGTTGTGACTGTTAATAATATATTAATCAAAGTATTGCCGGCTTATTAGTTCAATTATTTTAAAACCTGAAAAGAAAATATAAGTTTATTAATTCCTTTAAAGAAAATACTTACCTAAATGAGGTTAACCTATAATCAGTAGAAGGATTATAAGATACAGATAATACTCACTTAATGTTTTATAGTGGAAGTTAGTTCTAAGATATCCACGCTGTTTTATTTTTTCATGTTCTTATTTAACATTTCATTTAAAATATTTTGTTTTGTTTACAAATTCTGAGCATTTTAATTGACGTACACGAAGCCAATTTTGAGCTAACAACACACAAAAGAAAGCAAGATTGACAACCCGCCGAACAAGCAGGTAAAGAAAGTTGCCCAAACATCCGGAGCACGACCCTGAGTTCCCACGAGAATATTAGAGTTAGCACAAAAAGAGTCTCATCTCTTCCTTTTATTTAGCATTTTTCGAAAAATTGAGAAGTTGAAATGAATCTCATTTCCTGCTAATTGAGCAGTACGTAAGTTGGATAAACATTTTAGTTCATTGATATTCTTAATTCATCTCTCTGCTTTTCCTTTTGTGCCAACAAATACAACAGATAAAAACAATAATTCACAATGATATTCCAACAATAAAATCAAGCAGTATAGAAATTGAAAAATTAATGTATCTTTACTATGTCTTTTATGATCGCAGACTCCTTAAAATGTGCATCTCTGTATAAATCCGACCATTTTTTCTCATGGAATAGGCGCTTGACAAAGCTCTATTTCTAAACAGGGGAAACAAAATCGTTAAAGGGAGTTTTCGGGGTTGGCGGGTCTGAATGGGTCTCCTACTTTGTGTGTAGTGTAGTTTGTTGCATGTGGGTTAAAAAGGTGACTCCTCTTCCGTTCCCAAGCGACAGACTGGTTGATCAAAGGCAGTCTCTGCTGTTTTAAAACAAATGTTACCGACTGTATCATTCTTCTTCTTTTTTTTTCTATCCTGACGATACAAGGTTGAGGCTTGTGCATTACAAAAGTTAATATTTTGTAGAAGGTAGAATTTGAAATGTACATTGTGGGATAACTTAAAATTATAAAATTAATTAAACTATTATTAGCTTTGACATCAATTGCATCTTATACAATATGTATTTCAATCATGTCACTTTAGACTGAATTGTGTTCTGAAGGGAAAATACATCGAAAAAACGAATAATATTTTAAACAAACCATGAATAAATTAAATAAAGTGTAAATCAATATATATATTTTATTTTATCGGTGAGAAAAAATTGTTGTTAGATTTAACACAAATGTGTTTCATTTAACACAACCCTGTGTTAATTATTGTATTTAATTTAATAATTATTGACAACAGCAGCATCATTGCGTTTAGGTTATAAAGAATACTTCGTACTTTCGGAAACTGGTTTTATTTGTATTTGTTTCAGTTAGTAATATTACAAGTTACGTTTTAACCTAGACGAAGGCAACAAGGAAACGACATAAAAGTAACAACAACGTGTCTGTTTGTCACAACTTAAAAACGAAAAAAACTCCACAAGCATGCGGTAAAACATGCAATATTTTTGTGGTAAACTTATTGTTATAAAAATAACCATAAAACCCCAGTAGGTATTAGTACAACAACATTGCAATAATAACTCGAGTGCACTCTTCATGTACACTACAATCCATTGTAAATTTAATCAATCACCCATGCGAATGGAACATTTATACATGGTGTTTACCACTATCGAGTGAATCAGATTTTACAACAGTTAGAGTAGCATAAACAACTCAGTAAAGTTTATATTACATTAACAACTTAAAATTACTAAACTACAACAATGGTCAAAAATGCAATCAGTCATCCTTCGCCAATGGTTAGGAAGGGTTATGGAAGGGATATTTTGAGGGAAGTTCCTTATTGGTTTAAATAGGTCGAATGATGCGTCACGGATAATATAGTAAAAATCACATGTACCTATAGAAAATATTACAAGTAGGTCATGTTAGAAATGCGTGACTAAATTGGAACTATAAAAAATGACACTTGTACACTTTGATATACCAGAACGTTATGCATTTTTTACTATCGGTGTGGTAAAAATACGCCAAAAATTAACACTAAAGTTATTGTAATTTTTACTGTCTCATAAGGAACAATTACTGTCTTTGAATGATGATAATAATGTTTTTGCATTGTAATATAGAAATTATAATTGTGATGAAAATTGTAGTTTTTAAACCTTTAAAAAAGACCAAAATTGCTCGAAACGTTAGGAAATGAAGAAAAAATTGAGAATAAATAACTAAAATTAAAAATAAATTGGGGCGACTATCTCACGACATTTATTTACTACTCCTGGAAAAAGTTTCTTAGTGTAAAAAGTAAAAATGTGCTACAAATATTTTGGGTATCTATAATGTAATTTGCATTATTGGAAGGTGTAGTAAGTAAATAATATACGAAATCTTAATTACATAATCAATGTAATTATAAATCATAAATACATAAAGAACTTTTGTTTGTAAATTTTAAATTGGGGGATTATTTTACAAATTGTTGGCTCATTGACGTAAACTGCGAGTATCTCTTTTAATTATAAATTAATCTGATATAGTTTACCATCAATTAAATTTTCAAGTTGTTTTTAATACAGGGTCGATCAGAAAGTTTGGTCACAGTGTCTGTAATACCGAGGTACTTAATTTGATTTGCAATTTTGAAATTTTGTACACTAAAACTGGAATTTTAAATATTTTAACATAAACAAATTTGCTTTTTTTTACAAAAATTCTGTTTCCGTTAGTCTATCGCCTTTATTTTTATTTATTTTTTTATTAGATAGTATACTTAGTGTGTGTAGGTAATCTTGCAAGGTGTACGACAATTGCCAGCTTTCTTGGAATACTTTTTTTTTTAAGGAAGTAGAAATTTTATTTCAATTATGCTAAATATTTTTCTTATTGCCATTTTATTTTCTATTTTAAAGAAACATAAGTTTTATAAAAGATTAGCAGAGTAGATTGCTGCACAATTTTCTTCTATATAGGCAAGCCCGAAAGTGAATCAACTGACATTTACTTCGTTATTCCAAATGCAACACTCTGTGAAATTTTTTACACTTTAAAACCTTAAATTGAAAAATAATAAAATAATTTATTACGTACCATATCGTTATCTGTAGCACATTGCCCAGTGAACCAAATTCAAATTTCCCGCAATTATGTTTAGTAACCTCAACATTAAAGCATGAAATTACCTACGATTTTGTATTAGATTAATAATTATTTGAATACCTTTAAGTTGAAGTTACTGAATATAATTGCGGGAAATTTAAATTTGGTTTACTGGGTGTGTATCTGTTTTGCCGAAAAACACTGTTTATGGTGACTTTTGGTGAGATTTTATGTGAGGTTGGTAGTGCAGCTCGTGGTATTTGACATTTCACTTTTGGCATTTTTAATAAATAAATAAAATAACCTAAAACATGGAAAATAACGAATAATAACAGGGGCTAGCTAGTTCGACTGCCTTTAACATCAATTTTTTGATATTGTAAATGAAAAGAAGATAATATTGTTATAAAAGTCTATTTCCCGCTTACATCAGGCTTACTTAGACGTCCTTTCAGTTTGCAATGGCTTGAAAGCGTTCCTTTTAAAACGGGAATATTGTTCCTACTCAAATTGACGCATTCTGTAAACCAGAGTTTTAGCTTTCCTTATTTCCTGGAGATTTTCCCAATAACGAATGAATCTTCTCTGCTTCATTTCGCTTTTCAATTTCCTGAGTATTGTACTGCTACTTATCCCGCAAAAGGCTTCAGGCCCTACGAATTGTATTCCAGCCATTTTTTTTTTTTGCAAGATTATCCGTTATTTCGTTTCCTTCCACTTCTATATGACCTTGAACTCACAGGAGGGTTACTTTACTTACTTTTGCCTAGCTGTTTTACTTTCCCTAGGCATTTCCAGATCATCTTGAAATCAGTTTCATGTGAGCTCAGCACCTTGATATGGCTGCTTGACTATCAGACATCCTGATAATTTCCTGTCAATATTGAACTAGACGCATTTTTCATTAAAGTGCATTTCCGCCTGGAAGATACTCTGGTATTTCCCCAAGTTTTCGAAGTAGTTAATGCTACCGAAATCCATATGCGATTGGCATCTACATATGTTTCTACTTTCAATACCCGATCTTCGATGGCCCTCTGACTCACCATGTGTTCGTAAATGATTAAAATGAGAACCATAGACAACCAAGTGTACAGATTGGTACATGTAATGAAATAATTCTCTAACAGTAATTTTAAATCAAAACTCAGTAAAAAAAAATAAAATACCTTCGATAGCTCTAAAAAGAACAGGTTATTAATATATCCAAAATAAGAAAAAAAAAGGCAACAACGATCAAGAAGCAAATTTTGTTAACTTATTTTACTATCAACTGAAATTTCTGAAAATACTTACGAGCTAGACTATGAAAATTAAATTTTATTTATTAAATTAAATTTGAAAAATAATTATGGGCATACTCAGCTATGAAATAAGTTAAATAAAGATCAAACATTCAAAAATAAAAAAAATTACATAAATTCTTACGAGCTAGATTATAAAAATTAAATTTTATTTATTAAATTAAATTTGAAAAATAATTATGAGCATACTCTGTTATGAAACTTAAACTATCGCTATTAAGGTCGCAACTATCAAGAGATTCTATGTAGTTACTCGCACATTAAGGAAATAGGGCAAGAACGTAGAATATTAGTTCGATTTGAAACACAGTAGTGTAGCCGTACTGCGTGTTATATAAACATACCTTTTTTTACATTCTTTTATTTTTGAAGGAAAAGAAACCGCATGATTCATAAGTAAGGTAGGTTGGTAAGGTAGGATTTTACTTACCCGTGGATAGAGAAAAATAAGCATCCAAAATCAGCACGAAAAATAATACATTGAATGAACCATCAATTCATCTGTGCTAGTTGTAAAATAAGAAAACCCAAGATGACAACCCATCAACGTAAACGCAATTTGTCACATCGCCAATTTATTATCAGCAAAATATTCACAAGAATTTATGCAATAAAATCTAAGACAAACGTATACAGCACTGTACAAAATTTCAAAGACATTTCAATGCTAGGTCATTGTGCCCAGACTTCTCGGATCACCCTGTATATGTATATATTTGCTATATAGGTTGTAGAATACATACAATGCTATCGCCAGCGTTTTGTTTGTTTCATCGACGGCACAACAAGCAGAATCAGCCCTCTCCATATATACGAAAATACGGCACACACACGTGCACATCTCCTCTCCCCGTTCATTCGATTGTTTCTATCGTGCCGTGCCAACTCCGATCGCAGCAGCATACTGTTTCCCTGTTCGTCAGTCCCCCGCTTCGGTTTCCTCCTCGCACATTGTTCCCGCTCTTGTGTAAACGCACGGCCTACCATTTGGCAGGAGGAGGACACACAGCGAACACATTTGCACCCCAATACGAAAATCAACCGATTCGTACAATAAACTCACACACATACAAGGATATACACGTTGTTAATATTATATGCGTTATCCCATGCTGTACCTACCTACATGCATACATAGTACGTGTATACTCGATTTTGGTCTCAATTCTATGCGACATACATGACATAATACCGTCGATATGAACGTTGGTCGGATATTGTGCAAAGCCTTTGTCGTTTAACGTATTTTGTACGTTATTATGTGCCGTCGCTGGGATTTTTTTTTTTTTAATGTCCCCTTTGTGTACCTGCGGGATGGGAGACTGTGGCAAACAGCAGCAGCAATGGTAGCCCTTTTATTTTTTCTCCCTTGTCGACTTTGTTAAAATTATCTGACTTTAAAGTTCAATAAATTCGTACGCAAAATCTGTTGCAAGAATGAAGAAATTCTATGTTAAATTAGATATTAACTTGTAAATGAATTTTGAAAATAAAAAATGAGAGAAGTTTACTGATTAATAAGTTACCCCTCGTGTAGAACTCAAATTATTATTTGTTTACTAGAAATTTTACAATGGGATCCTAAAGCGGTACTAGTTCAAATTACAATAATATATATACATAATAATATAAAACATATTTTTACCTCAGATATACTTCAAATAACGATAGGAGTACCGCAAGAAACAGTCCTATCTCCAATCTTATTTTCAATCTTTATTAATATCACTGTTTTTTTTCCAACAAAAATATAAACTAGCAATATTCCAAACAATATTACAGTATTAGGTAATATGAAAATCTAGATAATATGCAAGATGAAACAAATTTAGCTTTAACCCTTTGTTAACGAGTGGTTATACAGTGAAACCATCAATACTAACATTGTTTATATACATACTAGTTAGACAACCTTATGAACAAAATAGTTAACGGATTTTTGAACATTTTGGACAAAAGCGGTAGATGGCAGCACGCCGTTGATGTCCGTCTCGATTTAAATATAAACTTTATAGTTAGACTACTACATACAAGATGGCTCTCTTACATGTCGGTAAAATATTATTTAATTGCAATAGTTACCTCGTAAGTTGTACGCAGATTGTAGGTGAGGCCCGGAGAAAGGAGAGTTCCGACGCGATCCGACGTCCGAGCAATTACGAGCAATTTGTGCAACATAACCTAATCGCGCTAACACCGTGTTGTAAACTGCCGTTTGTAAATGTAATCCGATTTATACCTGCATCAAATATGCACGATATGGATAATATAATGATACCAATGTGATTCATGTAAAGAACGATCATTATATTTTAAAAACTTCACTTGGTAGGTACATAAATACTAGTATAAAAATATGCATCATATTTTTATTGTAGTCTAGATTCATTAGTTTGAAAAATTACTTTTACTTTTCCTATTCATAATAGCTGTGACAATAAGTAAATAATAAAATTAAGGTTATATTGCAATCGGCGCGTTTGTTTGTACCATCTTAAATCCAACTCTGAACGCTCTCAAGTTACTCTGATGACGTCCAGTAGATACTGCTCCAAGCACACAAACAAACAAAGCTATTAAGAACAGCATACATGATGACGCGTTTTGTAAATATAAGAAAAACTATATAAATTTCCCGCCTTTACACCAGTTGAAGTTAGCGACAGTACCGCTATACACGGGAGAAAGCAAGATAGCAAATAGGAGAGAGGAGGAGAAGAAGGTTTTCATATATACGTTCGAACGAAAAACCCGCGTTTTATTAAAATTTTAAATAGAAATAGAATACCTCAGAATTCTAATCTTCTAATGTAAACAAACACGCGAATTATCGCGAGGTGCGTCATCACAGCGCACATGCTCCACCTCCCTTTTCTCAGGCCACACAATGCCAATGCCAAGTAAATCACGATACGAATTTCGTCGTTTCCGCAGATGGATAAAACACAGAAATCTGTCTCTCACTCTGACCGAGATACCTGTTATATTTATCACGTTTTCAAATCAATTTACATTCACCGATAAAGTGCACCACTTCCCTGAGCAATACTTTATTTTTCCGAAAATGCATTACGTTGACTAACTAGATATATTTAAACAATGATACTAATATTTATTCATCAAATTAACCTGTATAATATAAAGTGTACTAATATGACATGCGCATCCCTTGTATTTTGTTTTACACTATTAAACTAACCTATTTGCAAACTCTAAAGTGTGTTATGATGATTAGAATATTATACGAAATATTGTTCGTCTTTTCGCTACGTCTAGTAAGTATTATATACAAAACCTTTTTAGGAACAGTTTGAAGTTTCATTTCGTGACAAAATATTGCTTAACTATATCATATTTGTTGCTGTATCGTAATATCAATCAAACATCACGATATCACACTGTAACCACCAGGATATCATAGTGCTTTTTTTTTAAATTTATAATAAGAAAAAAAATATATACACACCTAAAAGAACTTCAAGAAATGGAGGCCAATGATTTATTTCTGTTAATTGAAAATATACCTAGTGATCCAGACGTTCAGGAAAGCTTTGACGATGAACGGGATTCAAACGAATTATAAGATAATGAGTCGCTTTCTATAATTCTTCAAGGTGATAGCAATGGATGTGTAAATTTTGGAGAAAATCACCAATGGGAAGGTGAACATGAGCTTCCACCGTCAATTATAACAAGGCGAAAATTAACAGAGCAAATTATTTGGACAGACAATATATCTAGTGAACTGCCTAGAAAGCAAAAAAAAAAATTACGAAAGAACTGGTCCAAATATTCCCGATGACATTGAAACTCCAACAGACTTTTTCCTGCATCTTTTCACTGACACGTTAATAAAAGAAATAGTATTTTAAATCAATCTCTGCGCTGTAGAAAAGCATGATGGACAACATTCTTTCAAACTGACGAACAAAAGTGAGGTTAAGCTATACAGAGTACTGGTCCTCAAGACCAGAACTGTATATGAGATACCTTTATAACCTTCTATAATGTCCAGAGAGCGCTTTGCTTCGTTGCTAAGCAACATTCATCTTACAGACAACACTGTGATGTCAGACAGAGATTTGCCTGACTACCACAAACTGAACAAATTACGACCTCTGATTAACTCATTGACTGAAACACTTGCTGCATCTTATCTGCTTGCAAAAAAAAAACCCATCAATTGATGAGTCGATGATCCGATTCAAAGGTCGCAATTCACTCAAACACATGCCCTTGAAACCAATTAACAGAGGGTACAAGTCGAGCAAATGAGTCCGGGGTTTGTGTGTCAATTTCAGATTTATAATGGAAAAATTGGTAACACGGTTCAAAAAAAAATTAGGAGCAAAGGTGGTTAAAGAATTGTCTACGAATTATTACAATTCTGTGCAGCTACAAAAGGTTTTACAGGCCGAATTAATCTACGCTTGTGGCACCATCAGAAAGCACAGAAAAGATTTACTTCAGCATATTGCGCTAGATTGAGAATAGGAGATTCTAATTTCAGGGTTAGTAAGGATGGACCAGTAGTTCTAAAGTTGAAGAATAGGAAGGCAGTTTTATTACTTGATAATTACCACAACCCCAAAAGAGAATTGCTTTTATTTGTTTCCTATAAAGTAGGGTTTACAATCTACATTCCTGGTGGTTGCTCAATGAAACTTGCCCCGTTGTTTATGTTAATTAATAAAATAAATTTGTCACCTAAAAATACTTTCATTTACATACTCCTAAGTGCCTTTGTTGGTTATAAATACAAAATTATAGAAAAAAAAATGCGGATCCGAAAACAAAGGATTAAATAAATAAAATATATAATAATAATATAGTTTTATTCTTTCAGATTATGACATTAAAACTATGACATGAAAATAATATATAAAGAAATATAATATTAGTCAAAAATCAAAAAGAAATCACAAGGCGTACTTCAAATGACAGCATAAGCTGCCCTTGCTCTACCAGCATACCTAGAAGCATTTGATAAATAATAAATAGAGTGAAACATAATCTACCTTACTACCTAATAGTCCTGCATGAACCCCCACCACATTCAAAAGCAATAATACTGCAAGATATCTATAAAATTAAAAGCAAAAAGTTAATATGCAGTCGAGCAGCACAAAAAATATATAAAAAACCATTTTCTATTTGCCAAAATGCATTGGAAAACTTCTATCATCGATCTAGCGCCCCCTCGATGCTGCGCCCGGGGACAAATGCTCCCGTAACCCCTTCCTAGTTACGCCACTGCTTTAAGCACTCATTGTATGAATTTTAAGCACTTTCAATTTTGACGAAACAAGAGTGTTGTTGAAAGTTGAACCGATTCTCACTACGCTTTTATTCCTACTTTATTTATTATTAATAGATATTCTAACTCTATCAATTTTAAGAGCAACTCTGAAAGCCTGGATGATTTTTATGTAGACTTACTAATAATAAGTTGTTGATTGTTATCTCTATTTTTGAATGACAGTATAATTTTGCAATTTGCAAAATTAATTTTGTACTCGAAACTTGCTTACTAATATATCCTGGAATTGCTTAACGAGAAGTTCTAAATCTAAATTGTCAATTTTAAGGTTATATATTCTTCCCTCCGCTTGTTCTTTACATTGTAGTTTATCAAGATGAAAGCAAAAAAATATTGCCGAAATATTGATTTAATAAAGGGTTAAGGTGTGCTAAAAATATTAAGATCTGAATGCACAATCGTTAGTTGGTAATTAATATATTATAAAAGTGAATAAAACACTCTGAAGAGGGTACAAGACACAGTAATAGTAAAAAAAACAAAACAAAACCCATAAACAAGAATACAAGTAAAAAAAAACATGCAACTGATGAATGACAAGGACATTTCTCATTTTTCTATTAATATTTTTTGTTTGTTACAATTTAAAACCACGATCTGTATTTATTAAAAGAATATACGATGATAAGAGATAATATGCAAATTTTGCATATTAAGGAATTCAAATTTTATTAGATATTCGCTCGAATCTATACGATGTATATACACGAGTTAATTACATAACTTCATACTATGTACACATGTATATGTTCGCTGAAAAACATTGCACACGCATCGAAATCAGAACCATCTGTTTAAGTAACAGCTAATTCATTGCTAAATCGAAATATAGGTCATTCAACGTTGCTCCCGATTATCCGTAATTAATCATTCAATTACGTGTTTATTTTAAAAAGGTATATATACCGGCTCACAAGCTCACAATATAATACAAACTTTGTTTATTTATTAACGAATTCATACATTAAAACGATTTATTAATTATCAAAATGAATATTAGTTTAACAAAGAGGATTATGCACCATTATTTTCAGCGCACTCAATATTATCGACTCCTAATATCTAAAAAAAAATCGCACATTACTCATACTATCGATAGCTGTTCCTCTGCTGGCAACCCGAGCCGCATATTCTATCGTCCAGTCAAAAGGTTACGCGGCAACGCTTCTGCTTACATAGAAACCGATATATTTTTAGTAGATAGAGCACTCGTATCTTTATGAAATGCTCCGATGCAGTGAATCACGTTCTAATTTTCGAGAGATCGGTTTATTTTCACTTTAGACTTACCGCCCGTTTGTATACATACATCACACGGGAACAACGTGTGCACAAGTAGTATTATAATATACGGCTTGTGATTCGATTACGATTTCATATATAGATTCGTAGAGAGAAGAATCATTATTCTCGTTCGTTATGTAAATAATTTGGCAAGATAATAATCTATTTTGAAAAATTGCTAGTGATAATCATCAGACGTAAAATTCTTGACGATAGAGTTTGGTGTTCGAACTGTTGGATTGCTTAAATCCCACGTTTCGACAGTGTTTCTGCTGATATCATCAGGGTAGCTGCTTTAAGGACTACGATTTTTCAATTCCATAATTGGCGATGAAAACGTGTACAGGGTGGCCCAGCTCATATGGTGCGAGCTTTTTTTGGTTGAATGCTAGACTCTTGTATGTTAAATTGTTTTGAATTATACAACGTGTTCGAGAAACAAGATCCATAGCAAAGATTTTTTTATGGAACTAGATGGCCACCATGCACTGCTTGATACGCACTGACCATTGCAGTAGCCATAAATAAAATGGATATCAGCGTATTCCTCCGAATAACAACGATAAGGTATTTTGAAGTTATGAAATGTCAATCTACAACAGAGCTCACTTAATAGAAGAATTTTCATATAAAAGAAAAATAGTATATTTCAAACCAAGAGAGGGGAAAGTGCTCTATTGCAGGCCGCGGGCAAACATTACAAACCGAGCCGAAGGCTTCCAATTTTTAATTATTTTCCATGTTGAACTGGATTCTTCTAACACTGACATCTTGTATTTTATTTGAAAATTGAAAGTTCCTAATTCATCGGCTATCTACTGTAGTTGTTAACTTAATTCTCTATCTACGGTTCACAACTAACATAAAACACTTCAGAAATTTATTTTGTTTATTATGTCGACAGTTTGTAAGCATCGAGATTCAGCGCATTCACGCAATTCGTCAATTAAAAGTTCTTGACTTTTGCAATGACATCTCGACTTATAACTTCGTGGTTAAGCATAATTAGCTGTGATCTATTTAGAAAAAAATAACTTCATCTATGTCGCACTTCCGGTTATATCGAAAGTCATGGCCAACTTTTATATTATAAATAAATACATATATTTTTAGTACAGTTTCAAGAATTTTATAAAACATTTACTTACCTATTAGTTACCGTTTCAGAGCTATTTGGGTATTTGTGAAAAAGAGCACAAAAAAATATGATGCATTAAAGTTCGTATAACAGCTATACATATTTTCAATTTTTTTTTGTGGTTAAGGATTACACAGGTGCAGAAGGATCACATTTCAAAATTATTTTGAAGTATACAGGGTGACTCAAAGAAAAATTACACACCAAAGTTGTAAAAGATTAAATGGAACACCCTGTCTATTATGACATATACAGACTAAATAAAGGCAAGTTGGTGTTAGGTTTCTTATATCTACCTCAACTCGTTTACGAGGTAATTAACTATTCTTCAAAATGTAGATCAAAATTTAAGAGGCATGCCTGTCATGCATATTTAAGCTAGATATTTTAAACTATATTTATTTTTTAACTAAAGCATCACACTTGATAATAAAATAAAAGTAATGCAAAAAATTATACAGGATGACCAAAAAACATACTTTTAATTTTCGCTATCTTTAACGGCTAGTAACTTTCTTATTTTAAATGGAACACCTTACTACCTTATTACCTTATTTAGATTCTAATTTTAACGGTCTTTAAGATTGTATAATGCTTCCTATACCTATCTGTTATAGTTTCTTAGTGGCCTTCCTAGCCATTATTTTATTTTTTTTGAAGTAAGAAGCTTGGACAAACCTGCTGTATATTATTCAACATTGATAGACGATAATAATCAGCAATACAAAATGGGAACCCCCATTTTGTATTGCAGATTCGGATTCTACACCATCAAGTATGTAGTTTTTGTTTGAAACTTTTTTTTTCGTTTCGTAACAGATTGCGCTGTAATCGCAAAAAAAAACATGATTGTGAACGTCTAGAAAAATACACAAAAAAGAGAAGCAAGCAAATATGATTTTGTGTTTTTTTAATTTAACATTAAATATTTCCCATTTAAGATTTCAAAGTTGTCCCCCCTCCCACTCTGGGGGGAAGGGGGGGGGTGAGATGGGGGATCGAGTTCGGCACCATTCAGTGAGCCCCCTACATTATAACAAATCTTATTAAGATCTTTTTTTGATTTGATGCAGTGTTTTAGAGATATTCCGTTGTCTCAAGATAAAAAAACTCATCCTGTATACGTCCCACAGAGAATGTTTATAGCAAAATGTATTTTTCTGTCCAAAGAAACTAAAATTAGGACTGAAAGGGTTAAAATTAAAATTGCTTTTCACCGCCTACTATTACTATTTAAACTGTATAGCTATTATATGCATTTAATACATCTTTTTTTTTTTTGAGCCTTTTTCACAAAAACCACAATAACTCTGAAACAGTAACCGATGGATAAGTGGATACTTGGGCCTTAAGATGCCTAGTAGAACCTAAAAATGCGCTAAAAAACATAGGTTTCTGTGTATAATTACAAAGTTGGCCATGGCTTCTGAAGTAACCGGATGTGTGGCATAAATGAAGTTATGTTTTCTAAATAGATGATAACTAACTGTGCTTAACCCAGAAGTTTCAAAATCGAAATATCATTGCAAAGTTCAGAACTTTTAATTGACGGATTTCGTGAATCATCCTGTATAATTGACTTACGTGTGTAAAAGTTGTTGTTTACTCGACTTTTTTGGATCACCTTCCTAACATTTTATATTAGCAAAGCCTTTTTTGACCACATCTTAAGATAACAAAAATTTGACTCTGATAGATGAGATTCTGACACATCCTGTATATATTTTCTCTGGGCACTTTTTCATGTTTACTTTTCAAATTAATCAACACTTTCATTATTGTGACAGACCTTACAAGAAAACCGATGTATTTTTTGGAAAATAATTTTGTCGGTAAAAATAAAAAATTAAATTTGAATTAAATAGACACACGGTATGCATATGTGATTTAATTCAAAACTAATAACTTTATTTCCTTTCACTCACACTTTACAGTGTTAGCAACCATTACGTCATGCATTTCTGGTTATTGATTTCAAATCCCCAAGCCTCTTTTAACCCCTTTGTAAATCCCTTTTGTCCACACCATGCAGCTTGTTTGTACAGTTCATGGCGTTTATCGGAGGGTTAGTTAGTTAGTTGGCTTTTAACAGGGAAAACCAACCTTACGAGTATTAACAATGTAAGGTTCGTACGATACGATATATCTTAACTGTTAATTCCTTAATACGTACAATAAAATCTGTATTTTATTTTACAGAAAACGAAAAAAAAAACATCCAAGCAAGGAAAGAAAAATATGTATTATGTACTGGCAAAATATAATTGTAGATATTTATTTTTCTGTGTGAAGATGAATCTTTAACAAAATTTATTTTGCAACACGTGCTGCTGATCGGCTGCTAATTGCTTTTAAGGTCCCATTCTATTGGGAATTAGCCTTATCGCGGATGCATTCCTAAGTATGCATACGTCCAGCCTTATCGCAGAATGTAACAATGGCAGGCGACATAAAATAAAGGAAACCTTGCGAGAAATGCGACCATTGTTATTTATAAAACGTCGTAAAATCGAAATTTTTGATATCGAAGTTATTAATGCAATTAAAAAGAAACTTATCTTGCCTATAGCAACAAGATTCTAAGTTATTTTGGTAAGGAAATAAAATATTGTTTTTATTTATTATTATTTTAACTTTTGCTTACTTATTACATCTGTTAAAAGCGTTTGATAGCATAAACCATTCCATACTTTTACAGAAGCTTGAGCACTATGGAGTGAGAAGTAACGCTTTAGCTTGGTTTTCATCGTACTTAAACGAGCGTAAACAAAAAGTGCATGTTAAAATTAAAAATGAGGCTGCTCTTTCAGATAACATGACCACAACAAAAGGTGTGCCACAAGGTAGCATACTAGGGTCCATTACTATTTATCGTTTACTTTAATGATATTTATAATCTCAAGCCCACCTCTCTTTTCAGTAACTTTTCAACTGTAAATTATGCGGACGATACTACTTTTTTAATCACTGGTAGTACACTAGATGAAGTTATCGATCTAGGCAGCACTTATCTAAATACAATTGAGGAGTGGTTAACTATCAACCAGCTTAAATTTAACCACGATAAATCAAATGTCATCTTTAAATGTAACAAATTTCAAACTCTTCCAGAAACTGAATATTAATAACTGCGAATATCCTGTCCGCATTTGTGTCTTACAGTCGACGAAACCTTAAAATGGAAAGATCACGTCAATGTACTTTGTAAAAAACTATGTAGCTATTGCTTTGCGATTCGTCGACTTAGAGATATAGCAATTTGGCATGTGCTTCGTATTATGTATTATGGATGCTGCTACTCAAACATAAAATATGGAATCGTTGTTTGGGGTGGTGGTAGTGACTTAAACAGAGTTTTTTTGATACAGAAAAAGATTTTACGTGTGATTAATAAACTCGAGTACTCTCAGTCTTGTAGAGGATTCTTCAAACAAACTAACATTTTAGCTGTATATGGTCCATTTTTGTGGATAATGGATCCACAATTGTTCCCTTTTAATATTATCAACCTCTCCAAGAAGCTCTGCAAAAATTTTAAATATCTAGGGCCATTAAGTGGTTCGCGGTAGAAATATGGATCAATAACTCGTAGATTTTTGATTCCGCACCATACATTAAGCGACCAATGGTTTTGGTTTTGAACTTCTCGGACCCAAAATTGATTAACTGTCGAATAATAGTACATGTTATGGCGGTTAACTGCTACTTTACAGCGAAAACTAGCTTCATCGGAAAACATTGAGCATAAAGATGAATTGGTACATTCCAGTTATGGCAGTTATGTGGCAGTCTAAATTATGTCCTTGTAAAAATCACTCACAATTCAAAAGTAAATCTTTATAAAAGTATTTATTGTATATAGCTACAATAGTACTGTATAAATAAAAATAAATCTTAAATACAGTAAGGAAAGTAACAACGGTGTAGTTATGCAGATCAGAAGAATAACCTTTTCAGTCGTATGCCCAAAAATTTAACATTTTGTACTTGTTGGATGGAACGGGAATTAACTTTAATGAGACTAGATTCCTGTATGTTGTTAATACCAGGGGTAAAATGCATAAATACAGTTTTTTTCTTTATTGACATAAAGCTGGTTTTTATGAAACCACTTAACGAAAGCATTTAGCAGAAACTGCGTTCTTAGAATTAAATTCTCTTTATTGTCGTCACCGACTAGAAAACTAGTATCATCCGCGTACATAACTGCATTATTTTCTCCCATTTTTATTAAAAAGTCGTTAACATAAATAACAAACAATAAAGAGCCAAACACTGATCCTTGCGTAACACCTCTATCGATTACTTTGCTATCAGATCGCCGTCCATTGACTTCTACAATTTGTAATCTGTTTTTCAAATAAGAAGTAAACCAATCATAAACTGGGCATTATAAACATGCAAATTGGAGTAGAGGACATTTTGGCGACAGTCTCTCATAGCATCTCCTCACGTGCTGAAGTAATATGGGGGGGGGTAACTAGCTATTCATAATTTTTTTTAAAGCCAGCTAGAGGACGCTAACCTGTTTCATTGCACATGCAAAAATTTAAGTAACTACACTATTTTAAATTGAAAAATATCATTTTTTTTAAATGACACATCCTGTATATTATTTTTTCCGATAGATAGTACAGAACACTTTAACTTTCATTAAATATTTTATATACCTCTTTTTAATAATTCCCACTTATTTTGACTTTTATCATTTCTACACTTACATCACTATTAGAAACATAAACAAATATAAATGATAATAACTTTCTTTCTCTACTAACTAACTTACTTATTTTTCAATTAGGCCCACCACTACCTCTTATCAGTTAACTTCTCTGTGTATGTGTTTCCATCTCCTCCAGCAATTAATTCTCTAATATTTTACTTTCACCCTTAGCACAAACCATGGCTTTTTTTTCAAAGTACTAAAATACACAATATTCCTCGTGATAATAAAATAACAATTAAACGAATGTATACATTAATTTTTCTCCCAAACAATTTTGAAATAGGCAGCACCATCTACATATTAAGAGCTTACTAATCTCACACCTCTTTGACAGTAACGATTTCTTTTATTTGCACGCTTCCTTAAAGTGGAAGTAGTGATGAGAATAAAATGTTAATTCGGCCACCCTATGTAAACCTTACGAGATTTTGCGCCAGAGGTCTTGTAGGCATTCTAATTAATTGACATTTAGCCTTCGGTTGATTTAAAACACCGTTATATGTACAATCCAATCCCCTTTAGTAGTTCTAGGAAATATTTTATGATACGGTCATAATTCTTTTACGTAGAAATTGCGTACGTAATTCTACCAGAACAATGGAAGTTGCATTGATATTTTGGAAGTATATCGTAAATAGTACCCAAGGCTTTCAAATAAATTACCATGATAATTCTCGCAAATATTTGGCATTTTCGCAAAGTGTCGAGGTTTTAACGATCAAGTTTATTTCGAAACAGGTTCGAAATCAAATATTGATTTGCTGAAACTACGCAATGTTAATTGAACATTTTCTTGAGGAAAAGCTTTTTTATTATCTTAAGCAAATTTTTGTAACTTTTGCATTAATATTCAAAAAAAGTTAGACGCAAATAACACGGCTGTTAGAGATTGCTACCGTTTATTAATAAATAATCGTACACAGTTGAAAATTTTGTGTGAAATTTCACGAAAACATTGTGTGCCATTCGGACGATACAAAATTTTGTGTAAAATTTAACGCACCCGAATTGTGTATACATGACACACAAACTTTGCGTTGTTTTTTTAACACGGTAAACTGTGTATACAGTCACACCAACTTTGTGTTATTTCTTTAACACAATTTTTGTAACAGTTTTACACATTTATGCTTCATAAAGAGCATAAATTTTGTGTGACTCTTTGTTATCATAAAAATTGTAAAAAATATGACAAAAGATACTACTTTACAATTTTGTAAGTAAAAAGTCAAGAAAAATGTTAATATGCCTTTTTGTCGAGACAAAAGAATTCAAAGATATATAGTGCAGTGTGAGTGAACATGTAACATCACCATTTAACGGGCGTTTCACAAGATGGATCGTATGTTTACGAATAAAATAAATATTTGTTTTATAAAGATTTATTTTTATTATGAACGTTTATAAAAACTTATAAATTTATTATTCAAACCAAAATATCAGGCGTGAGTAAGTACATATTAGAGAACGAAACTCAACTATAAACAAAGTTCCTTCAGAAATATAAATTATTGTTTAATATGCAAATACATTAATACAAAGTTGAAATTAAGAAAAAGCAAAAGAGTAAGTGCTCTATAATGCTTTACTTATGTTTACTATATTCTCTGAATTGATGTCACCATGAAAGAAACAGAAAAAACAAATTGTTGATAATTATCATCGCGGGCGAACCCTCTCCAATGTCACACCAATTTTATTTAATTATCAAAATTTGGTTTTTTTCCCATTCCTTTACTACCTACTACTTCTGCGAATACAGTAAAACATTAGGGCATAAGTTTTCATAAATATATTGGAAAAAATAAATTTAAAAAAAAAAATAATTTAATTGGGCTCTCATCTCTCTCATCTTGGGAGTGTATTTCAAAACATGATAAACCTTAAATAAGACTGCAAATGCATCCAAAAATGAGATCTGTACTATCGGAAGGCAATGCCCGTCCAGGAAAACGGAATAATAATGTATTGCGGCTTTGTTGTCTCCCTCCGCAATAAGGAATGGTTGATTTGTTCGCCTCACTTCAATGATCACGGAAAGTGGAGTATTTCTCTACAAAGATAAAAACTTTAGAAGTATTGATGACAAATCTGAGCAAATTACCTTCTTAAGAGCAACAATTTTATCAATTGCTGACTGTACATTGTCTCTTATGCCTCCAGATTTACCTTTTGCTGTAGGTGGAAGCAATCTAACCAGTTTGAACACAGATCTAATATTTTTTTTATGCCAATCTAATAATCAATGATAGTTTTAGTTAGTATGATGTGTTTTAAAAAATTAAATACTTACTATCATCTAAGTCTCTCCCAATTACTCTTTGCAAGGGTTTTGCTGAAATAGATTCGTAGATATTCAGTATTCTATGCACGCACGGATAATATGTCTTGGCAAAGTTTTGGTGGAAATCAAAATCCTGTTCAATCTAAAAATATACATATACCATGATCATTAATTGAAATTAATATTTATATTATCGGTTAATAACGCAGCATTTGAAAAAACATGTAAGTACATTTCCTGAACGAGCAAGATTTTCAGCATGATTTAACAGTAAATTAACTACTACAATAAAACCTTTCTTAAAAGTATTTTCAGTTAAGCTTGAGCACAATTCGTTGTTTTTTTTTCACAAATTAATAGATATGTAATTTTTATCTCTCTAGAAGAATTTACATTGCTGATATGTCATCATAAATGCTAGTTTCTTATATATTTTAAATTTTGGCGGGTTTGTCCGTCCTTGTAGACATTGCGCGCGCACAATGTTTTGGCGCGTAAAACGGACAACGCCACATGCCATCGAACTGAAATAATCATAGTTTATGAACTCTACACATTTTGTTGTACGAAATATACAACAAAAAGTAAATAAAGTAACCAAGATTCATCCACATGTACCATGCATGGATGTACATAAGTAAATGATCAGAATATGTTCAGCAAAAGCAACCTAACCTAAAATATACACTTACCTAAACGTGTAACATGTTCATACACACTCATTTCCTCTAGCAGTGCCCATTTGGCGGAATTTTTAAATTTTAAAATTATGGCATCATACAAGACAGGTATATTAATCTACAAAATGGCAATCACATCTTCACATATTCGCACCTAAATGCACACTGCACCATCCCACACCCCACGCACCACTGTATGAGAACTAGACGCTATGCAAAATGTACTGCTATTGGCGCAATGGTAATAAAATCATTTACGTCATCTGCTATTCACCAAATAGTTTGTGAATTTTATACAGGGGTTGTGTGAATCAATACCTACACAATTCCACGGTGTGAAATTGTGTGAATTTTACAATTTTAGCGTGTAAACTTTTAACACATAAATTTTTACACTTACACAAATTTGAGTGAATGCTTCAAATTTTCTACTGTGTAAGCGATACAGTCATTTTGTCATAAACTAATCCAATTCGTATCGCCGAACAACATTGCATACGAAAAAAAAAACCTTAACTATGGACGAGAATCACTGCTTTCATTAGACGTTTTAAATACGCATAAATTTAATGCAATTGTAGACTTTATGGCGTCCCAGCGTGTGCATCATACGCGCACACATTCGTAAAGGGGGCGTGATAACACGGTTAGGCGAGAAAGTTCAACGGCAATTACGCCGTGGTTAGCTCAGTTCGAGTGGTAAATAACGTTTAATTGACACCACAATTAATTTTTATGTTTTTCGAGTTGCTGTACTCGCGCCTGGTGTGCGGCTCGAACGGGTACAAGCTTCTAGGGGCCTGAAACTAGTCGAAACAATAGCCAAATTATACAAAGTGTTGAAATGAATTAAATCTTCTTATCGATTTTTTACTCAATGTGGTGTTAACATTATGTATGTACGCATCAATTGTGTTTTGATAATAATTTGTGTTAATATGTTACAAAAAATTGTTAAATATACCGTAAAGTGGGGCAATTCCGATCTGATTTATGTACTATTTCTGAGCTGCAATTATTATTATTGATCGAAAAAAAATTTTAAAAATTATATATAATCATACATCTTTTAGCTGCACATACCATCATGTATATTAACCCAATGTATTACAACACTATTTTTTTTTAATACATCAAGCGTGATCGGTTTTGCCCCATAATAGGGGGCAATTCCAATCACCCATCTATTTTCTTATAAAAACCGATTTGAAAGCTACACGAGGTAAATCCAATAACAAAAATTTGAATTTAAAAAAAGGAAACTTACGGAAACAACAGAAAATATGTATTATAGAAATGACAAACAGATAAATAATGACATAAACTATAATAATTCAATAAACAAAAATTAAAACAAAATTTCATTCAACGCGCTTCCCTCTCAGTTCAAAAACGTACCTTGCCTTTCTATGGCCAGCTGGATAATTTGGTTTTTGGAAATTTCCTAAATTTCGTCAACTTGGAGAAATACAAAAGTCATTTTTTCTCTTCCTTAGAAACTACCGGTTCTTTAAATATTCTGAAGTAATATAATAATAATAATAATTCATGCCTTCGCATCCCCCAACAGCTTTCGCCAATTACAGGGTAATGAATATGGCACCCCATTGTTTTCTGATGCTTTCATAATGGATGAAGTGCTCTATTTTACTGTCCTGATAGCGCTTTGGAGGTATTTGGGGTTATATTGCTGTTTCCCGCCAGGCCATACTTTTTTTTTATCGTTTTTCACCATAATTTTCGATAAAACCAACGTAGAAACATGAGTATGTCATATTTCTAGGTTGTTCTATGAGCATGTTCTTTGTTATTTTACTTTTCAAACTGATCGGTATTACCCCATGAGGTGTATATCTCTAAAATACTACATGTTTTAGAGATATTCCGTTGTCTCAAGATAAAAAACTCACCCTGTATATATCTGCAATTAACAGCGAAAGAATATTATCTTGCTAAAAACTGCAAAAAAAAAAATATCAGAAAACATTAAAAAGTGTAGCTATAAAATCTATAATTTTTTTAATACCCCAATTCATTCTCAGAAATACCATAATGTTTGAAAAAACAAGCTCATATTTGTTTCCAAAATTACTGTTTACTGTTTTCATAGCATAATTGATGGCGAATCTAACAAGAAAATGTCTTAAAACATTGCAGTACAAGTTTCAATCACAAGGGTCTTTACAAAAAAAAATAATACAACATTGTTATTATTTAGTTGTACTTTTAAGGTATTTTCCTCAATTTTGTTTTTATCCAAGTGTATGTAAAGGTGTCCCAAAATGAACGCAAGATTTGAATTTGCCGCCATTTGTGCAGTAAAGTGTTGGCAACCCTGAAAAAAAAAACAATTCGACAGCTGACAGTTTAAGGTTAGTAAAAATGGAGCGTTACACGATAGAACAACGTGTCTTCATTATTGAACAATATTCCAAAAATAATGAAAGTTTGGCGGCCGCAGTTCGAAAATTTCATACAACATATGGTCGGAATAGTGTTTTAACTTCGTCAACTGTGAAGTTGATTGATGATTAATTGAAAAATTCAGGGAAACTGGATCCGTTGGAGACGCCAAATACACTGGTCGTCCAAAAACAAGCCGTTCAAATGTCAATATCGAAGCAGTGCGTGACAGTGTCGGTGACAATCCAGGAACCTCAATTCGGCGTCGTGGACAAGAATTGCAAATTTCAAGAAGCTCTCTACAGCGTATACTCACTAAAGATCTGTGTTTCCATGCTTACAAAATTCAATTAACACAACAACTGAAGCCTAACGACCATGCACAACGAAGAGACTTCGTTGAATGGATTATAGAACATCAACAAATGGATACTGATTTTTCGAGCAAAATCATCCTAAGCGATGAAGCACATTTTCACCTTGATGGCTTTATTAATCGCGAAAATTGCCGCTTTTGGGGTTCTGAGAACCCACATGTGATTGTCGAAAAACAAATGCATCCACAACGTGTCACTGTTTGGTGTGGATTTTGGGCTGGAGGCATAATTGGACCATACTTTTTTGAAAATGAGGCTGGTCAAGCAGTGACTGTTACTGGTGCTCGATATCGCGACATGATAACACAGTTCCTTCTGCCGAAATTGTATGATATTGATGTGGCCAATATGTGGTTTCAACAAGACGGTGCCACATACCATACAGTCCGTCAAACAATTCAATTACTGGATGAGACATTTCCAAGCGGTGTACTCTCTCGTTTCGGTGATCAGAATTGGCCACTTAGATCGTGTGATTTAACACCAATAGATTTCTTTTTATGGGGGTATTTGAAATCACAGGTCTATGTCAACAAGCCCACAACCACCCGTGCATTAAAGGAGGAGATTCAACGCTGATGCATCAACGAAATTCAGCCACATTTATGCAGAATGGTCATGGAAAATTTCGACAAACTAGTGCGTATGTGCATGCAAAGCCGTGGAGGCCATTTGCCCGATGTGTTATTCCATAAATAACCCTATCCTATGTACTTTATGATTCAATAAAAAAATAACAATCAAAGACTAAACACTGTGTTTTCTATTTAATTCAAAACTTGCGGTAATTTTGGAACACCTTTACAACAATGGCCTTCGGTAGTACGCTAGCATCAGATCATAAGCTTTTGTTCTTGAACTTTTTCTGTTTCGTTGTTTGTAGAAACAATATTGAAAAAAATTTAGAGAATTAGCAGAATTCAAATTTCGGGCATTTATTTCTTTGAAAGATTTTCATTTCGTTTTCGTTCGCTGCTTCTAAGATTGCTTTTAGAAATGAGACATAATGCTAGAAAATTTTATAGGTATGCAATCAATATTATAAATCATCGATTATAGTATATCTCTGTTTAATACGTTAATTAAATAGCGATAGAGTATAATCAATGGATTCGTCGAATAATAACTCTCCAAACATACATTCATTCTGTAAAAGAACTTAAATAAATGTAGAACTGACACCTAACATCCGATCCTCAGACTTACCAATATGCCAGGGGGTAGAATTCAAATTTGCCGCGATTATTTCCAGTTACTGAAAATATCAAGATCGTATAAAATTGCTTAAACGATTATTATTCTTTGGGGTACATGCCTTAAAATTAACAATTTTATATAGTCATTCTGATGCCAAAATCAAGTTGAACGAATTATTCCTTCTGAGTTTAACATTTTTAATGTCACTGAGTATATTTTGAGAATACGATCAAGCCAAAATAGTAGATTAGAGATTGTTTTGAAATATCACGGTGAGAACCTATAACCCCGAAAGAAAAAAAAAAAAGAAAAACTTTATCTCTTATCTCCCATATGGTACCTAATCTGTTTTATTGTCTGTAAAAATCTGTACACGAGCGTCACTGTCAATATAAATATAATAAACATACATAATCTACAAATATTTCGTTTATATACCGATGACCTTCTACCTATAATAAAAAAAAAACCAGGAATTTTTTCGCTTACCTACACGCATGGCGCGATTTTAATAACTTGGACGCGCCAATTAAATAGCAAACCATTCTATTCTTATCTGGCAGAATGTTTGAAAATACATTACCCATCCACCTCTAACAGCCTCACAACATACACAGACAACGAGATGACGCAAACTCATTAATATCCTTGCACCTTTTGTGTGTGTGTGACTATATTTGAGACCTTTTTTTCTTCGACGAATTCAGATATTTTTATCACTGAAATGAGCGCTATTATGCAAACAAACATTGGCTCGTAAATATAATATTATGTGAATTCCATTTTTTTGTGACGATTGCTACACCTATACCGCAATAAAATTTACTTTTTTGTGCGTTAAAATTCCTTATCGCACGTGCCTATTCTTTTATCGCTGGTTATGCAATAATCATTTTTTTTTTTACATGGAAAACGATTAAATTGTGTATCTACAGTACAGGAAGCTAATGAATTAGAATTGTATGGCATTAGACTTTTAGACTCTATTTAGATGATAACAACAATTCTTTTTTAGAATAGTTCAAGGACATAGAAATTCATGTTGAGAAAATTCGTTGTTGAATGGCTTTTTGAAATGTTAAAATAAAAAAAAAACACAAAATCATGTTTGCTTGCTTCTCTTTTTTGTGTATTTTTTTCTAGACGTTCATCATGTTTTTTGCGATTACAGCGCAATCTGTTTCGAAAAAAAAGGTTTCAAACAAAAACTACACATTTGATGGCGTAGAATCCGAATCTGCAATACAAAATGGGCGTTTCCATTGAAGATTTCAAAGTTGTTTCCCCTCCCACTCTGGAGGGATGAGGTGGGGGATCGAGTTTGGCACCATTCAGTGAGCCCCCTACATTATAACAAACCTTATTAAGATCTTTTTTTGATTTGATGCAGTGTTTTAGAGATATTCCGTTGTCTCAAGATAAAAAACCCAGTATATTGACAAGAATTAGAAGAAGAAAAACATAAATTTATATATCAAAAAACAAAGATTATTTTAAACGTCTACTAGTCCACTAAAAGCAATAATATTTTATCACCGCAAATAAATCAACAGCGATAAATGAGATATAATATGTAAGTAGGAACTATGAAAATGTTAGGCCTTTGACGAAATAAATAAAAGCGAATATTCCGTGTGTAGCTTCGCTTTAACGCAATAATATGTTTTAATTTCATTATAAAACGAATATTAATCCATTGAGCCCTAATGTAGCTATTCATTTATGAATGCTCTACCTCTTCGCTGCGCGCGCAGTTAAACCATTTTCATTCGTCTCGCACCGACTCTTCGGTTATCTTATATTTTTACGCGTTTGTGCAACGGAAAATTCCACTTACGTTTAATCACGTCAGATCACGTTTAATATTTGTTTGGTCGTACACTTTTCTAAAATCAGCCTAGCTGGGACATCTATAGTACGCCAGCGGAACTATTCTTTGTCCGTATATATATTTATATTGTATTTGCTAATACCTACATTTACTATGAGATTCAAAATGATTGTCAATTCCGCTCCTATAGATAGTAGCAGGGTGTAGGTATATGCCGCGTGTTTGTAATGAAGGTTTGAACTAAGTCAGTGTTGGAACATAAGAAAGTAAACGGATCTGTCATAAATAAGGAAAACGTAACCTATATTTGAACTCGCATCATATAAACGACTATGGATTGGTGTTTCTGCTTGTAAAAATGTAATGTAATTAATTTCACTTTACTAAATTATGATTTTACAATTCAATACTAACTGGTGTTTAACGAAATTTATTTATTACTTTAAATTATAACATACAATTAGTATAATTATTAAGTGACAAAACTGCACCTCTCAGTTCTTCTATGGTATGCATGCGGTTTCTATAGATCCTATTTTTTAGATAGCCAAACATGAAGTAATCTAATGGGGTTAGATCAGGCGATCTTGGTGGCCATCTTTGTGCTCTAACGAACCTGTCAGCAAAAAAACTGTTGAAGATATTGGCAGGTTTGTCGAGCAGTATGTGCTGGAGCATTATCGTGCTGAAAATAACCTGCTTCAAGCTCATTTTCTTGTAACTCTGCAACAAACAATTCCAACATCTGTGGGTAACGGGCTGTTACAGTTCCCTCAAAGAAAATTGGCCCTATTATTCGTTGCCTGGACATAGCTAACCAAACTCCAACTTTCACGGGAAAGTGAAGTGTATGATAAGCCTATAAAATTATAAAATGTTTTAAATTATTTCACTTAATGTTAATATTGATTTTTTACCTATTTGTTGAGCTATTACCACAGATAAATTCCCTTATTTTCTTACAGTATTCAGAAATACTATTGTTGGTGATATTAGATGTAAATATAAACGATTTGAAAAAAATTATAAGATAAATAATCGAAAAGATGCTACAACACGCACGCCAATGTCGCTAAATGTCAAGAAATTCATTTAATGTATGAAATTTGTATGTAGCTAACTTCGCTCATTAAATTGGTAATAAATATAGATAAATTTTTCCGGAAAACAGTTTTTTTCTTGCGACAATCATTTTGAATCACATGGTATGTACGATACCGATTTTCAAATCAATTAAGTAGATACTTGATGGATACCAAATTTAATAAACAAGAAAACGATATCTTGTTATATGTAGGTACAAATATAGATGCTGGAGAATATATGAATGTACATAATATTTCTACCACTGAATCTATATGAGGTGATAATTAAAAAAAAAAAAAAACATTTAAATGCATTTCAAGGTGAATTATAGGAAATAATAAAAGTTGTTTGCTAAAATAATTTCTATGTAAAATAAACCGTATCGTAGAATGTTGAAATGCTTCGGCTTACATGTCTAGTCTACCTACGTGAACCTGGCACTCGACTTTTGAAAAATTAAGTTTTTTTTCATGGATAATGTTTGTAGTTGTTTGTAGTTCGATCTATTAATAATTAAGGACCTTCAAAAAAAAACAATCACACCTGACTTTTAGATATCGAGAATCCGCTTTCTTAGTTCCCTTCAGAATCGTTTGTAGTTGTTTGTAGTGATTTTCCTTTCGTTTGTAGTTAAAAGATAAACAACTGGCGATAATTTAAACAAATTGTCTACAGGTGAATTTGTTAATCAATAAGATATCGAAAATTCGCTTTCGTAGTTCCCTTCAGAATCGCTTGTAGTTGCTTGTAGTGGTTCTCCTTTCGTTTTTAATTCAAAGATATATGGTGATACATATAACTATATGTATATAATGATACATAAGATACGGCGATGCGGATAGCCGCGTCTACTTGATCGATTCTTGTAGTCCGTTTGGTTGGATAGATAAAATGAAATAGGAGACAGTTGACGTAATCAAATAAATTTTTATTGTAATTACATATTACACAGAAATAATCTATAATAAATTCGTCTTGCTTGTGTTTGTATATTAATCAAAGGCACCGCTCTTATGGCCGTGTTTTGATTTTACTTGTTTTGTCAGACCTTAACCTGATTTGATTATATGGCAGAAGATCTCCTTGCTGTTTATCCAAGACGCGACAAAAAAAAAAAAAAACTTGCCGCCTTTGATTCGAGTGAGACACGTTTATTATGACTGTTGCATCTTTATCAATATAATAACTGTTTTTGGAAAGATTTGTAGCAATTACATTTTTTTTTCTTTATTGAAAAAGGAATAAACTTTTTTCAATATGCAACATACATAATTAAGTATGTGTTAATTGTGCACTGTGTTACACGCGTTATAATATTTTAAAAATTGTGAGATACATTTTTTTCACATATTACATAAGTATGTACACAAACATGAGGGTAGTAAATAAAAGGTAAATGGATAAAGTGACCATACGTCTCGGATACGTCTCTTTTGATTGGGCTGTCCAGATTTTTAACAATTTGTCCCGCGTCCTGCGATGTTTTGAAAAAGTCCCACTTTTAATAATATTTGTTAACACCATTTATTTATTTATGGCTTTCGCGCGCACAAAGAGCTAAGATTTTATTGTTGTTGGTCTATAAACTTGAATAAAGCATGCATTTCTTTGCACTAACTGTGTGTGTGTGTGTTTTAATATAATGTACACTTTCACACAACTTCTTATTTATTTATCTAAATGTTTATACTAAAATACATATTTTATTTTTGAAAGTACATATGTTAATTTTGTGTTTTTTGATAGTAAACTATAGCTCTGTTCGCGAAGCAATCACAAATCAGAGCTAATCAAATGACTCGGATTGACGTTGCGGATTTCTTTCAACCAATGAAATTACGTCTGATTGATTTGTGATTGCATTTGATGTGCCCACGAGCAAAGCTTATATCTTGGATTTTTTCTTACTTTTATTTATGGTTTTCACTTATAATACGAATACCACATTCATGATCTATTTATCAACATTAAAATCCGGTCACTTTATAAATGGAACATATACAGGGTATATCAGATATAGAGGTAAATATAATAATATGTAGCAGCTGTAATCATATACAATCAAAAAGTCTTAATGCACAGGTGGTCTATCTGTAAGCATTAACGAGAAAAAAAATATTTTGTAACTGCCGTGGGCTAGAGCCGCACCTGTGCCAAAACCTAAATGCTGTCCCGAGTATACCCTCACATACCACTATCATTCAACCATTACCGCTGTTAGTTTTGTGTGGATCGCCGCTTGGAGTGCAAGCCACTTCGAATATTTTATTTAAATTCTTCCCGTCTCGAAAAAAAACGATCCTTTTCAGGACCATCATGATTTCATACAAAGAAAATCGAAGCTTGATGCATCGGCAAAAGCGCGGGAATGTATAGATTCTTTTTGGCGCGATATCATAGTAAAAAGACGTGTTTGCAAATTTTCTGTATCTACATTTATTTCTGTGTAATTCGATTCAATTCATTTTGGGTTATTTGATTAAATAAATCCAAATGAAAATAACTCAGATTCATGTTTATTAACAACTAATTCTCGATTCGACAAAGCAAAAGAAAAATATTTACGTTTTTTGTAACTACTGAAGTCGCATATCCGGTGAAACTCGAACGTCTTATCAGGATATTAAAAATAATACTTTGTAGACTTACGTAGAATGATTTTAACAAAAAAGGAATGTTTATTTTATAAAAAGAAGAAATTTAAAATGCCTCAGTTTTGCTATTTTTACAAGGGTCTTTATTTATTCAGAATGACGTTAAATGAACTTACGGCATACCATTAAGAATAATACTAAATGAGTGCAATGTATTTATACATAATACCATGTTTAGCGGGTGCTTAACATGACGTTTCCTTGCATCAGGCCCGGACTAAAGAATTTTTGGCTCTAAATTTTTCTTTTTTTTATTCTTTAATGATGAAATCCGGTTTCGGTGGGTTTGTGCTTTATATGTCGTGTAATTAACACCCAAGCAAAATTTACTTTTTTATTTGATACACCCTGTATACAGAGTATTCCACGTAAGTGCTTCATTAAAAGTTTCTGATGTTCTATTATTTACTTCTATTTGAGATTTTGGCGCCATTATCTGTTCGATTGGAACTATAAATGTGAAATACTTTAACCAAAATATCACTTCCGGTTTACCGGAAATGGGCGTCAACTTTGTTATTTTAAATAGAATGATATAATTTTTTATTCATTTTTGGATTGTACGACCATAAATACATCAGTTTTCTTTGACATATTTTCAAATGCAGAAAACTCTTTTTTATGCAGTGTTTTAGAGATATTCCGTTGTCTCAAGATAAAAAAACTCACCTGTATATATATATATATACCATGTGATTCAAAATGATTGTCGTGAGAAAAAAAACTGTTTTCCAGAAAAAATTATCTATACTTATTACCAATTTAATGAGCGAAGTTAGCTACATACAAATTTCATACATTAAATGAATTTTCTTGACATTTAGCGACATTGGCGTGCGTGTTGTAGTATCTTTCGATTATTTATCTTATAATTTTTTTCAAATCGTTTATATTTACATCTAATATCACCAACAATAGTATTTCTGAATACTGTAAGAAAATAAGGGAATTTATCTGTGGTAATAGCTCAACAAACAGGTAAAAAAATCAATATTAATATTAAGTGAAATAGTTTATTACATTTTATAATTGTATAGACTTATCATACACTTCAGCGCAATGAGCTGTCAAAAGAAAGTTACATTTTCATCTCTATAAAGTTTCTACGGTACAGGAATTATTACCGTTAGATCACGATAGGCGATTGGAATATTGTCATTGGTTTAATAACAATTTAAGGGACGATGACTTGCTAAACAAATCATTTTTCTCGGATGAAGCCTGGTTTTATCTAACGGAGTATATCAATTTACAAAACTATTGTATCTGGTCTGCAGAAAATCCACACGAATTTCGAGAAAAGCAATTGGATCCCGTAAAAATTGGAGTTTGGTTAGCTATGTCCAGGCAACGAATAATAGGGCCAATTTTCTTCGAGGAAACTGTAACAGCCCAACGTTACCAACAGATGTTGGAATTGTTTATTGCAGAGTTACAAGAAAATGAGCTTGAAGCAGGTTATTTTCAGCACGATAATGCTCCAGCACATACTGCTCGACAAATCTGCCAATATCTTCGACAGTTTTTTGCTGACAGGTTTGTTAGAGCACAAAGATGGCCACCAAGATCGCCTGATCTAACCCCATTAGATTACTTCATGTTCGGCTATCTAAAAAATAGGATCTATAGAAACCGCATGCATACCGTAGAAGAACTGAGTGATGCAGTCTTGTCACTTAATAATTATACTAATTGTATGTTATAATTTAAAGTAATAAATAAATTTAGTTAAACACCAGTTAGTACTGAATTGTAAAATTATAATTTAGTAAAGTTAAATTAATTACATTTCATTTTTACAAGCAGAAACACCAATCCATAGTCGTTTATATAATGCGAGTTCAAATATAGGTTACGTTTTCCTTATTTATGACAGATCCGTTTACTTTCTTATGTTCCAACACTGACTTAGTTCAAACCTTCATTACAAACACGCGGCATATACCTACACCCTGTTACTATCTATAGGAGCGGAATTGACAATCATTTTGAATCTCTGTGTATATATATTTTTATCTAATGACTTCTTGAGGAATGGAAGATAATCATCATCTCTCTTGACTTTCAGAGTGGGCAACTATGGAGCGGGCAGTGGAATGAACACTGCGGACAGCGGCTACGGAGGCAGCAACGCGCTGTCTACAGCAGCAATGGTAGCGGCAGCCACGGCAACGGCCACCGCCACAGCGAGCGTGGTCGCCCTCCAGGACAACGGCCAATTCGCCAACCAACAGTACAACCAGGGCTACCAGCAGCGCATGATGTCCATGAACGGTATGAACGGCATGAATCCGATGAGCAACATGAGCAACATGGCGGCCAACATGGGCATGAACATGCACGGCAACATGATGGGCAACATGCCGCCGGGCAATATGGGAACGAAGATGGGTATCCAAGGTCCCACCGCCAATTCCATGTACCCGCGTCGGATGACCCCCTATCCGTCACCGGCGATGCACATGGGCCAGAAACGATCTCAACAGAACTATTCCAATACGGGACCATGTCCCACCATGAATCCCAACCAATTCAACCATAACGGCCAGTATCCGGGGTACGGGGCGCGACAACCCGCCTACCAAACTCCCCAGTATCCCACGCAGCAAACCTTGGGACCTACAGCTCCTTCGGACCGAGCAACATGGTGCCGGTTAGGAGTACGAATACGATGCGACAGGCGACTCCGCCCTATACGCAACAGGGCCAGTATTTTCCCGCCAGTTCGATGAACACGATGGGCCAGTTTCACACGGGCAATTCCGGTCAGTATATGAACGCCAACGCGTCCGTTCAGTATGGGAACACCAGCCAGTTCCAGCAAGATGTTAACATGAGGAATAATATGAGTTACCAGCATAGTCCGATACCTGGAAATCCTACGCCACCCTTGACACCGGCCAGCAGTATGCCACCGTATATTAGTCCGAATCCAGATGTTAAACCAAATTTCAATGACTTAAAACCGCCTATACCACAAGTACAAAGTAAGTTTATAAAACAATCTTCATCACCTTTAAAAAGAATTATGGGATAACCTCGATTTTCATATGAATTTAACTAATGAACTCAAAATCAATATAATAATGGAGTAAAAATATGTTTTGATCATGATAAGCATTTTTTTTATAAAAATAAAATGCACAGTTAAAAAACTACTTTATCTTGAGTTTATTTAGTTCAAAAAATTATTAGCCTTTACTTAGGGTCATTAAAAAAAGGCTCAAACCTCATTTAGCATAATAAAAAGCTAGCATTTCTACATTAAAAAGATTATAGACGAAAATCCCTCTTTTGTGAATAAAAAAAAACTAGATTAAAAGTCGAGCGAAACTTGCTTATGGAGTTTAAAAAAGAGCAAAAAATGCTTGAGATGATTCAGAAACTAGCAAAGCTTGCTTGGGTGATTAAAATTGGGATGGGTTTGGGTTATTAAATGGACCACTATTAGATTAGATTAGGATTGGGGTGGCCTATCGACCTATTTCACCGCGACCTTTTCAGATCTATTTTATTATCTATTTTTTACCATCTTAATTAGGCCTATCATCTTTGAGAGCGGCTTCTTTATGTAGCTGCTAGCTGTGGGGTTCTCCTCCCTCATTACTAGAAACCTTGTCCTCGTGAGCCCTTCACATTGGCACAGGACATAAACTAATGTTTCTTCCTTCTCTTGGCAGATGGACCACCATTGCTTGAATAATGAAAAAAATTGGCAAAATTTGCTCGAGATAGTTATAAAAAATTGCTAAATCATACTTGGTATGGTTTAAAGTTAGCACAATCCACCTGTGGTTATTGAGAAGTTGCCAAAACTTGTTTGGGGTGGTTGAAAGCTGCCAAAACTTGCTTATTAAGATATTTCAAATACAGATATTAAACCAAATTTCAATGACCTAAAACCGGCTATACCACAAGTACAAAGTAAGTTTGTAAAATATCTTCATCACCTTTAAAAATAATTATGGGATAACCTTAATTTTCATATGTATTTAATTAGTGAACACAAAAACAATATAATAAGGGGTTGAAATAACAATAATGTTTTCATTGGAGATAGGTATTTTCTTTATAATAATTGTTAAAAAAACTACTTTATTTCGATTTGTTTAGTTCAAAAAACTGCTAACCTTTAGTCGTCTAGAAAAAGGCTCAAGCCTTATTCGGCATGGTTAAAAAAAATAGCAATGCTTCCTTAAAAAAGGTTAAAATCAAAAGCAACTTAAAAGTCGAGCACAACTTGCTTATAGAGATTTAAAAAACAGCAAAAATTGCTTAAGAAGATTCGGAAACTGACAAACCATGCTTGGATGGTTAAAATTGGGATGTATCGGGTTATTAAATGGACGACCCTTGCTTGAAATAATTAAAAATTTCGGAAAATTTGCTTGAGGTAGTTATAAAAACTGGTAAAACACATTTGGAATAGTTTGAAGTTAGCAAAATCCACTTGTGGATATTCAGAAAGTGGCGAAACTTGTTTGGGGTGGCTGAAAACTGCCAAAAACTTGCTTAAGATATTTCAAATGCAGATGTTAAACCAAATCTCAATGACTTAAAACCGTCTATATCACAAGTACAAAGTAAATTTGTAAAACAACTTCAAATACTTTAAAAAGAATCACAAGATCATTTTAATTTTCATATGAATTTAGTAGTGAACTCGAAAACAATATGAGAGATTGAAATAACAATGTTGTTTTTATTGGAGATAAGTATTTTCTTCATAAAAATAGGTTGCGTTATTAAAAAACTACCTTATTTCGATTTGTTTAGTTCAAAAAACTGTTAACCTTTATTTAAGGTCGCTAGAAAAAAGCTCAAACCTCATTTAGGATGGTTGAAAAATGCTTTCTTAAAACGCTTGAAAATGAAAATCCGTCTGGGATGAGTCAAAAACTAGTTTAAAAGGCGAGCGAAACTTGCTTAAGGGATTAACAAAAACAGCAAAAATTGCTTGAAGAAATGTGAAAAATAGAGAAAAGGGAATAGGGAAAATTGGAATAGAGGAAAGCGAATAGGGTAAAGGAAATAGAAAATAGGGAAAAAGGAAATAGGGGAAAAGGAATACGGGAGAGGGAATGGGGAAGAGGGAATAGGGAAAAGAGAATAGGGAATAGGAAGAAGGGAAAAGGAATAGCGAAAAGGAAACAGGAAAAAAGTAATTCCAATCTGACATCTGGGAAAAAAGCGAACTGCTTTCTAAATAATTAATTTATGGGTTAGTTGGGGTCGCTATTTTCGAACGTAGATTGAAAAACAAAATAGCGCGTCCAATATGGCTGAAAGGCATTTAAAAAACTTGCTAATTTGAAGGGTTTTTGATAATAATTGTAAGAAAAGGAAACATTTGCAAGAAAATCGAAAAATACATTAAAAATAGCTAAAGAAAGATGGATAATCAAAAAAAAAAATTGTAAAAAACAGAAAAAAAAATTGAACAAATTAAAATAATCAATAAAACGAGGTAGAAAATTAAATACTGTTAAAAAGGAAAAGAAAGCTATCATAGCTGTGTTGCACATTCTATAAGAGGTGTTTCCAGAGAGAATGGACCTTCTTACTAATCCACATTCTTCAAGGGTTGCGTTCTAGTAGAACGCTCGACTTCTAGTTTTCTTTATAAAAATGGATTGCGTAGTTAGAAGGAAAAAAAAACGGAATAAGGTTATCCCGTAATTATTTAGTTCGAAAAATGGTTAGTCTTTACTTGGGGTTTTTAAAAAAGACTCAAACGTCATTTGGCGTGGTTAAAAAACTAGCAAAGTTTACTTGAGAAGGTTACATCGAGGAACGCTCTTGTGTAAGTCAAAAAACTAGCAAAACTAATTCAAAAATAATGTAAAAGTCTAGCGAAACTTACTTAGAGGGATTAAAAAAGAACAAAACTTGCTTGAGGTGTTTCAGAAAAGGGTAAAACTCGGTTGGATGGTTTAAAAAAGATAGTAATAGTACTCGAAATGGTTATAAAATGGACCGGTCTTAAGTGGGATAATTAAAAATTCAAAATTTTGTAAAATTCGCTCGAGGTAGCTATAAACCTACTTAGCATGAAATGAAGAAAACATTTTGGGTGGTTAAAAACTTGCTTGAGATGATTCGAAAACGAGCAAAGCTCAGTCAAAAAAAGGAAAAAATTGTAAAATTCACTTGCAATGATTATAATTGCCCACTCTAGCTTGGAGCAATTAAAACTCTCACAAAATTTCTTTGATGCGGTTATAAAAACTTATAAATTTTGCTTGGAATAGTTTAAAATGGGCAAAATTCGTTTGGGATGGTTAAAAAAATTAGCTGACACTTCTTTTAGTGATTAAGGAACTAACAATAGTTAAAACACTGATAAAACTTGCTTCAGATAGTTTAAAAACTGGCAAAACTAGCTTGAAAGGATTAAAAAAAAGAGTACATCCTGTTTGGGATAATTTAAAATAGGGTAAAAATCTTTAGAGATGCTAGAAAACGGCAAAACTTGCTTGGGGTTATTCAAAACTAAGAAAAGCTCGCTTGAAGTGCTTAAAAAACAGTCAAATTTATTTTTTTACGGTTAGAAAACGAACGACTCCAAAAAAGAACTTTTAGACAATTTAGAAAACTCGCAAAATTCACTTTTGGAAACTGTTAACTGAATGTTAACAAATTATTAGCAAAACTTCTCTCTGGGGTGATTAGAAACACAACAAAACTGATTGTGTGGTTTTCGGGGAAGTTTAAAAGTGAGAAAACTAGCTTAGGGGTGGTTAAAAATCAGCAAAACTTCATTGGAATGTTTAAAAGCAAGTAAACCCCATTTTAAAGCTGTTAAGTAATCTAATAACAAAAGTCTCTTACAGGGTGGACAGAAATGAAATAGTAAAATTTCCGTGGAATAGTTTAAAGCGGACAAAATCAATAAGTGTGAATAAGAAAGCTGTCGGAACTTACTTTCCTGTTTATGTAAATTAGTAAAGCATTTTTAGGACCATAAAAAAATGGACGAATCTTGTTTGAATCAGTTGAAAGATTTACATAGCAAGCAGATTGGGTGGTGGTTGAAAAAAATTGTAATCAACTTGCTCAAGATGGTTTAAAATGGACAAAATCCATTATTGGGGTGATTAAAAAGGCCAATCGACAAATTTTAGTAAAAGTAATTGATCATATTTTACTTTTTTTTAACAAAATGAATGGAGGAAGTAATGACCAAAAGTAAAGGAATTTTAATTTAGGTTTAAAAAAGATAGTATATAATACTCGAAATGGTTATAAAATGGACCAGTCTTGCGTGGGATTATTAAAAATTTTGCAAAATTCGCTCGAGGTAGTTATAAATCTACTTAAAATGGTATAAAGTTGGAAAAAAATCGCTCGTTTAGCTCGGTAAAAAAAAGAAAAAATTGTAAAATTGACTTGGAATAGTTATAATTGCCTACCCTTGCTTGGAGCCATTATAACTTTCACAAAATTCCTTTGACGCAGTTATGAACACTAATAATTTTTTTTAAAATAGGCAAAATTCGTTTGTGCCCAACCAAATTTTGGTAAAAGTAATTGATCATATTTTACTTTTTTTAACGAAATAAAAGAAGGAAGTAATGACCAAAAGTAAAAGAATTATAGAAATCCAGAAAAGTTGATTCTAACAAATTTTATGGTTAAGAAAATAGGATAACCCCTGAATCTTGAAGTGACTAAATATCCAAAAATTATTTCTTATAGAAGACGACGAACTCCGGCTAACTTTCCCAGTCCGGGACGGGATCATACTGCCCCCGTTCAGGTTGGAACACAACCTGGCGGTTAGCAATCACGTGTTCCAACTGAAACCCACCGTCCATCAGACGCTGATGTGGCGGTCCGATTTGGAACTGCAACTGAAATGCTTCCACCACGAGGACAGACAGATGAACACCAATTGGCCGGCATCTGTTCAAGTGTCGGTCAACGCCACGCCTCTAATCATAGATAGGAGGAGAACAAGACGTCCCACAAACCGCTATACCTAAAAGACGTCTGTCAACCGGGAGGAATACGATACAGATCACAGTATCTGCATGTTGTTGTGTAAGTCTTCTGCAATTCTTTGTTTGTTGTTCCATCAATTAATATTTCTTCCTCTCCGATTAGTCCCACCTATTCGTCTTACAACTAGTTCATCGTCCCAGCGTCAGATCCGTGCTCCAAGGTTTACTGAAGAAGAGGCTGTTGACGGCCGATCATTGCATAGCGAAGATCAAGAGGAACTTCAACAATACGCAGAGCGGCACCAATATCGCAGACCGGGATCGAGACGCCGTGGAGCAGACCGCCTTGAAGGTGTCGCTGAAGTGTCCCATTACCTTCAAAAGGATAACTTTACCCGCCAGGGGGCACGAGTGCAAACACATACAGTGCTTCGACCTGGAATCCTACCTGCAGCTGAATTGTGAGCGGGGTTCGTGGCGATGTCCCGTCTGCAAGTGAGTTTGACGTTTATTTATTTATATTGAAGTATAAAATATCGGGTATCCTAAGGTGGGTGGCATATGGAGAAGCAAAAACATCGGAATTAACTCATATTTTGTTTCTGCAAGTTATTCAAAGTGAAATATTCCGGAAATCGTCAACATGTCATTATTTATTTAATCTGTCAACAGTATTTAAAAAAAAAAAAGTTCTTCGTATCATTTGCTGCAAACTTCTAGACACCTCACCACAAACTGCACTAAACTTTCTTAAATACTCCAAAAATTGAAAAGGTTTAATTAAAAATAAAAGAACAGAATTTTTAACCCAATGACGATAATTAACAATCAAAAATTTATTATAAAAAAAAGGTTAATTACAAATTGCAGAAAAAAAAAACCGTGAACATAGGGTTCTGGCCTAAATTTAAAAACTGCACGTGATTCTAAATTACAATAGGACAATGCTATTTCCTATATCAAAGCGAAAGAATAGTTAGTTCAGGAAGATAATTCTTTTTTCAAATCAATCGATGTGGTATCAAATTAATACAAACTAAATTAAGGGTGGACAATTTCACGTAAAAAAAAAAAACAAAAGAAAAATTTAAAAGCAAGCACAATGCTTCTATTCACCCAACTCGAGGTGATTGATAATTAAAAACGAAACAGTAAAATGGAAAAACGGAAAAAAATAATTCTTAAAACTATAATGAGAGAATTAAAACTAAAATCTATCTTCCCGCACGAAAATATTAAAAGTGTGCACATCAATATAATAACAATTATTATTAAGCGAATTCCTTGATGGATTAAGTAAAAGACAATTAATACGAATTAAAATGACGAAATCAAAATGAAATACAAAATGGCAGCAATGATTTAAAAATACAAGTAATACTCACGCTAAACATCTACCAAGGAACTGCCTCTCCAAACTCTACAACTGCGTACAACGCAGTCGTACAATTCACCGACAAAATCTACTAGAATAACCAATGAATCAAACTAGCGAGGGCGAGACATTTAAATTGAATGTAATTAATTTAAAAAAAACTAAACACTTAAATAAATAAATTATACAATTATTTTTTTAACTAAAATTTATACAAAAATAAACATTATTATGAAAATTTCTCGATGCAATGATTCAGCAGTTTTAAGCAAATCAAATATGCAACACAAAATACTCTCGCGATAAATGGGTTGCCATAGCAGTACGTCCAGTTTAGTGCAGTTTGTGGGCAGGGGTCTAGGAGAAGTTTGCAGCATTACCAGTACCACAGTTTGAAGTATTTTTGTCTTCGTATCATTTATTACTTATTTTGGCAATTTATAGATAAAAATAGGAGATATTGTCAGAGTTAATTGGCTGTAATGAGTAAAAAAAAAATAGGTTCAATGCACTTTTATAACACTTTCTCCATCAAGAAAATGTTACTAGGTGGGCCGTATGTCAAAAAGTTGTTCTTTGATCATAAATTTAAATTCGCCGCTATCTTTTTTGTTCATAAGTATCTACGCTAACAAAATTTTGCAGTATAAACCGGTTTCCTAATTTTGAGACCCGGTATATTTCTAAAATGAGAAATGCAACGTTGCCACTTCTACCAATTCAGGTAACAACTTGTTTAATTTAAACGTAGCACCCTGCATCTTTTTTTTCCATTATTAAGTTCCTTATTCAATTTTGTACAACTTTTTCGTGTGCTCCCATATACCTATTTTAAAGCGTTTTCAAATTAAACATTAATTTCAATATTTTTTTGAGAAAATCCGACCTTTACAAAAGTACGGATATCTTTGTTATTTATAATAACTGAAAGTGCAAATTTTAAACATAGCTTAACGAAGTCTTGGGCTAACTTGAAGTGACATTCAATTTAAGTATAATGTACCGAGCGTTTCATAAGTTATGTTTATGAAGTATATATGAAAAAATACCTTTAAATCATTTTTTTTTAATGAAGCACCCTGTATATTAATCGCCCTTCGCAAAACCTGATAAATTTAATTAACTAATTTTTAGTTGTAAGCAGTTTATTTAATATAGGCTATGTTTGACAGGTGACACAAATTTATTGTATTTTACCAATTCATTTGAAAATAATCTCTGAAAACGAAAGAGGTAGCATAAGGAAGTTGTACAAAAGTTCATAGGGAACCTAATAATGAAAAAAGATACAGAGTGTTCCACTTAAATAAAAAAAAAAATGTTACCTGGATTGGTAGAAGCGGCAACTTTGCATACCTGAAAATATTTTAGAAATATAGTTCACTTTGAATAACTTGCAGATACAAAGTTTTGGTTAATTTTTTTAATTCTTACTGTTTGGTTTCTATGTTTCCCAGTATGCCTTTCACTTTGGGACACCCGGTATAAAGAATTTATAGTACCAGTGATCTTGGGGGTAAATTTTGTTGTCAAAATACATACATTTATACAATAAATAATAATTTCACTATACTTATCCGGAATTTATTATTAAAAGCTGACGCACCTTTATAAAAGCTAGGAAAACTTGTTATGGAGAGTTAAAAAACCGAAAAACTCGCTTAGGTAAATTAAAAATCTAGCAGAACTCGCTTGGAGTGGTTAAGAAACTGCAAAGCTTGCTCAGGATGGTTCGCAAATATCACTTGTACTGCTTAAAATCAGCAATGCTTGTTTGACGTGGTTAAAAAAGTAACAAATCGAGTATGGAACAATTAAAAATCAAACAAAACTCGCCTAAAGTGTTTTAAAAACTCGTCAAATTTGCTTAGAAAGGCTAAAATCCACTTTTGCACTATGAAAACTGGCAAAATTTACCTGGGGCAGTTAACTTACAAAACCTGCTTAGAATGTTTTAAAACACACAAAATTTTCCTAAGAAGACTAATAAACTGGCAAAACTTGATTGAGAGAGCTAAAAAACAAAAAAAAATCTTGAGTAGGTTAAAAAATCGCTTGGAGTGATTTAAGTAAAACTTGTTTAGCGTATTTGAAAAAATTGTTCCCCTTATTCCTGCTTGGAATAGTTAAAAAGCTGGAAAAACTTGCTGAGGGTTGTTAAACAATTAGTTTGCCATGGTTTAAAACGCAATCACTTGCAGACACTACAACAAAAGCTTTCAAAAGTCACTTTGGTTAAGAAGGGCAAAGTTTCTTTTTGTAAATTAGAACACAGGCAAAACTTAATTGCTGCTGACAAAAATAACGAGCAAATCTTACTTATTGTTAGAACGTTAGGTATCTGTAGAAACTTACTTGTCTACCCAAAACCTCACAAAACGTTCTTGCAATGATTTGAAACAGGAAACACGCTTATAAAAATTAGTTTTTTTCTAGTGGTTAACTAATGGAAAAACTTCTTTGAAGTAGTTAAAACTCCGTGAAATATCTCTTAAGTAAAGCGATTAAAAAAAATGGAAACCTCATAGGAATGTTTTAAAATAGATAAAATTCTCTCATTGTTAAAAAAAAACTGACAAGAGGTGTTTAGCGCGGCTAAAATAGCAAGGTTGGTTGCTGTTAAAAATCTGACAAATTTCGCTTTAGATAGTTAAAAAAAAATACTTGGAAAACACTCTTGAAGTGGCTTGGAATCGGCAAAACACTTGTGAAGATTAAAAGAACTTACTCGTTCCTAGTGGTTAAATCACCAGCAGAATTTGCTTTGAGAAGTTGAAAGGTGATTATTAAAAAGATTTGAAGAATCTGCTTTATGGTGCAAAATTTGTCTGGGAGGCTTGGGATTGAGGTGATTAAAAACCATAAAACATCCTTAAAATGTATTTATCATCCGTCAGGGATCGCTGGAGGTATGCTGTTCCTAAAATCAGTATCGATTTGGAAGGCACAAATATATTTCTCTTAAGATACTCGCTTATTTTGAATTCGTCAAGAAGCTTTGCGGTCGATTGAAATTCATTTTTTTAAAGATATCACATCTAAACTTCCAATATTTTTAAGAGCATTTAGAAACAATAATATTTGCGTGTCAGGATTTAAGAATTTAAATAATACCTATTTTCCATTCATTATCTTTTTGTCTAAGTGTACCTGTTTTGTCCACGATATTTGTAGCTTTAACATCCGAATTTTCCAGTAAACCCGCCCAATTGGAGGGATTAGAGGTCGACCAGTATATGTGGGGCATATTGAATACCCTCAACAGTTCGGAGTGCGAAGAGGTGACCATAGATAGCGCCGTCAATTGGAAACCTACGAAGATTATAGGTACAAACATTAAGGTATGTGTCTTTAATTATTAAATTAAATTTATTATTTTATTGGCAGTTTGCCAGTACTTTAAAATACAGGGTCGCTAAAAAGTATGGATACAGTTAAAATATTATGAAAACTTGTTGAATTTGGTACATGGTTAAAAGTATTTAAATTCTATCGTCTAAGATGTTCTTCAAATTTCTATCTTCATTTGTTCTGGGGATGCAAGGCTAACTTGATTTTTTTTTTTAAATGACACGAAGGGTCAAATTTAATATTTTTGAAAAGAGATTTTTTTTCTGCGTTCTGTGATGTAACACATCCGTATCTTATTTTAATCGAAACTTTAAAAAAAAATTTTGAAAAATGAAAAATTTTGTTAGCCTTGGAAATGTTGTCTTTATCTATCGTTACTTCTTTGCTGCGTGAAGTTTGACCAAAAAATAAATAATAATAGTTAATAATAATTGTAAAAATAACACATTTAACTGAAACAGAACAGATTTTAATAAAAAGAAGCTCAAACAAGAAATTACATAATTTTTATGTTACAAAAGATGTTCGAAATTATTTCCATTTACCTCCTGGCAATAATGAACACGTTGAGCAAAATTTTGCAAAGAATCAATCAAAATATTTGGAGAAATACTGGCAATTTCGTTTCTTATACGTTCTTGTAGGTCTTCGATTTGTAATGGTCTGTTGACATACACTCGATTTTTTACATGACCCCACGGAAAAAAATCAAGTGGGGTTAGCTGGCCATTCAATAGCACCCCTTGGCCCTATCCATCTACCGGGAAATGTTTCATCCAAATATTCGCGCACTTGACGACCAAAATGCGGCGGTGCTCCGTCTTGTTGAACCCATATGGTTTCTGTTGGTATAAATTTCGATTGGCGTGGTTTGGAAATATTTCCCTAAGTCGTGGAACAATATGTTGTTGTAAAAGTTGCAAATATCTTTCACACGTTAAATTGCCGTTAATGAAAAAAGGACTTACGATATTCCGACCAATAATGCCACACCAAACATTAATTTTCTGTCGATGCTGCGTATGAACCTGCTCCATCCAATGCGAATTTATATCAGACCAATAGCGGCAGTTATGGCGGTTAACATATCCATTTAGACAAAAAGTTGACTCATCAGAGAAGAGGACTCGATTAAGAAAGTTACCATCCTGATGTATTCTGTGCATCATAGTTTCGCAAAATTTGGTTCTGCGGTCAAAATCGTCGTCACTTAATTCTTGTAACAAGTGAATTTTATAAGGATGATATTTTTCGCGTTTCATTATTTTTTGTATGGATCCTCTACTCTCATGTTGTTGTTCAACGCCAACTGTTGTACTGAATTTTTCGGATTTTCTACCACATTCAACATAACATTCAAAGAATTTTCTTCGTTGGTAATAATTCGAGGTCGCCCCGAGGTCTTGCACGGTCTTTAACGCTACCAGTTTCTTGAAATCTTTGTAAGGTTTTTGAAACCGTCGTCCTGGAGATCGGTTCACGGTTTGGATGAATTTCATTAAAAAAGAGTCACTACTTGAGCACCACTTCGTTTTCTGTCGCCATAACCAACCATCATGAGAATTTCTATACGCTCAGTTTCGTTTAAATGTACCATTGTTAGACAAATTATTGCGCACAATTTTAATTTTTTGCGAATATGCAAGTGACACATCGTCAATAACAGCATTTTCAAAAGCTAACTTAGTTTTATTTTTCCAGAATTACATTTTTTTCTTTTGCCTTTTAATAAAAATAAAGGTGAGCATGTGTTACATTACTGAATTCAGAAAAAAATGCTCTTTTTAAAAATATCAAATTTGACCACCCGTGCCATTTAAAAAAAAATCAAGTTCACCTTATATATATTTTCAAAATAAATGATGGTAGAAAATTGAAAGAAATCTTAGATGATAGAATTTAAACACTTCTAACTGTATGCCAAATTTCAACAAGCTCTGCTAAACCGTTCTGAAAATATTTAACTGTATCCATACTTTTTTTTAGCGACCTTGTATATTACTTTGTTGGTACTACGCCCCACACTATCCAAATCGATTTTAAAATAATATAAATTTACTCGTAAAACTTAGTTTAATGTTTTCCTTTTTAGTCGTTCTCTTAGCATCCATCTCATCCAGTCATATTAAAGAAAACCTTACATATTTCTTTTTGATTGTTTTAGTCAGAGTCGTTCCTATACTCATGATTCACTTAATCATTTCTATCCTATCAAATTTGATAAAATTATCCGACAGCAAAATCAATTCCCTACATCTGCAATTCGTGGAATTAAAAGCGATATTTTTGTCGTTATTTCAGACGGAAAGCGACGAGAATGACTCCTGCAGCGGCGCCAAACGCATGAACAAGGCCATGTCGCCCGGCAGCATGACCCTGCCGACGATGAACAACTGGGACATGTCGCAGGCGATGTCACCTTACCTTCCGCCGGACATGAACAGCATCGCCAGCGGATCGATGATGACCGGCGGTCCCCCCTCCTACAGTAACACCAGGAACGGCCAGTTCGATTACGGTACGGGCGGGGGGCAGAGCGGGGGGCCCGACTATTCGGGCGGCAACGGGCCCCTTTCGCACCTCAGCGAATCGGTGAACTCCCTCGATCCGCTGAACGCCATGGAGAAGTCGCTGAACGAGCAGGTATATGCACTTTAAATTTTCGTTAATTGTTGCGACGATAGGTGGCGCTAATTGAAGTTTCCTTCTGAATAATTGTGCAAATTTGGATAATGATATGCGAAGATCATAAAATTTTATTTAAGTCCATATACACACACTCTGCTGTAATTTTTGTTTTTCGGTTGAAATTCCTTAGATAGATAGATAGATAGATAGATAATTTTATTTCAAACAGTCACAAAAAATATAAGTGGGTTGAAACAGGTCCAAAAACAAATTACACATCAAAAAAAAGAAGTGACATTACCATATACCTATTACATATTGATTCAAAAAAGGTAGTATTCTTATCAGAAAAAGAATTAACTAAAAAGCTTATATAAAATATATAAGTAAAATTACAATTTACAAATCAAAAAAAGTGACATTAACATATACCTATTACATATTGATTCAAAAAAGGTAGTATTCTTATCAGAAAGAGAATTAACTAAAAAGCTTATATAAAATATATAAGTACAATTACAATTTACAAATCAAAAAAAGTGACATTAACATATACCTATTACATATTGAATCAAAAAAAGGTAGTATTCTTATCAGAAAAAAAATTAACTAAAAAACTTACTTATATAATTACTAAAAGTTAAATATTAAGTCACAATACAACCAGAGGTAAATATATTTCTTAGCAGCAAACTCAGCAACTATATCTTAAAGTAATCCTCAAATTCATAAGGATCCAAATTAATTAGATTTCTTTCTTGAATAATTTCAAATTATTTATATTTTTAATTCGTTGGGGAAGTTTATTGAAAAACTTTATACTTGAGTAGCAAGGACCTTTTTCTAATAAAGACATGGTGTGCAACGGGTAATTATAATTTGTTTGAAATCTTGTATTATGACAATATATACTCATATTAAAACAAATGAAATCCTTATTGGAATATGGTTAAATAATTATTATTAATTAATTATAAATACATAATTAAAGTATCACATTAGTCCAAACGCTTCAACTAACAAATTGGTCTTCATCAGTGGGTGCACAAAATTAGAACCAGCAATGTAAATTGACAGTAATGAGTATAAAAACATTTAGGACAAAAACAGGAACAAACGTTTTAAATTAGATATATTCAAGCGAAAGATGAAGAAAGAATGTTGTGCCATTTGCATTTTCGCCGGGGATTCCATTTCTGATAAATATTTTACTTTTAATACAATTTTCCTTTCACTGCTATTTTATTAACTACGCCCTGATGGGTTTATGGGTTTTTATGGGTATTGCCCTGGATTGGCAATATTTTTACGTATAATCTTTCTAAATCCCCTTGCGTAATTTTTTATTGACTTACTTAAAGAAAGAAAAAAATGAGTTCATATCTACTACTTAAAATGGATTCTTATGACATTAGGAGAGTTGTACTATCATAGTTTGAAAGTGTATTTGTTAAACTGAAAACAAAGAATTATTATTAGCAATTTAATATATACAGGGTGATTTTTTTTTTTTTGTTTTAAGACAACGGAATATCTCTAAAACACTGTATCAAATAAAAAAAGACTTGTTATAATGTAAGGGCCTCACCGAATGGTGCCGAACTCGATCCTCTACCTACCCCCTTCCCCCTCAGAGTGGAGGGGGGACAACTTTGAAATCTTAAATGGGAAGCGCCATTCTATGCCATGTCAGGACGTCTTATATAGTTATTTATATTAAATTTGTTTGTAATTGTTTAGTTTGTGTTATTTTTAATTTAACTAAAATTAGTTTTAAATTTACTAAAATTTTTTGACATTCTTCCAAAAGAAACGAAAAAACAAAATTGCTACACATTGTAAACATTAAAAAGACAAATATTAACTACATTAATTAATACTGCTTAAAAGAAGTTACCAACCATAAAGGTAACGAAACGATCGTAGCAAACAAATTAAAATAAAATGCAAAAGAGAACTTTTTTCTCTGATTCTATCCGACCTTAAACCCAAATAAAAAATATCACAAAATCAATGGATAACGGCAAAAATCAGTAACATAAAGGTTTATTAGAAGATAATGATTCGTTAAATCAGTTCTTAACTTTACCCCGCTATTCCACTAGTTACATATTTGTTAAGATTTACCAAAGCGCGAAATATGCCGAATGTTCAACGGAATTTGCCGTGCATGACTACGTCAATAGATGGCGGAACATTTCACACTTGGGCAGGAAATTTATTTAACATTTTGGGCAGAATTATTATTTTTGATTAATTTTGATCGCAATTTAATTAATTTTCCTAATGTTCCTCAACATTTCTTGATAAAAAAAGAATAATAATTTTCGCTCAGAAAAAAAAACAAATTTTTAGATGAAAACGTCAAAGTTTCAAGTTGGCTCTCTATCGGAACCAGCATGAACTATCAATTTTAGTAAATTTACAGTGAACTAGTTTACAGCAGCCGTCAATTAGTTACAAACTAATTACATTGTTTATTAATCTATAATAATAATCAGATAAGTCAAAGAAGAAAAGAAAAAATAATTTAGAAAGAATTGAGAAAATAAAAGTATACATAAGAAAATAAATCAAAATTAAATTATTAATAATAATAATAATAATAATATATATATTTATTCAGCATGCCAATCTAACATTGGTTTGAGTCGTCATACAAAACAAAAGTACAAAAATATATAAAGTATAAGGACGTCATTTACAAAACCTCATAATAACACATATATAAAAATAGTTATACAAAAATAAACATACTACATACTACATAAATATTCTAAGACCATTAGCAAAAAGTAATTCTTAATTTGATAATAACAAAAATAAAAAGATGACCTAATTAAATAACAAAAAATAAATTGTATATTTAGAACGTTGTGCTATTTACAAGCATAGATGTAATATCATAATAGACTTACATTATTCATAATTACTAATCATACTTATTATTCATAATTCTAAATTTAACTTGAGCATTGTGGGAAAAGGTATAGAGCATGTAGGCCATAGATTATATAATATGTTGGCTCATAATCTAAAGAAGAAAAAAAAAATTAAGAAAATCTTAATATTTTTAGAGCAAATGTCCAAAAACATTTTTTAAATAAATGTTGCTATTCAATAGATGAATTTTAGTTTAATTATTTATGATTTTAAGAATTATTTATATATATTTTTTCTTTTGTTTAGGATGAACCTTCAAAATTTATTATTACTTTGTGAACAAAAGTGCCTAATTTATTTTTTTGTTATTAATTAGGATCTAGTTTTTTTTTTTGTTATTACCAAATTAAGATTTACTTTTTGTTAATGGTCTTAGAATAATTTGATTTTGATTTATTTTCTTATGTATACTTTTATTTTCTCAATTCTTTCTAAATTAAATTTTTTCTTGTCTTCTTTGACTTATCTGATTATTATTATGGATTAATAAACATTACTTCCTTACTTACTTACATTACATCTAAGAAATAGTAATAATATATAAATAAGTGTTCTTTCCAATCATTTATTTTTAAATTCTCTGTCTATCGGTTTCGGCTTACGCCATCTTCTGGGCAACAGTACGTCTTAAAACTTAAGCTTAAGCCGAAACCGGTAGACAGAGAATTTAAAAATAAATGATTGGAAAGAACATGTATTTATATATTGTTACTAATTCCACCACCAATCTGAAAACTTTCAATAACTATATAAGAAATAGTTACTTTTACGTTACCGGGCATTAGTAGAAAAGAAAGACAATAAACAGGTCTCAGATCACGACCTAGGGGCACACCAAACTAAACCCTTCGAAGGATTTCTTAACGCCAACTTCGCCTTTTTTCAGATGCCCCACACGCCTCACACACCGCACACCCCACACACGCCGCACACGCCCGGCGGTACCCCGGGGTCGGCCCACACCCCGGAGGCGGGACGGGACCGCCGAGCGTCCCGGCCGCCGACAACCACCACAACAGCTCCGGCAGTAGTACGACGAACGGTTCGAACGCGAACGGCGGCGGCGGCGGCGGCACCAACAATAGCGGCAACAGCGGGAACAACGGCGGCAACGGCCAGGCCAACGGTAACAACGGCAACGCCGACAACGGCGCCAGCGTGCACGACTTACCTTCGGATCTGAACTTCGACCCCGCGGCCGTCATAGACGGGGAGGGCACCGGACAGGAGGCACTCAATGTGAGTACGCTTAATTTTAAAAGTGATCACGCTGTCAATGTCAAAACGGATGACAGGTGACATTTGACAGAATTATTGTTTGTTTTGATTTTATAATTAAGCTGGTTTTACACTTGTCAATATTTTCATCAATTTCTAGACTTTAAAATTGATCAATTTGTAGTTCTTGAACTAGAACTTGTTGCCGTTTTATACTTGTCAGTAAATATTAGGATCTCCATAGAGATCAATAGCGCTCTGTCACAACAGGGATATTATTATTTCTTGGAATGATGTTGCATACTTAAAACAAAGGCGGGTAAAAGTTTGAGGTTAAACATTCTCTGTCTCGAAGATTTCTTTGTGGATTTATGGTGGATTTCTTGATCAGTGATACACATACACATCTGTATTGGTATAACCTGTGATATAACTTAATAAACTTTTGCATGCTACAGTCTGGCTACCAAAAATATATGTACAATTTAGATACCTTCTCAGTAGAATCAAATAATAACTGCCAATAAATTATTAAATATACAAATAATAAATATCGAAAACTAAAAGGCGAGGGGTACAATATACAACGTGGATGTAATCAAATATATATAAACATGACCAAAGTATAAAACCCAACCACAAATTTACACAATAGATGCGGAACTATACCTCGTAACCAGGTATAATTAAATCTGAGTCATATTATTTCACGATACCAATTAGGGCAATTCCTACAGAATTGAAGATAATTTGATGCAAAAATAAAACATGTTCTAAGTATGTCAGTTCTAAGAACTTGACCAAATCTTAACATCAATCAATTTCTGACCAGAATCTAAAACAACTTGATATCATCTTAAACTTGAACAGAACTTAAACTAGAAATTGAATTTAAAATCGAACTGGAAGTTGACAAGTGTAAAACCATTATTGACATCAAGTCCTCCAAGTTCTAGTTATTGATCTGGAAATTGAAGTGTAAAACCAGCTTTATGTAACCATAGGATGTGTACGGATTCGTGTTAACGCTCAAAATTTAGAAAATTAGCAGAAATATTCTTTTCCTTGACGATCCATTAGACAGCACAAAATCTGTGATTATTTCGGGTTTCTGGTAAAAAAAATGGATTTTATATACAGAAAGTGCCAAGTGATACAAATAGATTGAACAAATATAAAAATTAGATATAATTGATATGTTAGGAACGACTTCTAAGTGTTTTATACATATTGTTTGATAAGAGAAACGTTAATATTATTTTCAAATTGTATTTTTTATACTGGTTTCTACTATATGGTTACCAATATATATTTATATTATAATAAATACAGCACAAACAAAATATTGTAACAATATTGACAATAATTTTGTGAATTTTCTTGATTTGTGGACTTTTTCTAAACAGATACGTTAAAATTACTTTATCGTTTCGAAATAAATCTAATATTTCAGAAATTATTTTATATTGTATAAAACTTATACAATTTTATGTACATACATCGAAATAGAAAAGCGTCGAAAAAGCACTTGTAACATATTTCCTTATACATCCTTAGACGAACTGAAAAATATCCATTGATGAGAATATAATATTAAAAATTAAAATTGAATGATTATTTTGAAAAATAGTAAAGTAATCTTTACAAAATTTATCAATAAATAAAATATGGTATTATTTAAGTAAAAAAGTTTTTAAAAGTTTAAAATACAATTGCTATAATAATCAAAAAACTATAATTATGAAATCGAATTATACAATTGGTAAAATTTACATGTCAACATTGAAACACAAACAAGCATTTATAAAATAACCCTAATAGCCAAATTTAAATTCCGCGCCATAATTTTTAGTGAATTCAACGTAAAGGCATTAAAATAACTATCAATGTAGTACAAAATAGTAAGTAATTTTGAAGTTATTAAGAATAATTGCGGGAAATTTAAATTTGGCTATTAGGGAAACGAGTCGTATTACTTAAGAATGATTCTGGAAATCTAAAGATTTAAAATCCAGTTCCTTATTTTAGAATTACTATAGTATAAGGAAATTCTATATTCAGTTTTAAGCAGGCAATAATTTCTGAAGAAAAATAAATAATTTTATTTCGAAATGTTAAAATAATTTTTACATATTTGATTAGAAAAAGTCCGCAAGCCAAGAAAATTCAGTAAATTATTGAAAATACTATTGGGATACTGTTTTCATTAGATGTGTAGAGAAAACAGAAAATTGAGCTTAAGTATGTGTACTATCTCACTAGGAATAGAGTTATTTGTTAGGTTTGCAATTCAACTATTCTCAATCAAGATAGCCTTTCTATTATTATTCCTTAAGTGTGCCTTTTTTAATTTTATTTCGAATGAAATCCAGAAGGTGTTACAATCAAAAATTTCATATTCTTGATATATGTATAATTAAAAGTGCTTTTTTTCTAATCTTCTTTTCCGTAAATTATTTCAATATATAGTGTTCTTTCTTGCTATGGCAGCATGGAATTATTGATCATATTAAAAATAATCTGGTATTTTATTAAACCTGTAAACGTTTTGCCGTTGTGTACAACAACATTGGGAACTAAAAAATACAAAAATTTGATTATTTTGAATTTAAATTACATTTTTTTATTTTATTTCTTTTTTACTTTAGTGAGAATGGAATTATTACATGAAATACTTACCCGAAAACTTATTCTTCTTATTTATTATTAATATATTAAAATTATTATTTCATTCTCATAATTTAACACAAATTTAATTAAAATGTCTGTTGTAAACTACATAATTTAAACTATCAAATTTTGAATTTGTGAACCATTTCGTTTTAACATTAAGTTGTATTGTATGTTTCCTATCTATCATTTTTTATATTGTTATATAATTTTATTATATAAATAATACATAGGACCAGGTTTAGTAGAGAAACCAAAATATCTTGTACAATCGAAGCAATTCGAAATGCGAAAGTCAGAAAAGGCAAATTAGGCGTTTATTCTCGCACCGCAACGTTGCACCTTAAGCATTGAAAGCAAATGTTGAAAGTATCTACAAATTATTTTTATTACTGATAAGATTTCATCTCCTGTTGATGTTAACCATGTGTTCTATATGGTATATAGAATGTCCGGCAGCAAATTGGATACAAATGGGAGATTTTCTTTTATTATTAATTTCTCAGGAAATTAATAATAAAAGAAAAAAAATTAAAATTAAAATGCACCTATCAGAATTTTAATATCCAATACTTATCTAAATATAAATTGTCAAAGTTGCTGTATTATCACACAAAACTAAGAAAACCTATACGTAATGAAAAGAACTGCTCAATTTTGCTCTACATGGTCCCCACCATTTTCTGTGCACCTCATTGTTCTTCTATGCATTTCTGATGCACATTTCTCAGCATTTGGGGAGTTATTGTTCAGACCCAGTTAGTAATGGTTTCTTTAAAATCCTTTAAGTCAATTTCCTCCAAATACCCCCACATGAAAAAAAATCCAAGAGGTGATGTTAGGCGACCTCGTAGGCCAAGATTGACTGAGTACCTACTGGAAAGGTGGAATGGATGCACCATCCTGCTGAAAAATTATAATCACCCTACCGGCTAAGGATAAATTGTCTAAATACGTTAAATATGTTTACAGCATATTTATGTCTCTATCGGAAGTTAAAGTTTGTCGAAAAAACACGGACCACACAATTTCTTCGTTTGGAATGCCTCACTACATATTCGTTTTGAAGTTGCATTGATCGCGACATTCAATTGTAAACTGTGGATTACCTGCAGTTCTGAGAATTTGCAATACCATTAGGACGTAAAGATGGATCATCTGAAGATAGAATCTTTTTGGAAAAATGTCGGTTGTCTTCAACTTGTCCTTGAAACCAAGAAAGCAAAATCTAAAGCTCGCTTTAAGAGTATGTTAAAATTATGTCGTTTAAATACTCTTCCAATAGAGCGAGTTTAAACATTGATCACTGTTTGCCTTTGGGGGCAACGTTTTAAGATGGTCTACAACTGACAATTCATATTCTTCATTACCTGTTACATTTTTTCTGTATGATGTTCGATATTTACTTTGCACTGAACCGGATTGCTTTAAACTCCTAAGAATTTTAAACAGTTGAATAATTGATGCTTTTGCCTTGCATTGAAAATATTTGATAAGCATGCTAATTATCACCGTGTATTAAAAAAATTCAACTTTAGCATCAACACTAAGTGAAAGCATACTTGGGGGGTGGCACTAATTGGCTTTGACATATGTACTAGTGCTTCGTCGACAATTGTTATTTTCAAAGCCAACGTTGTTTTTTTTAATTGACGCAAAATTAGGTGCGCTAATTTTTTTTTTTGTCGAGTAGGTGGCTGTAATGGCCTCAGTTACTAACTAACTTTTGTAAATAACTATAATAATTCTATTAATATTTTGCAAAATAAGTGTACTGTACTCATGAGCATCTTTGACATTTCATATTTAAATAAAAATTTGATACTTCAATTCTGATAGATGCATTTTGAAAGTTGAGTGAAATGATGCAGAAACTTTTACCACGAATATTTTTTTCTGAGAAATTAGTAACAAAGTTCTCCATTTGTGTCAAACTATTTGGCGGATATTCTATATGCTTTTATATGCTGGCCTGATGATGCGCACTTAATGTACGAAACCGGTCGCTTTTAGTTTCTAGTAAACCATCTTTTGCGACCTTAAAACTCTCACAAAATAACCGTCATTTATTTCTATTATTTATTAATAATAAAAATAAAGTAAATATTATTTTAATTATTCCTTCTTTTCAGTTACTCGAAGTGTNATATATTTATGCAAAAGTTCGGCTACTACCATTTCAGGCAAACTATAAGATGAAGATTGTTTTAGTTATCGATTATCAAATTGAATTTAACATTTTAAATTTTATGTTTTAATTTTTAAATTTTGTATAAAATAGTCCACTATTTTTATAATAGACATCATTATTTTTAATTCTTTTAATTTTAATTAATTGACTCGAAAAATCTTTTAACTTTGTATAAACAAACTGTAAATGCTAATAAATGAAAATACTTACTAAAACGTCAAATTTTGTTTTATGTATCAAGATTGATGTGTTAATATTTTTTGTGCATTAAGAGAAATTCATAGAAATAGAAACTTGAATCTGATTAACACTACATTAATAAAAGACAAAAACGTTAATAAACTAAGAAGACAAACACATTAAAACGCGTAATTTAAAAACTTTCAAACTATTTACAATTTAAAAACATACTGGAAAACAACAAAACCAATGGCCCCTGAATGCTAGCCAAGACGCAACTGAAGACAACTATTTGTAATACATTTCAAGTAAAAAATTTTACTTAATTTGTGCTGTCTGTACAAGTTTTTTGTGTAATGATTTTAGTAACATGATTCGTGCCTATGTATTGGAATTTAATGTTTATTTTAAATATTTGATTTAAAAAACTTAAAAAACGTATAATTAAAATATAAAGTTTGTGATGTCATGAAGGAAACATGTAATTTACTGTAACAGTTTTTTGAGTTAGAAAAAAAATATAGTATACTATGGTTATTTAAATGTGGTGATTTTTTCACTACACGGTTTTAGTGTGTTTTTACATTGTATTGTTTAAGGTTGGTAAAATGTAAAAGGGGTTTTATGTTAATCTAATTGCTCATTTATATTATTATACTTATTGTTCCTTCTATGTTTTCTATTTCGTATGCCTCTAGCAACCTCAATTTTGGCTTTTGTCGCATCTATGTTATTTAACAATTTGTACTTGTTTTTACTTGTGTGTCTGTGTTGTTAAATGTTGAAAAAAATGTAGAATTTTATTTGCTTTCTATGTTCATAATACGTATAGCTCAATTTTGTCAGTTTCCACCGAGTATAATGCGTTGCAATTATCGCTTTTATGCCTATACAACACCGTTTTCCCATTCAGAATATCTTTATTGTTGTTTGTATTATATGATTTAATTTTAATTTCAGCGTTTTGAAAATAGGTAATTATGGAATGGCTTTAGAACATTTAAAATTTTGTATGATAAACTATTGTAAAGTGAATGGTTTTGAATATATGACTCTCCTTTACTGACAATATTTATAAGGAATCTTTTGTTTGTTCCATATTTTCTTAATAATTTTTAGTATAAATGTGAGGGATATCCTTTTGTGGGCAATTTTGTTTTATTATATAAGTTCCCTTATCAATATTCTTAGTTTTAAGGGGAGTTGTTAAGTCTAATTTATGTAATAATAAAATGCTGACATCTTTTGTGAAATGGATGATGTGAATTGTATGGTATTATATTGTTGTTTGGGGTTGGTTCTATATATGCTGTATTCGACATGTGTCTTTTTTAATTAATTTTTATATCTAAGAAATTTACTGCTGTGTATTTTCCATTTCAGGGTTGAATTGTAATTTGCTGTGTATGGCTGTTTAAATATGATAGGAAAGTTGTTATGTCACAATGTTTTTCCCCACTCCACAAGCAAAATATATTCATCAACAATTAGCCATAATTTTGTTTGTGAATGATGGATTTGTTTAATGCTTGAATTATATGATTTGTTCAATTGTCTAGGTTTTGTGTTTGTCTTTCTAGTTTTTAACGTGTTTTGCTCTTTTTTATATGTAGTGGTTCAGTTTTATTTCGTAAGGAATTTCTCTTAATGCCAAAAAATATTGACACATCAATCTTATACATAAACAAATTTGACGTTTTAGTAAGTATTTTTCATCTTATTGCAAATACAGTTTGTGTATACTACTAAAGTTTAAGAATTTTCGATTTCAATTAAATTAAAAGTTGAAAACATAAAATTTAAATGTTAAATTCAATTGTAATTCGATAACTACAAACAATTTTCATCTTATAGTTGCCTGAAGATGGTCTGTAGCCGAAACATGTGCAATAATATATTAAATAAAAGGATTTGGAATACGATTTAACTGTTAATTATTCAATATCTATAAAATTATTTGTGGTTAAATAAAGTTATCAGTGCCTAATTAGCTTTTCATTGCATTATGATTTAGAGTCTTGTTTTAGAATATCTAATTAATATAATGCGATTTCATTACGACTATGACTTTAAAAATAAAAGCTTATTTTGTTTAAAAACATTTTTTTTTATTTAATTGTGTATGTAATATCAACACTTTTTCGTACATATCATTCAGATATAAGCATACACTGATTGTTGCTTTATTTCTTCATATAAGAATGCACGTGTAATAGATCTGCTTCCTTTTCTGTTCTGCAATAACATGTAAAAACAATGACAAGTGAATCATAACTCTACACTTGCCGTCATATTCAGGAATGAAGTTCAACAAGTAAACCAAAATAACTGAAAAATTTTCTGGTACAAAGGAAAATAACGGTTTTTTCGCCATTAATTCTTCCTCTAGTCGGCAGATGTTGGCTAGAGACATGTGAAATTCTGTTTATCTATAAAATCGAAAATAATATGTATGTATTCACCAATACGAAATGAATCCTTAAGACCATGTATATCCAGACATGTATCTTTTCTAAAAATGTAATTAAACTAACTAAGGCACTAATCTAATATGAAGCAATTAGAATAAATAAGGACCTTATCTGGTTAGAACAGCATTTTGATAGCAATAAGTAATTACTTAACCACTACTAATTCGCGTCACAGGAAGCGTATGTTCGTGTAAAACGCAAAAAACTCAATGCTGCTACATGAGGTTACCGTCCAACATAGTATAATAACGTCTTATATATCTTCTTCATGCTTTTTAGCAATCAAGATTAGACAAAAGTTGTCGAGTCGATTCGTATAACTTCGTGCTATTATATGCTCTGTGCAATATGCGGCAGGCGCAGGCGTTTCTCAATAGGGACGAACAATGCTGGTTTAATATTGGCGAAGATGAATAGCTTTCAAGCGCGGGAAACATAATTTTTTTAAAGCGTTCATTATGCAATGAACATTTATATAAAACCGACGCCATTTCATTGTAATTTTTAATAAATATCATTGTTAAACCGCAATAAATAGTTATAATTAAAATGCAGTATATTTTAAAACGTACCTCATATTTCATGAATTTCTTTAATAGTATAATAACATTAATAAACGCGTGTTTATTGTATATGCGCGATTTTAAAGTTTAAGAAATTAAATAATTCTGTTTATATAGGTTTTTTTTAAAGTATGATTATTTTTAAATTACATTATGAAATATCTTTCAATAAGTGTGTTTAATAGAGTTTTGTTTTTTCAGTGAAAGCGGTAGGAAATTACGTTTTCCGGCAAAGCACATAGGAAGGAAAACTTTTTTACTAAAGTTTGGCCGCACTACATTCGCCATGGCAGACGTAATAAAGTATCACTAAAGCTACTGTGCAACCTTTACTAATGTAAGATTATTGGTGCCCCATGCACTTATTAATTGAAAAATAGATATTAAACTAGAAAGAAATTACAGAAAGAAGACTTATTCTAGAAACGTAAAAATACTAACAGAGATAATATATATCAAGACGGAAGAAGCTGTGATATAGTTTGCGACGGCGCAGCGGTGTTGAAGGATGAATGTTTGGCAGTACCGATAGTCACTCTAGAGGGCGCTAATTGCTATTGGCCGTAATTTGAATGCTTTCTGATGTGCATTGCTTTTTGTTTTTTAATTTAAATGTGTTATGTTTTAAACGTAACATCACCAGTTTGAAAACTCAGACATTGTGTCATGAACAAAGAAAGCATCTTAATGTTTGAAATATAAGTATAAGCAAACGGAATTCACATATCTGTTAGTGGCTTAAAAGTCGTCCTACAATATTATCCTTTATAGATACATATTGTAGTTTTCAGATCGGCAATTTAGCAAATATCTTCACGTTAATATGAGTTTCCATTCTTTTCATTTATTTTTCCATTTAAATATAGCTGCCTGTGAAATTCTAATCGAAGGCAAACATTAAATTAAGAAAACAGCAATGAATATCGCATTGGTCCTAATTAAAAAAAATCTCAATAATGTAGTATACGAAACTTTGACCACTGTACAGTAGAGTTCTCTCTACGTAACACGTTTACGTAAATTGATCTAAAGTACACTAAAAGTAATATCTATTTGCTTGTAAGTACGGAAATAAACAATTACAGTAGAACAACACATCCAAGTTTCTCTTGTTAAAGAGGGCTGTGACCTAATTACCGAACTAAAATAAAGAGTGTGGTTTGTTTATCAAACACATTTAGGCTAATTATATTCTGACGGGAGCTAACATTTCGTATGACGTATGTCGTAGAAATTCACCGGTTCTTTGTACGGGCATATGCAAGTGGGCCACTACTATGTATGCACGTATGTATTAGTATAACCGCACGTACAAATGAGTTAGTTGTGTCGGTATTTCTGTGTTCTGTGGGTTTGTTTGAACTTGCTAAAAACGACACAGGGAAAGCCTCTATGCGTACGAAAGGATATAGGTCGCGAATGCGCAAATTGAATTATTAGGGTACATCCTGAACATCAAATGACTGAATAAAGTACAATATGAGACGCTCGTTGAATTCGCTCCTGTTATAATATATATTGTTGCAAAAGATTTTTAAGCCCAAAACATGGAGAAACGGAAGGCTGGGAAACATAGGAGAGACAGATAAAACACTAATGAAAAAGAGTCTTAGTAATGGCAGGCCGACCAATGAAATAAATATAAAAGTTGAATGAAAGGAAATGTTATTCTAAAACAGAACGAAAACATTATAAGGCTAATGATAGGTCCACAAAATGTAGGAACATACTATCTAAAGAAAAAGAAGTCATTAATCACCAGGCCAAAAAAAGCGAGGGAAAGGAAAATAGAACAGTTCTCGATATTTTAGTTCCAAGTCGAAGAAAAGGAAAGTGCAGTATGCACGGTAACATTGGTAGTAGTACCAAAACATAGAATAAAAAAATGTAATAAAAAAAAGAATACCCAAAGAAAGGATCAAAAGGTGGATGAAAAAATATTAGCAATAATACTAGTATTTGGAGAAAATGGCGATAGAAGAAAGAAATCGAAGAATACATTCTTTAAAAATGTACAAAAAGCAATAGGGGAGGACAAAACTTACTGGAAGTTGATAACTAGCAAGTGGTTAATCAAAGGCGCAGGACCAAAAGAATATAAGAATAATATGGAGAACATATTAAAGACAATGATGGAGAGAGAATTATTAAGCGTTAAAAGCAATTATGGTTTCGATGAAAAATTACTTGATACTCAGCAGACATAAATAGAAAAGCATAAAACATGTAGGAATATGTAATGATAAAAGCATATACTTTGAAAGTTTGACGAAAGTAAACACGAACACAAAAGAACTTAGAGTGGTCAAAAAATTCTAGAAGTAGTGATCATGAAAAAAGAATATATTTAAGAAGCCTCTAGCAGATTAAATCACCGGGACAAAGGCAGGCAAAAGAGATCCTAAAGGAGCAGAGGCCTGAATTCACGAGAGATCTACTGAATAAAGACAGGAAGACTGTCAAAATGACTGTAGGTCTGCTGACTGGTCACTGTAGACTGAATAGGCATATGTACAACATAGGCCTGGCAGATGATGCAGCCTGCAGATACTGCCAAGAGGAGGAAGAAACACCAGTTCATGTGCTGTGCCAATGTGAAGGCTTGGCGAGGACAAGGTTTCTAGTAATGGGGGAGGAGAACCCCACAGCTAGTAGCTACATAAAGAAGCCGCTCTCAAAGATGATAGGCCTAATTAAGAGGGCAAAATTAGAGAGCGTCCTCTAGGAAAAAAGGGGATCACAATAGATCTGAAAAGGTCGCGGTGAAACAGGTCGATAGGTCACCCCAATCCTAATCTAATCTAATCTAATCTAGTAGATTAAATCAAAACCAGGCATTGTATGGGGAGAAGAGATATATGTCAATTAGACCAATTATTAAAGTAAATAAAAAAATAAAGTAGAAGCCTCCCAAAGCATTGAAATTCGGGAATAATATTATTAATGCATTGCACCCTTTTCAGTACGCTTCTTAAACGGGCAAATCCACTTGGATTGCATTAGTGGAGCTGACGGATCGAATCCAAGATTTACTGACAAATAAAAAAAGCATTGTGTGCACTTTTCTAGACATAGAAGATGCCTTTGACAACACTCCACACGAGTCTGTCAAGAAAGCATTAATTAACAGATGGGTAGATTACATGCCCTCCAGATGGATGTCGCAGCTGCTGCTATCAGGTCGATGAAGGCGGCGGTGACATAGGACCATTTCGGTTAGTGCGACCGGAGGATGCCCACAGGAGGGAGTTACATCCTCACTTATGTGAAACCTAATAATAGATGAACTCTTAGGTGGTCTGACTGATCTAGGCATACCTCGTCAAGGGTATACTGATGATATTGCCATACACGCAAAAGGTAAATTTTGAGAATACCCCCTCCGACGTAGTTGAAAGAGTACTGAACTTTACGAGAAGATGGTGTCAATCGGTGAGACTCAATGTCAACTTTTCTAAGACTACCTCAGTAGAATTCAATAGGGAAGGAAATCCAACCTTAAAAGCATATAAAAATGAGTGGGCAAAACTCAAAAGTGGGCAATAATCCTCTCTGGAAGAAGCATTAACTTGAAATAACCAACAAAGCCAAAAAGGCCTGATGGAGTGCAGAAACTTTGCAGGAAAACATTGGGAATGTAACCCAAACATACTGCTTTGTATGTATGCAGGGATAATGAGACCCATCCTCACTTATGTATCAGTAGCTTGGAGTAAAAGAATTAATCTAGCCATCGGGAGAATGAACCTCTCGAAAGTGCAAAGATTAGCATGCGTATGCATAACTGGGGCTATGAGAACCTGCCCAACAGCAGTTATCAAGGTAGTATTGGATCCTACCCCTCTCTACATTGTGGTGTGGTTCGAGAAAATTAAAAAACATACCTCCAAAACATATCTATAAAAAAAAAAATTAATGCGATTTTCAAATTTAGCGGATCGATGAACATGCAAAAACCACAGTCGCATCTCGAACACAAAATGGTTGTAAACTAGTGTATTAGACAATAGCAATAGCTTGAAGGAAAAATAAAATTGAACAAACATTCTTTTAAATTTTAATACGGTATGAAGGGGAAAAATCATTAAGAATACCCATTACATTTCGGATTTATTAATGTTTATAGTTTCTAAAACTCAGATATAGGAGGAGAATATGCCTATAAATAAATTAATTATAAGTAGCCACTAACACTAAAGCAATCTATACAGTGTCTTCAAAATTAAATTAAATCCTCACACAATCATTGTAAACCAGTCGATACACTGCGCTGCCAGTAACCGCCTTATCGAATTATATTCGAAGCGCTTACCGCAATATCGCCGACAATAAAATAATTGTATCGCTGCCACGATCGCGTTATAATCATTATAAATTATCCGTAATCGAGTCGGTTAATTCCTGACGGCCTACCAACACAACCGGGAGCTCAAGAAATTTTGTAATTGCCCCTGGATTGCGGCCTTTCATGAATAAATTTCCAAACGCGACCAGTGACACGGCGAACGCGATGTGCGTGCGTGCCTTTATCCATCAGCGGCGTGCAGTTAGCCGAACGCTTCGGCGAGGTATTATTAACAGTTTATTGCCTGGGCCGGGCTTAAGCCGTAGTTGGAAGACATGATTTAGGAACGTGCTACTCTGTCGAGTAACCGCAGATTACTACGTAGCCTACATACAAGGATATGCGTCTGTGTTTGTGTGCATGAAACTTATATTCGTATCCTCTGTATGTGTGTATATAGAATTGTATAATGTGGGAAAGTTTGTGCGATCAAACCTAATACGGGAAGCTTAGGGCGTACTAGGTATATACATAGCACCCTCAACGAAATTCCATTGCCCAACCCCCAGTTCGTGCGCGAGCAAGATAATATAGTGACTAATCTCGATGTATGTGGCTTACGAATGTGTGTTGAGAAAACTAGCCTTGTATACCGGAGAATATATTATGTATTTATCTTGCGTCATTAGCTAACAATTAACATTGATTCTGGCATAAGTTCCTTCCGAAATACGATCCCATATACGATATATTCCATTTAAAAACAGAAATATGAACAAATAACGGGAATGAAAAAAAATGCCTGCTCCGAAACATGTGTTATGAAAAAAAGTCGAGATTATTTATTTACACGTCACATTATCTAGAAAAACATCATAGGTAGAGTGGTCAACTTTCGTCTGCGCGCCAGGTCAGTACTAAGTTTCATATATGTAACATAAACGTTTAACACAAGTATGCAGTGTCGGAAAGAGTCGGAAAAGAACAAAATTATTTACTTATTCAATTACAAATACTATATGTAAGACCCTTACCCTATTTAAGTAGCAGAAATGGTATAGGATTATTAGGAGCATTAAGTGTTTCAAGATTTTTCTCACTGAACCGCTTTCGTCGCGATAATAAAACATGCTTATATTTTTAAAAAGTCAGTTCAACACAAGCATAATTAAATAATCTTTATAGGTAGATAATGGATCAGATGCACCACCACCAATGTGTAGTCCGATTTGTTCCAGCACAATAACTGTTTATCGCATACTGTACAAACTATTTTGGCACCATTATAATGTAAATCCTGGAACCGATATACTTTTCTTTTTTATGAAGCGATGGAAGTTTTCTGGGCTTTTCGACGCCCGACATTGTATTACATTTACAATGCGTAAAACTTTAACGGAGAATTGTAATATCTCGCATCAAGACTCGACTAACACTGATACTAGATACTAAACACATGAATCGGAGAGAGTGATTTTACTGCCTTGAAGATATACTATAGCTAAACGTTCTATATAGCGCGAGGCAAGTGCGGCACGTGTAAGCAGACACGTCTAACCTCTCCAATCATAGGTACGTCATTTTTGTACACATCAAAATTTACTGATTTGTGTATATTGCTAATACTTTTTTAAGAGAAATAAATAAAATACTACTAAATCACTTAATAAACTAATTTCACTTAAATACTACTTATTTATATTTACAATTTATTTTCACTATATATTTCCACATTGGCGCTCTCTGCAGAATTCTTGGAAAGAACTATTTTATGCTTCTTCTAGGGCGTGTTCATATTTTGTTTTATATCTTTCCTGGATGTCCTAGTATATTCGCACTAAAAACTTCGATAGCGTACTAATGAAGTGGAGAAAAGATTCAATTATCTGAAGCGATCTCCTTTCTATGCGGGTAGCACCATCTGTGGGTGCTATTGAAAACTTTAATCTTAAAAATAAGCATGCGTAATAATATGCAAAATTGTATGGCATATTTATTTTTTTATTATATCAGCATTTCTTGTTATACTGTTAGCAAAAATATTAATTGCAGTGTTAGTTTTAAGCTTAATACTCAACATTCTCAGGCAAATGAATCATAATTTATAAATTCAATAGTTTGGATGGTGCTATATTTAGTATTAGTAACTTCACACACATCATTGAATCATATTTCATACAAAACAAACAGTAAATGCATAAAGGTATAGCAGAACTCTATTTAACCCGGATGAATCAGAGCCGATCTAGGTTCACGAAAATCCGGGTTACGCGGACTCTAGGGTAAAAATAAAATAAAATAAGACAGTGCATATTACAGAAAAATGACTCATTCTATAGATAAACAAATACACACACAAAACGAACCGAGCAATTATATTTTTAAACTCATTTTAAACAAATATACACAATTATTTGATACAACGCGCATTTCTAAAAAAAATCCGTCAAATTGATCCGGAGATCCGAGTTCACAGAGTCCGACTTAACGAGGTTCCACTGTATCTATAAACTCACTATTGAAAGGACTAATTTTATTTAGATTTAAAACTTAACTCACATTTTTTTGTTAATTAACTACGTACCTTAACTGATTTTAATATTAATTTGTAATTTATTAACTTGATTTTTCTTTAAATTTCTGGTGCATCTTGTTTACGTTGTTTAAAATTGAATGGCAGTAATGTAGGATATGTAAAATTGTATTGTGTTTTTAATTTAATGTAATTTTGTTATTACATAGGGTTTATCAAACTGTGCCAAAACAAGAGGTAATTGTACAAACTTCAAATAAGGTATAGCTAAAAATACTCCAGAAATGTTTTCTTATAATAGCATGCATGCTTCGAAAATGTTTAGCAAAATATCCCGAGAAGAAGTGCATCGTTGAGTATCATTACCCAACAAATTGAATTAAAGTGAACAGAACAAAAAATAGTTGGAAGCGATTACATTGTCATTTGTTAAAAGACGTTTTTAAATTGGAAGCAGCAAATATTAAAGATTCACAGGAAAGTTTAGTGTATTCATTTACTACACTTGAAAAGTTTTGTTAATTCAGTATGTGCAAAGCTTGCCTGGTAGATTATTCATTCGGTTATTTAAACATGTCAAAACTATTTCAAAAACTCCCGATATTCAAAATCAGCAGTGTCCTTTATTGTTCAACAAATAAATTAAATTTGAATACGCCAATATTTAAATGAAAATAAAATTCAGTATTGAAATTTTCTATAATAAATCATACTAAATTAAGTATGTATACCAACTTGAATTTGGATTACCTGTCGATCACCGTATGATGGAAGTCATTAAAAATATTAACCCTCTAACTCATCGTAATTAAAATATATAATAAATTCTAAGTGTTTAAAATTTATCAAATGCTAAATTCTATATTTTGAATAGGAATTCGTTTATGAATATCTGAGTGCAGGATGATAGCGTCAACACAGATCCAAATTCGTGGAAAATGATGGCCGAAATCGAAGATAAATAGAGCTCTAAAAAGGGACTCTCATCAGAGTTTCTTCTCAGGAAAATAATCGTAGAAAAAACCAAAATCGATACAGGTGGGTAATTGTGCATTTACAAAAACAAAATGGACTTTAAGTCAAAATATTTTAATAATTTTGTATTTTGTCTTGTGTAATTGAGGTTAATAAAACTGCCAATTAGAACTATTACAGTCTGTTTATTCTGCTATCTTTCTGTTGCGACGTATCGATATGATGTATACTATTTCTGCCATGTGTTCGCTTAACATAAATATGTTCTTGCAATTGAAAATATGTATGATTTGTGTATTTATAACTTTAAAATTTTTACATGGTCTTATTCAATTTTAATTATTGTTAATTACTTCAGAAAGATATGTGCTATATCGAAACGTAGCAACAGAAAGGCAATGTTATTAACCTCAATATATTTTTAGATAAAAATTTGGTATATCTGCGATATTATTGAAACGGTGGCGTTAAATTGTTAGACAGGCCGCCACGACTGTCTCTTCTCATAGTCGAAAAGCAAGTTAAAACAATTCAGATTTTAATGGTCGTTGCCTTTAATTGTTGATCCAACTTTAGGTGGCCCTTTCTTGTAACACCCTCTCCTCCTCCTTCTGAATAAAAAGGAACAGAAAGACCCAAAGAAAAGAATATAATTAATGTATCACAAAAGGCCAAGCTTAAGCTTTGAATGTACAAGATAACTAAAATAAAATACGAACAAATAATATTATTTAAATAGCACTTTGCTTTGGTATGATTCGTTATAATAGTTATAAATAACATTTTACATTTTACATGTAGATTATGCAACCAAACATGCACGTTGTTGTAGACAGAATCCCAATGATATTTTCTAAATCGTTTGCATTAGTAACAAAAGGTTTAATTTAGTACACATTGAAAGACAATGAACATACAATTCTGTTCTGATTACTAGATCTGTATTTGCCTCAACGATGTGTTGGGATGAGACATGTTTATTTCTCTAAAAAAAAAAAAAACTTTGTATCGTATCCAAAACCAACTAACACAAAAATCTAGCGGAACAAAAAAGAAAAATTCCCGCCTTTGTCACGTTAAAAATAACCGCGCAGGTTAGTGTTTTCTGTAAATATAAATAAAGGAACGTGATTTTTCATCGCTAACAGCGCTCGAGATCTGCTGGTGCCGGATGGACACACCGTGCGCTGGTAGAATTAAATTCCGCGTGTGAAACGGTCGTCCAATAAAAATCACGTAATCAATGAAATGACACGGGAGCTTAACGCTATCCGTTAGTGTCACATGCCGACAAAGGGTACAGCCGACGTTCAAAACGGGATACCGAATTAATCGCCTAATAAGCGGATGTCTCTAATAAAAAAAAAATGAGAGCCGCTACGTGTAAGCCGGGATCAAATCTATTCTAAATAGAACGGATCAAACGAAATCGGTTCAACCGAAGATGAGAGAGTGTATAGATATAGTACTAAAGGTGTAAACCAGTCGGGGATTTGTTATTGTTAATAACTACAGTCATCCGAATATATGAACAGTTTCCAAGGATCAAAAATAGAAAATACGTGGACATAAAAAGGCCCGCCTGGGGTATTACCACAGCGGTTTCCTCTTTGTCCTAGTTATATACTTATATATTCTCATACAATATATTTGATTCTCTCTTTCTCCTTTCTTTCTCTAAACGCATTTAATTCCAAAGTATGTTTAAGTCCAAAATACCTTTGGAACACGCTAATGACAATATGTATAATACTAACGTTTTCTATGTGAAATGCCTGTCTTTCTTCAGTCTAGTATGCAGTATCTTACTGTAATTTTTAACTTATATGTATTCTTATTTTATAGTGACAAAAAAACTTTAAATATTTACTTAATTCGCTTTAATATACCCCAGAGTCATCTCCTTTTATACAGTTAGCGATAATAAATCCCCATTAAGGCAGACAACTGCCTGCTTCAGAATGTTTTTCAGAGTAATCTGCTATTTTGCGGTTTGCTGTGATTGATGAGTTATATTCTAACAGGCAAAAACTGTTTTTAACGAAAATGTTAATTCCAAAATAAATTTGAAGTGAAGTAAAGTAAAGTAAAGTAAACTTTACTTCCAAAGACCACAAAAACTGCAGAGGAACGTCAGAAAAAGAAAGCAAAATAACAAATCCAAATGTTTTTCGTTCCCTTTTGAAAATGTCCTGGCGATTTATGTGGTTCTAATTTATTCAAACTATATAAGTCGCCAGAATCGAATGGCATTTATCCAATTATGCTACATAAGCGCCGGGAACTTCTGTTGCAGAAGCTTATTATGGTACTCAGGGGAAGTCTCGCACTGAAATAAATACTAATGGCCTGGAGGCTGATTAATTTTCTTCCAAAACCTAGCAGAACGGGACACAATGAGACCCAGGATAAATTTAACACCGTAGTGTATGACAAAATGCAGAACGTTCTACAAATTGTATAAGCATGGATTGAGGAGGAGTTTCTAAATATCAATCTATCCTAAACGACCACAGTAACATCACGAGAAGAAGGAACTTAGGTTGTCTTGGATCCCTAAAACTCCGAAGTGAAGAAATAAAGCTGCTAAGGAAAGTGAAATATCTTGGTGTCATCTAAGGTCCCAAGCTTATTTAGAATCGAGAGCTTCAGAAGATTAAAACTAAGGCGGACACTCATGTTGGCCAGAAGAGTTCGTGGAAAAACATGGCGGTTAAGGCATAATACGATCTACTGGACACAGATTACGGTGGTCAGACCCATGATCACTTACGCATTTCTAGTATGGTCGACAAAGCCGCAGAAGCAAATTACTATAAGTGAAGTTAGCAAGATACAGAAGGCAGCATAATTAAGAACAACAGGCGCAATGAGGATCGCTTACCGCCTAGCAGTAATGGAATGTCTTCTACACCTCCCTCCTTTCCATTTGGTGATCATGGGCGACGTAAGAATGGGGCTTCTCACATTCTAGGAAGTATCAAGTGGCAGATGTGCAGGATTGGAACACAATAACATTGCCCATCATGTGGAAGGCAGTTACAAATGTCTAAAGCACAACACGAGAGCAGATAAGAGGCTGGATCAAAGAGAAATACAAAGAATATTGGAATAATACAACCAAGCGAACAACCAGGAGCTTTATTAAGAAAAGATAAAAAAAGAAGACAAAAATACTCCAAATTGTGCCACTGGTAATGCTGCAAACTCCTTCTAAACCCCTTACCACAAAATGCACTAAGCTGAACGTACGTTTCAATAGCAAAGCTATCATCATAAGCAGTGAACTGGGTTCAGTGTCTCTGCTGATGATGATAGCTTTGCTATTGAAACGTATGTTCAGTTTAGTGTAATTTGTGGTAAGGGATCTAGAAGGAGTTTGCATCAAAAAGGAAGGCTGAAGAACGTTTGCAGCTCAAAGGAATTATCTTTACATCGGAGCAAGTCTCCTAACAGGACACTGTACACTGAAAGGACACCTACAGGAAATTGGGTTCAACACTGGAGATACCAACTGCAGACTGTGTAATGAGAAGACAGAGAAAGCTTATCACATTCTTTGTGAATACGAGGCTTTGGACGCAAGAAGACAGGAAATTTTTGGCAAGCCAAAAATAAACCCAGAAGATTACTTCGATCAACCAACCAGAGAACTGTGTAGATTAGTACAGGGAACTGGGATTCTGGAATTGCTGGTGTACTTTAATGGGTAAATAAATGGGAGACTAAATATAAAAAGCTAATGGTCTGCAGTGTTTCCGGAGATTCCATGCCAGAGGGTTACCACAACAAAAAAAGAAAGTTTATGTACATAAGCTCTGAGTAAAATTCTTTATTTTCAACTAGCAGCTTTCAGCAAATATATATATATATACAAAAAAAATGATGCAGAAAATTACATAGAAATAAACGGTGCAATAACTGAGAAAGTAGTTACCAGATTTATGGGCTTTAAAATCGCAGTACGTTCTAGTTGTCCAGATTTTTCATAAAAAAAAATAAGGCCCATGCCTATTTCAAGATACAAGCTTTTGCGCACCATACAATAAGAAATATTCTGCAGAATTAACAGTCAAGTTTACAGTCTCACTTATAAGAGGGGTATGGAAATATCTATCAAAATATAAGTAGCTGAACTACCACAAACAAATTAATCTGACAGTATTCCCTTAGTCAGAATTGGTACAGTTTTTTGCCTAGAATTTGCCGAAGAAAGTTTGCAAAATTTGTAAGTTATGAATTCTGGTTCATTTCCAAGTACCTTCTACCACGAACGAAATCCGAAAGAGCACCAGCGAAGTCGTTACAGCGATCGGTACATCGATGTTGTATCGGTGGTCAGTCGGAGAAAGGATTATAAACACAGAAAGTCGTGCTTATGTATCATTAAATGAAAGCAAAAAGCATTTGGCAGGTATTTCCAGAAAGTGTACAATTAAAGACGTTTAAAAATTAAAATTGCTAATAAGTTATAAATTAAAGAATACGCCGTTAATTGAAATAAATCCCCAAATATTACATTTACAATCTTTAGTGTAATTATAGATGTGATTAACAAATTAAACGATTTAGTTTAAGTAAACCATAAATGTTAGAGAAGTAGAGTAGTCTTAGCTCGTTTTCTAATAATACGTGTGCTACCTTCGATTTAGGGCGAGGAATATGATATGTAATTATTAAAAACTGAAGTGATTGTAAATATTTGGTCTTTATAAACCTTTTAGTAACTTGAAATGTAATTGGATAACTTTAAAGAGCAGTTTTGTAGACTAATAATGAAATTCTGGGCATATCTGCAGCGCCTGTAAGGTTATCCGTAGGTCTATAAGCATTCACAATACATGCTTACAATCATACAGATAATCTTAGAGACGCTCTAGATATGCATAGAAAACCCCACCATTAACCTAAGTCATATTACGCACATGTGAAGGTAGTAGAAGATGAAAAACAGCAGCATTCTTTATATGCATACTAAAGCGGGCCGTAAAATCATACAAAGAAATCGCCGCAGCTATAAACCAATTGTACGGCGCCCAACACACACGATTCTGTTCACGTTAAAACGGGGCGTATAAACATATGATTTGCCTGTCGCTCAAAGAATTCGAAAAAAAAAAACAAAAAAGGAAAAATTTGGCGCAACTTACAAACAAACGAAGTTGTCAGCCAGAGTGAATTGGTACGATTGAATAATAAATAGCCGCCGTGTCATTGCGACACAAACAAATCAACATTAAAGGGAAATTAAATATTTTTTTGTGACAACAAATTTCCATACCTGCGGCATAAAATACATAAATGAATAAATTCTGTTTTTACCTCAAATAACGTCCTTGTGATGCACTGCCACGGTCGGGCAGCGACAATTTCGTCGAATCTCGGTATTTTCTCGCTGACTTGTCTGTTTTGTTGCGCCCACCGTGCCACCCCGTTAAGCGCCGGGACCACTTTCTTAATTGGACGGCGAAGATTAATGCCGATTCCGTCCGCTAAGTTCCTGATTATATTCGGAAAATGCCGCTGGTGTGTGTACCATTCGCAAAAACCCTTATTAATCATATATCCGATGGCTTCTCGTTCTTCTTTACGACGTGCCCGTATAAATTGCGGGATAGCTCACTATAAATCTGGCGGAATGGGGAAAATGAATTACCGTTTAATTACGAGCGATAAATGATTAATGAAAATGTAGAATTCCGGTATTGGATTACTACGCGATAGGATGGAACACTAAATAATTTAGCTGAAGTGAATTTTCCAATTTCATGTCCACTTTATTACCTTTTGTAATTCGGTGTTTTGTACGTACTGCGTGTGGGATGGCGCAAAACGAATGCTATGGTTTGAAAATTTTATAATTTTTTTATTAGAATTTTGTAGAAAAGACTTGCAGAATTTAAAATAGAATGATATACAAATAAACAACGAACAAAATCATTGAAATTTGTTTTTCCAATAAATGGTGAATTAGCACTGGACTCTTAGTAAATACAGTAAATGGTTTTGGCATCAAGATTTGGGACCTTCTTAATATTGAAAAATGACGCACCCCACACCATGTGGAAAACATTCTACCTTTAAGTAGTTTGATGACTTTTTTGAACTTAGTATGAACGAAAACGCCATTGAAGGCGTATCTCGACACATTAAATAAAAAACAAGTGAATGCAGTTATTGTATGAAAATTTAGCTATGTGTTAACGTATAATCTTCAGCATTGGGCACTACTTACTAACAACACCTGCGTATATACTGTAATGCCAAAGATAGCACACACCCGGAATAAAAAAGAGTGCTTTAATGAAATTAGTAAAAATCAATTTTTTAAACATCCTAGTGTCATCTATTTTATTAATTTCTAATTATGAGTATGCCCTCTCAAATGCCAGATAGCATGCGGGGTGAGAATTTCTGACTGCAACAGTCTAGAGGACGTGCTAATATTAAGAAATTACGAATAAATGGATACTACCCTTTTTATTCTTCAGTACGACCCCGGACGCTGTGGTAGACTGTTGCTTAAATGCTATCCACTCCAATATTCAAAGTTAAAGTGCTTATTTAAAAGAAATTAAGTGTGCATTGAGACTTCTTATATAACCAGCATCAACGTATGTCGACGAACGACTTTGTTAGATAAAGAACACGTTTAAATTAAAACACATGAGATTTTTTATTTATAAAAGATTCTTAATGTAAAACCGTGTAAAAACAACATAAATAAGGATATAAATATTTCAGGTATGTAAAATGAGTTCGATTGTTAAATAATAATTACGTTTTTTTTTGTTAGTACTTCTAAGCTTTTCAATATGCCTTCATCATAGAAATATAAATACTGCTGTGGCAACCCACATTATCGCGAGTGTATTTTAAGTTACTTAATTTGTCATGATTTTCCGTTTTGCTGAATCATTGTATCGAGAAATTTCCACAATAATGTTTAGTTTGTATAATTTTAGTTAAAGTTAGTTAGTTTCGTTTAAGTTATTTAAGTTATGTTGTTAAATTGTCTTCTACTAGATTTGGTTCTGCTGATTTGTCAAATCTGCGTTTGTGTTTGTTGTATGAAAAAACAACTGTAGCATTTTGTGGAGCAGTTCCTTGGTCGACTGTTAGCGTGAGTAAATGTATTTTTGTAAATCTTTTGCTGCCATTTTGTATTTCATTTTGATATCGTAATTTAATTCGCATAAATTGTCTTTTATTCTGTCCATCAAGGAATTCGCTTTATAATAATTGTTATTATATTGATGTGTACACATCATAGGTATAAGATTATTTATTATTTTCGTGCAGGAAGATATATTTTAGTTTTTATTCTCTCATTATAGTTTTAAGAGTTAATTTTTGCGTTTTTCTATTTTGCTGTTTTTTATTTTATTCAATCACTCGGTTGGGTGAATAGAAGCATTGTGCTTGCATATAGTTTCAATTTTGTATTATTAATGTGTTTGTCCACGAAGTTTTATTTTAGTTATTGAAAAGATATTGAATTATCTTCCTGAACAACCAAATCTTTTGCTTTGTATAGGAAAATAGCATTGTCCTTTGTATTTTAGAATCAAGTGTAGTTTTTTATTTATTGCCAGAACCCTCACTTCACGGTTTTTGTTTCTCTGCACATATTGTAATTTAACCCATTTTATATAATAAATTGTATTGTTAATTATCTTCGTTGGGTTAAAATTCGGTTCTTTTATTTTTAATAAACTTTCAAATTTTGGGGTAATTATGAAAGTCAGTTTTCATTCACTTACATTTTACTTTTCGTGGTTAGATTCAAGTTTTAATTCGCGAGAGTAACTCTGAGATTAATTGTTCTTTTGCACCCTTTTAAAATTTTATTCGTTGAGCTAGCTAATTTAATTTTTCTTTTTCATTTTTAAAGTTCATTTTGCATTTTCAAATTCAGTCAGTATACAGCAATACGTTTAATTTTAAATTTCAATGTTCCCGAGCTTTTGAGATATTTATCTGTGTGATTCTATGCTTAAATGGCGGGTAAATCAGTATTGCAACAGTTAGATGGTAAATCACCGGGTATTCGGTTCATGACATGAATACGTATTAACTAGTAAAATTCTAACCGCCACCTTATAAAAGTTTATCACCAGTGCTCGCAAACTGGTCGGCGATTATATACAAAATTCCTAACCAAACAAATTTCTCGAACACATAAAAATAAAATTTCTTATTAGGAACATCTCTCGGGAATATCGTCATTGGAGAAAATTACCCAACAATTATGTAGGTAAAAATGTGGGTCAAATGATAAATTTTGTTTAAAAAGTAACCCTGAATTTTGGTTGGAATTTGGAATAAATAATATTTTATGAAAATAGCCCTTAAAAATTATAAAAATTATTCGAGACACGTTCGTCTCTCGCGAAGGTTGGCTAGTGAATATTCTCGAATTAAAATTTTCTAACATCGATTGTCTAGCCAAATTGCCTAGAAAAGTGCGTTAATTTCACTGATGCGAGGGAAATTGAATATTTGATATATGAGAATGCCCATGTTTTCAAATGGAACTATGACCTATATTGAAATAAATAATTATTAATTAAAATTAATTATGGAATCACCTTACATTCATCATAAAATAAAGGTAGGTGTGTGTACATCATGGGAAAAGTACATTTGAAAAATTATGTTACAAATTACTAGATTTAATTAATCTTAAAAATGAAAACATGAACATTTAAGTGATCAGTAATATCTTAATAGCCTCTAGGTATAATAATGCATACTTAGAAACTTTGACATTTCCAATTGAAGGATACTGTATACTAAACAATAATTTTGCTTTATTGCCCAAACCAACTTCCATACAACAGCCTTCATGAACTAGCAACACAGAATATAATATGTGCTACTGAGAATCCAAGAACAGGGCAACAGCAACAATTACACCCACTTAAGTGTACTGTCTAGTACGGGCTTACTGCGTGAGTTGTCGTGAAAGGATTAAAAGCAAAGCTGGCGTATTAAATTTCATCAATGCCACTAAGTATCGAATAATGTTGGATAATTTGTCGCCATCAGAGGGGAAAAATCATCCACAACTATGATTTCAACAGACTGGAGCCACAGTCTATACTGCAAGGGATATAACAGTTCTAGTACAAGACGTCACCAATGGATTTAATCATCGCTGATTGTCTTCTTTGAGTTATTTGAAAGAGCAAATATACTTCCATAAGCCTGAGATCATCCTCCAACTGAAAACCAATATTCGCAATAAAATGGCTACCGGTTAAGAAATGTAATATTTTTCCTTTAGGCTCATTTAGGTATTCCCTATTTGTATACTGCATTTAAAAATAAAAAATAAAATTGATTTATCCTGAAATAACGGGTTTAAATCGTAACGTACTTTTTGCATCACCCTGTATTTTGGTCTTACTTTCCTCTAATTTATTCCTTTTAATTTTTGCACTAAAGAGCCACGCACCAAGTCCCATAGAGCACCTTTCAACCCCTTCATACGCGCAAGATCGAGAAGGGTGAATTAATACAGGGGTTTTCAAGCATCTCGCAATAATTTTATTCCGTTTATTAACGGAAACCCCACAACTCCGTCAAAACGACAGGGAAAGCTTTCCAAAAACATTTTCTCCACCGCATTCCGTTCACACAAATGAAATGCACATTCCAAGTTCCGATGCGATTCGCCGACGGTCGATTCCATAAAATTCCTGGCGTTTTCCTCCTTTTTATACGATGGAAATAAAGTAGCCCGGCGATAACACGAAAAAAACGTCCGGCTGGAATATAAATAAATATTCAGTTCGACCTAAATATCCATTGTAATTTTCGTTTTTTTCTTTTCTTGTTAATACCTTTTTACGACCGGATAAAGAAAATGTAACCTACCTAATTAGGAATTTTGCCAGGTACCATTACTTGTATAAGAATTTCACACTCCATAGTCGTATGTATGCATATATTAAAAAAAATACATAAATCACGAAAAAATTACCGTAATACGACTGAATACGATAAGATTGTATACGAGGAGCAGTTAGCTGTTGGTTTTATGACTTAAGGTTAACAATAGTAGCTTCTGTTTCCGCGCGTTCAAAATTATATTCCATATAGAAACTATTGATTACCGACCTTCAATCATTTACTGGCTAAGGAAAAAATAAGAAACTTAAGAAATACATATTTGTACAGGTATTTCAGTTCCAATTTGTTTCCGTTGAAGTGTTGTCTTGGAGAATTTGTACCTATTATAGTGAACATTACTAATTACTGTTTTAAGAGGAGTCATTATGAATAAACATAAAGATAATTAATGTAAAACCTTATGAAAATTTGTTGAAAAAAATGTACACTGGCCGACATATTTAATGTCGTTGTCTACAGCGCAGTGACTATCAAAACTACTTACCATCTTGCTACAGGTGAAATCTCAGGGCGTAATAAATAGTAGCAATTTTCCAGAGCATGAGACTAGGTTAAATAATAATGAAAAGTAAATATTGTTTATAAAAGATTATTGATATAAAATAAAATAAATGATCGCAAAGTACCAAAGGATGGGAAAGAAGGATAAATAACACAACGTTTATTATTTATTTATTTCCCACGCTGCGACTATCGGAGTCGGTTCGGCCAGGGAGGCGCCGCACAGTGGTTTCAGTCCATATAGAGATTTGCCAAAAATGTATTTTGGCGATGTCATCCTTCATGTTCGAAATTGTTACTATAGTAAAGTGTATATACTAAAGTATTATTTACCAAATTTTCTTTTCGCTTGAAGTTTCCGCTATTGTTTTACAGTGCCTTAAAGTTGAGCGTTCCGATTATTCCCGAGAAAGGCATACGCGCGTGCATTGAATGTGTAGTGAAATAAGCTAATACTTTATCAATATTTACTAATGTGTTATATATCAGTAGAACGAGTGTTTCATCTACTTTCCAGACCTATAACATCCTAATTACAAAATATATTAGTTTCTTTTCTAGAATCGTTTTTCATACCTGTGCTGAAAATTAGATAATAACTACTTTAACTAAACTTTAACTACTCGCCGGTTTGCCCGGGTCAAGCTATTTACTGCATTTGGAAGCTAATATATTTGTCTATAAAATGCACTAACACTCAAACTGCATTTCGCTGCATTTCTATGTGAAAATTAAAAATTGGGAACAGAAGCGCGCTTGCATATTATTATTTTCTAATGCATAGCGTAAATGCTTACAATATATGTTTTTTAATTACATGAATAAAAAAATTCTATATGTGCCCTCTAAAGTACATACATTATAAAGATTATAAAATTCTAAAAATAATTTAGGTATAAAACATTCCTGCTTAAATGTTGTTATTGTATGTGGCGTACACGTAAAGATAGAAATAGTACCTATCTGATATTTTTATTTGTGACATATGCCGCATATTTATAGTATCAAAATATATTAGTAGTTGATAAGGTAGAAAATATCGTTATTAACAAATCCATGTTTGTTACTGGCATAATAAAAAACAATCAAAACAACCGCAAAATTTCTAGAATCATCATATTTTTTCTATTGCACCAAAATACATTTTCTGATATTCTTGTGGTAAGTACTAAGTATAAAAGCTAGCACAAAAGATACAATTGTTAGTTTTGTAGAAACCTGTATTACATTGTTTTTAGCAGCTTTATTCATATTAAAACAACTTAAATAGAAAACATGAGCTATATAAATATTAATAAACGCGAGTTATGTGTTCGTTAATAGAACATGGAAAGCACATAAGACAGTGCATATGTATATCAAAGAAAGGTTTCCTGGTTTAACTGAAGCAAATAACACCTGTACTGTTGCAAGAATTCAAAAAATATTGTTGCCAGAATTCAAACAGCGATGGAATAAAGCTGGCAGATCTAAAGACATATTTTTGACAAGATATGCTGAGTGGCTCAATGGCGATTTTCGTATACAATTCGATGAAGATAACATGGAAATAAGTGATATAGGTGCTAAAATAAAATTGCAGTCTCTTTTAGATCACACAGTTACTAGATTATTGATGTTTGATTCCATTAATCTCCCTGGTGGTGACGCAAGATTGATTTTATACTGTAAGTGGGGATGTGATGGTTCTTCTGGGCAAAGCGAGTACAAACAAATTTTATCAGGTGAAAGCAAATTAATATCAGATGCAAATCTACTGATAGCATCGCTCGTACCACTTAAGCTTGTTAGTGAAGTGGATGAAAGTGTCTTTTGGTAGAATCCATCGCCTTCGTCAGTACGTTTTTGTCGTCCTATCCTTATAGAGTTTGCAAAAGAAACTCCTGAGAAAAATAGGAGTATAGTTACAGATATCGAATCTCAAATACTTGCATTAACACCATCCTCCGTGCTAATAAATACAGCAACATTTTCTATAAAACACACATTATATTTTACTATGGTCGATGGTAAAGTTGTTCAAGTTTTGACAAATACTCCATCGAGTGCTAACTGTAATGTATGTCTTGCAAACCAAAAATGAATGATCTTGCACGAGTAAGTCAAAAACCAGAAAGAGAGAAACTTTCAGGTTTGGTCTTTCAACTTTGCATGCCTGGATTAGGTTTATGAATTAGTACTTCATGTATCTATAATCTACCGTTCCAAAAATGGTCTGCTACCACCGAAGAAAATAAAAAAATAAAAGCGCTAAAAAGCAACTGTGCAGGATCGTTTCCGTAATGAAATTGGTTTAATAATGACAAGCCCCGTCAAGTTAGCGGCAATACCAATGACGGAAATACTGCAAGAAGATTTTTTGCCAATTCCTCTGTACATCCCAAATAACGGAGTTGATAAAACACTACTAAGAAGATTATATTATACTTCAAACTATGTCGTGCGTAGGAAAAGAAATCCGAGAATGTTTGGAATACCACGATCCACACTGAAATACAATTTACTATATGCCATCTCAGTATAAAGTACTTTCATGGAGTGCACATACATACAATCATATTACCTTGGCACTATCTAAATGCTGATTAACTATGAGTATTATTTCGAAATTGACTCTGTACATTTCACCTATTACTTTAACACGGATAAAATTAGTCATTTGCCGCATTTAAAAAAAGCTGAAATCAATTTATATAAAAAATAAAACAGCCACATATAATTCTTTTGAAACACTCTGTATACATCATTATTAATTGTTATATGAAAAGTAGTGTTATATATAGTTTTTATAATTAATCTTTAAATGAAATATATGCAATAACACATCTTCATTGTAATATTTTTTCTTAAATAAAATAATATTTCATAGTTTTAAATGTCCACATAAACTTCACCATTTAGCAGTACACTCATACTGAAATTTTATAAATATCGGTCCAAAAGATGACAAAGCATAGGATTTTTGGCAAAAAAATGTCGATTGGAACCACTGTGCGCCGAAGATGTCGGAAGTGGCGCCACTGGGTTATCAGCTGTCTGCTTCACAGCCACGCTGCGCCGGTAAGTTAACCACAGCCCAGAAGCTATTACCAGTCGGAACAAGGATGTACTGCGAATTTTTTAATAGTTTTAAATTTAAAGAAATTATTTAAATGACAAGAAAAAACAAACTAGTGCGCCAAGGTCATTAAATAAAGTAATTAAATAAACCAAAGAGAATATAGTAACTTTATATGACACTTAATCGGAAGCCTCTCTTAATGTACAATGTTTAAATATATACATGAACTGGTGGAGTCCGGTTATTTTCAAAAAATTGAAAATTATCAAGAAACAATAACATCAATCAACGTACTCGATCGACAGAAATTGCTACGACTACATTGTTTTAAGGAAAAGATAAAGAAAGCAATTAAACAAGAGATTCACAATTACATTAAATTTGACAATATCGCAACTAGATAAAAAAAAAAAAAATTAAGTAAATGAATAAAGATAGCAAAGACCGAAATAGAATAACAAAAAAAATTACGTTAAATATGAATATCAATGTAGGCTTACTACAAAACACACAAGAAATAATCTTAAAATAACTTACATAACACAAAACACTGCAGGGCGGTTGATTCACACCAGGGAGGTGAAAAGAAAAATAGAGCGTAGACAGAGTCAAAGAAAAAGCCGTCCAGACACGAGAGCGGCGTGCTTGTAAAATCCGCGTCGGCGGCTCCAAAAAAAAAGAGGCTTCGTAGTCAAACACAGACTCAAACCTCCAAGAGTAATCTGACGACCGAATGCCCCACAGGGTTACCAAAGGTAAATAAGTCAAAAGATGCAACAGCGTCGCCTATTAGACTTTACGTCGCACTCTAGCGGGCTCGATGTAAGTGAAAATCACGCAGAGTAACTAGTTCCCGCGCTATGCCATAAGTGCCAATAGGATTCGAGTATTAAGATAAACAACATGCAGGTGCGAATTATGCCAAATTCTACAGTTCAAGTACAGCACGCACCAAAAAAGTCAACAATAAAAGAATAAATCCGACTATATAACGGGATTAATAAATTACGATCTCAATGCATCTAAAGATAGTAAATTTGACAATTTAAAATTTAGAAAAAAGTCACAATAAAAGCATATTACAAAACAAATTCAAGTCAAACGTGACTTATACAATACGAAATAGCGACGTAACAAAAGTCAAGAACTTGATAATCAGAAAAGA
>RXPK01000118.1:2507633-2538806 GCA_004143645.1 Protaetia brevitarsis
CAAAAGAGTATCATACAGAAATTTATTTGTAAACTTTGTACAAATGATGTACTAATATTTAGAACCTGTTTTCTATTTTTCATTAATTTCCAAACGAATATCGGCGTGCGCAATTATGTGAATTGTTGGTTAAGTCCAGTGGACTAGGTCGGCGTTTGTCGTAACTAATACGATGCTCAATCTAAGTTGACATAGACAAGCGCAAAATACACGATGTAGTTTGGTAGTTGAGTCAAGCATAAGAAGGTTTGTTGTCTATCGTAATATCGCTGTATCACATCATTTTAGAATAATGTCGTGTTCATGTCAGCAGTTTGAATTGTTGATTGAGTATTCAAACTACCTAGATGAAAGTTGGGTCGGAAATTGATTCGATGGTATACACCATTTGTTGAAATACCTCAGTTTTTCATAATCTATAAAAAGGATAGATACATAAAAATTGCGTTTATTTTTGGAATTATATTTATCCCTAACTTGGGTCTTGCAAATTAGCAGATCTATTGCCATTGGTCGTTGCACTCTTACGAAAATTTCAACATTTTCCTCTGCAGACTTCTATAATTCGATATAGCTTTAAGTTTTTAGTCGAACACTTAGAAATTAAGCTTATATCACTATCTGAAGTTAAGTATTACTAGACTAGTTTGCGCCTTTATAATTGCAAGAAGTAAAGATCTATCAAATCCAGGTTATCCACGGGTCGTAAGATCGCTAGCAATGAGGAATTGCCACAAGTTCATGAAATCGTTCGACAATGGACCGTCAGTCCTCAACTCCGAATTTATAAATTTAGGAATGGCATCTTCCTTCAGTTACATATCCAATTTTACTAATATTTACGAGACTAGCTATCATAGTTACATTTAAAGATTTTACGGATATTAATCTTTTCATAAACTTTCTACTAAATTTTTACTTAATCAGACATATTCAATGTTTTGTTACCAATTTCCAGATGTAGTTTTTTTATGGTATGACATGCAGGTAAATTTCTTATAAGATTCAAAATAAAATTTATCCAAAATTCATACTAAATTAAGTATAATGTAAACGGGCCTTCAGAGAGCAGGGGCGAAATAGGTACCACAAGAAACGATTTGATGTTTTACTGATTTGATAATCTCTTCTGGTTTCTGAAGTATTGCCAAACAAATGTGTTTTGGAGGAAATTTGAGTTCATTACAACCCCCAGAACCAAATATGGGAACACTAAAAAAAATACGCGTCCGAATATGTTTGTGTATTCTACAAAAATTTATCAAAATCGGGAGGTCGCGTGATGCTTTCTTTTGTCAGAGTATCAGGGTCAAAATATTTTAATTTGTTACAGTTATTGCATGGGACTTACATTTCTTTCATACACTCTTCTCAATACCATGTAGTGTGACACAGGTTAGAAACTCTAACTTCTCCGATTATCAATCATGAGTCACGAAGCAGTTCAAACTGAACATAAGTTTAGTTAATAACAGGTAAGACGAATACTCAAATGCAACTACTGCCGCCCCTTATATGTTAGTAGGTGTAAATTAAATAAAATGACAGGACAATTTGCAACGGGAAATTGTCGCTGGGCTATAATGAATTAAATGGAAAAAGCGAGCGTCTATATCGGGTTTAGGGTAACCAAAATTGTATGTCGACATTTTGATGCAATAGGTCGGTCCTTCACAAGTTATAACAAAAAACACCTTACTGTACTTCATTTTTGTGTTATGCGATGACAAATTGCCTTAAAAGAAATTAACATTTGGGTTTCATATTTGTGAGTGAACCAATTAAAAAATGATAAATTTTCAATTCAATGTCTTTAAGACGTCCAATGTTTTGGCAAGAAACTTGCGTTCGTCGCAGTGGTCACATATGCAGGTATCATTTAATAAGTGACATTTATACGATTATTTAATATGCGTGATATTAGCAATACTTGGCTTATTTAGTATTAGGGAAAATAGTTTGTGAAATGCTAAAGTAAATTTTATGAGGTATTGCTTGTTAGTAAGATTATAAAATCGAATAGGTTATTTTACATACACAACTTACATTAGATCTGAATTGAAGTAGTTACTACAATTTACCATCTCTTGATACATTATGGTTATAGAAATTTTCACCATTAAATCTGATTTAGAGAGTTTCTGACATAACACGGTACTATATACATAGTTTCAATCAAACTCAATGTCACAAATGAAACTTTGACAGGTTAACGGACACCGGAGGCATGGACTGTGCAATAGACGAACGTCAAACCCAGTGGCGGCTGGAACTAAAGGGTACAAGGGCACGCTGCCCACCAACCACTAAGAAAACACAGAAATAAATTCGCAGTATATAAGCATTATTTTTATTTGATTATTTTTACGGCATTTTTATAACGGTGGTTCAAAGTTTCCTTCCGCATCCCCATACACTAGCGCATATTGCGACGCCTCAAACTATTTTCCGGGGCACTATTTCCGATGTACATATTTCGAGTATGAATCGGACGGCTCCGTTTATCTTCCCCATATGCGCTTATACGGTCACTTTGGGGCACGCAATTTCGTGTCTCCAGTTAACGTCTTGCATTCATTGTGACAGCATGTGTCGACAGCAGAATGGGAACGATGTTTTTCAACCCTCAAAGGCATTAAAACTTTTCTGAGAAGCACAATGTTAGAAGATCGATGAAGCATTTTTACAACAACGTCATAGACGTCTTTCTCCATCATGAAAATAGGAGAATGGATTTTATGTACAAAAAATAGGTAAGTTTTTATTTTGTGCCCACTCTCTTTCATAACTCATGAGCCGCCACTGGTCAAACCGCTAATTTATTTTTTATTGGCCCAAATTAGAATCTCTAATTTTTTATTAGGCGTAATTAACAGTTGTGACGTTGGAATAAAATTTTTGAAAAATATACATTTTCAAACTCTTTTTCCCTTAAAAATACTAATCTCACAAACAAAAAACCTATAAGTAACAAGTTAATGCGTTTCTGCTAATAATGTAATCGTCAAAGAGCATTTTTTTCTTTTTTTCTCGAGAAAACGAGAGTGTGTAGGTTCGTATCCTGGGTGAGAAGAAAATTCTTCTCGGGGAAAATTCCTCTTAATTATTACAGTTATTAGCAGAAATTCACTAATTTGTTAATTTCTTACTGTAAAACACTGTAACACACTTTGCAAAAAAACCTGTAAATCGATAATATTTTGAAAGTTTTCTTTAGAATAAAAAAAAAATAAAAGAAAAATTGGTTCTCGGCCCTATAATCACATTGTAATTGTTTTTTTTTTTTTTCAGATCTAGCCTTCATTGTTCTAAGAAATATTTAAATACTTAAGAAGCTTATTACAAAAAAACAGTTTTTCATCCATATAGTACTAAATACTCAAATACCTGTAGTTATTGACAGAAATTTATCGCAAAGATGGCGCTCTCCTATTTCACTCCATAATAATTAGGGCATTTCGGCACCATAGCAGAGCAAATACTATTATAAAATATTTATCTTAGCGTTATATCTAATAGGAGCTGTGATCATTAAAACAATCAATATCAATAAGCGTTGTTCTTTTTTAGTGCATACAATGTCCCTCCTAGATATTTCACTCTTTATATTAAATAAATTATATAAATATATAACATTATGACGAGACTTAAATATGCCTCTTGCAAAGCAAATTGAATGCCCGCATAGTTTGCTGTGATATTATTGATTGAAAAACCATCGGTGTTTAGCGCAACTTAATTTTGTTATTTAATTCAACAAAAATAATTATCTTGAAAGAATACATAAGACTTTTCACACCTACCGTTTTCTGAGTTCACTAGTTGTTTAATGTGTGCCATAAATTTCGCACTAAAAAGGTTAATTTCTTGAGTTAACATTTAACAGACCATTGCATGAACTGTCATTAAAAATTCAATCAACAATATTCGTGCAAATACGTTTGGCTAATTGAATTTAACATTCCAGTAGCTTGAGCATATTTAAATATAAGAATTTGAGTAAACTAATTATTGGTTGAATGAGCGAATGTTTTCTTCTCAGTATAGATAGTGTATGCATGTCTTAATTTCGTTAATTTGTTATAGTTATTTGCGTTTTTTTAACTCTGCATTTTATATTTTTAATTATCCCTATTTATATCTAAAAATAACATCAACTGATCACGGTCATTGTTGACTATCGTCACTAATCACTTATGCAAACTTCCACCTAATCTATTGCCTTGCAATGCATTATAAAGCCTAGAATTAATGGTACTAACAATAAGTCAGAATTCATTAAGAGATGTTTATTTTTCCAGAGAACTTCTAGTGTAGGTTGTACTGCCAAGAACAAAACCATTTTATTAACATCAATGTAAGAAAATTATTGAGCATACCCAAACATTAGACTAGTTTTCAGGATCCCTAGTAAGATGTTAAAAAACAGTTACTTGCTGGGTGGTTATGATTCAACCCCGTATAAAACGGATGTTATTCTATTTATTCTGTCGTTCTTGTGAGCCGATACAGTGAACTACGTTGCTTTGATATAGGTAGCATGGTTATCACAATTAAGTCTCCAAGTAACCGATTATGTAGATATTTAGATTTAAGCCAGCGAATAAGGATATGATATCGTAAAAGAGATTTTGGACACGCCTTTTATTTAATTTAATTACACTCAATTAACTTTGAAAGTTATGACCTATGGAAAACAACTGCTGTATAACGTTATATGAATTAGGATTTTGTCAGTTATTGGATTATCGCGATTATTTATTACTTCACAGGTATCATTATAGGTAGTAATATATTAATGGAATAATCGTGTTTTATATGCATGAATAATTTACTTTGTAACATGCATATGTACCCTTTTTAACAAGTAATGATGAAACCGGGAAATTTCATTCACAATAAGACAAAATTACAAGGCAATCAATAGCGATTACTGATACGGAATTGTACAATATGACTTTAAAATCGCTAAAAGATTTAACAGGACCGGTAAGTTGTCAAGCGCAATTGGTAATTGTGTTCCAATGTTTTATATGGCCGTGAAAATTTCGATCAATACAAATTTAATGGGGCGGTAATTAATATTTAAAACTATTTCTGCAATATCATGGCTATAGAGAACTTCGGCTACAAAATTGAATAATTTAGTCAATAAAGAAAACAATTCCTTTACGCTATAAATAACATTTCTGCAGCGAAACAACAAGTTTGAAACATGAATCAAATCTGTCGCAAGCACATTCCTAGCAGTTGTTCATACACACGCGTCTGGCATTACTTTATACAGTGTGTTAAAAAAGGTTGTCGAATTTTTACCACCATTGTAGTACTGGTGGAAATAAACAAAAAGTCTTAGTCAACAAGGGTCCGCGAATTCAACTGTTTTTTAATATAGTCGATTGCATATTGTTTTAGTAGGATAAAAATTTTCAAAGAAATTCCTGATCGCAATCTAAATTAAACAAAGTTTATTTAAAGTAAACTAAAGAAATTGTTTCTAACATGTCCACCGTTCATTTATAAGCACGCTTCACACCTTCTAATGAAAGATCCGACGCAATCTTTCAAAATTCTGGAGTCCTCCGAATTTCCTCGCAACAATTACGATTCGTTGCCTGAGTTCTTCCAAATTGTTTAACAGATCGTGCGTACACTAATTGTTTTAGATGCCCCCAAACATAAGAAGTCTAGAGGTGTCAGGTCAGGGATCTAGGAGGCCATGCAGTTGGTCCACCCCGTCCTATCCATCTCTCGTTGTATATCTTGATTTAAAAAATTTCTAACTACGATGGAAAAAGCGCAGGAGCTCCATCGTGCATAAAGCACATATTTAATCTGTTAAAAAGTGGCACGTCTTCCACAAAACGGGTAATTCATTTCTTTAAAAAATCCAAGTATACTTGTCCCGGTAAACGATTAGGGAGAAATACTGGAACCAATTAAAACAGTCCTCCAAAAATAGCAAGCCAAACATTTAGCGAAAACACGGTTTTGGTGATGCAAGTTCAACAACAGCATGGGATTTTCCACCTGCCCAGACGTGATTGTTATGAAAAATGAATATTCCGTCTCTTGTAAACCCAGCCTCGTCACTAAATAAAATCTGAGTCGCAAAAATTAGGAGTTTTCTGCCAGCTTTCCGTAAAACCCAATGACAAAAAACACTACGTGCATCATAATCGTGAAGGAACAAGAAACTTGCACGCGTTGAATGTGGAAGGGATAGAGTTGCTGTTCCCGCAGAATTCTCCAAATGAGAGGATGACTGACGTTTCAGTTTCTGCGGCAAAGTCCTTCGGGTGCTAATATTTGGGTTGTCTTCTACCCGTCTCAAAATATCTAATTCTACTCGCGGAGAAGAAACCTCATCTAGGTCTACCAGAACCACCATTAATTTTAAAATGAACCAGTTCGGACAGCCGGATAGAAGCCTTGAGAAATCTTATCACTCGGTAACAACCGATTTGGAAATTCTTCGGCATACATACGCCGTGCTTCAGTGGCATTACCATTCGCACGACCATACATAAAATGCATATCGGCCATTTTCTGCATCTTGTGTACTTATGCATAATTTGAAGAACAAAAAAAAAATGAACGCAAATGATAAATAATCTGATGACAGTCTGACAGAACTAATTTTAAAGTCTACAATCAGTTGTTTGACAAAGGGAACTATTCTCAAAAACCGAAAAATGTTTTTTTTTTATTTTAAAATATGCAATCGACTATATGTCAAAAACAGTTGAATTGCGGACCCATGTTGACTAAAGACTTTTTTGTTTATTTCCACCAGTACTATAATTAGGGTAAATATTCCGACAACCTTTTTTTTCTTAACACAAACTGTATATTTCAAAATCGGAATGTGGGTAGAGGTCTAAGGGAGTAGGAGCTGCAGATAAGTTTCTAATGCCAACGTCTGGGAAGAGGCATTGCTCCCATAATTACCAATCCTTCATGTGAACGTAAACCTTGTTGCGGCTCTAGATGTTACTTATTCCTCTATCACTAAGCCAATTCTCCATAGTAATGGCTGTACGTACTACCATCACATTAAACCATTAGTATTAGTAGTCGTGGAAATATTTCAAAGCTATCTCCAAGATTGATTTGACATTGTGATTGAATTTGTAGATTTTGAGTTCCAGGCTGCTTACTTTCTGTAGTAATATGTTTTCCATTTCAATAATTAGTTATACATCAGCATGCTTTGAACATGCATTTTTCAAACACATATTTTTCCGTCTACTTCACTAGTGACGATGAATTTTTAGTAAGGCTTCTGTTTGCTAATACTGATATAACTGCTACAGCCTTTTTTATATGAATCCATCAATTGTGATGTCTTAGAGGCTAATGTTATCCGAATAACTGTTGGCTATGTTGTGAAACATTTACTAGGCTGTATCTTTGTATACACGAACATCGAAGTGTTATAATAAATATTAAAAACATAAATTTGAATATTTTTTTTTCAAAATTAATGAAAATCAACCGAAAATCTGACTAGAATCTAAGAATCATTGGAAATTTTGAAAGAAAATTGCCTCTATTTCGCAAATAAATTATTCGAAATTGATTGCAAAAATTCAAATTTTGTTGCAACTATGTAATTGTCATGAAATTATGAATTTCACTACATTGATCAGACATGCATTATAATTTCAACAAATTTACCACGCTTATGTGTGGACTGATTATCAGAGCTGACGGTCAATTTTTCCATTTCTCTGATACAATGGTGAATTGCAGCAACCTCAGCCTGAAACATCGTTTTACCTTTGCTGAAGCTTACCAAAAGGGCCCCTTTAGGCTTCTCTGCGTATATTCTTCCACTGACGCTGTAGTTCGTTTTAGAGCCGCCTGCCTACCAATTTGAGATCGCTGGAGTGTCTGTCTTCCAATTCTTCTTATCTAGCATAGTCGCCTGATATTTTCTACCTAGGTTGAATTTTTAAACCATAAGATCACATGGCGTCCCCAAAATGGATTACCAAAAGGGCCCCTTTAGGCTTCTCTGCGTATATTCTTCCACTGACGCTGTAGTTCGTTTTAGAGCCGCCTGCCTACCAATTTGAGATCGCTGGAGTGTCTGTCTTCCAATTCTTCTTATCTAGCATAGTCGCCTGATATTTTCTACCTAGGTTGAATTTTTAAACCATAAGATCACATGGCGTCCCCAAAATGGATGCCTCTTTAAGTTTATCTAATAGTTTTTGCTGTTCAGCGCTGTGCGATTTACTTATCGATGTCCTGAGTGTGCATAAGTGTATTTGCCGTAAACCTGACAATAGTATGTAAATATGTAGCTGTGGCAGGTTTAGAATTACTTCCATTGCAGTGGTTGGGATCGATCTCATCACAACCGTGGCGCGCAGACGTGCCTATCTTAGATAGATATACCACCCTTACTTTTTGCCATGCAATTGGATCATATAGCTGTACATGCTCTGAAGATTTTTACGAGCTGTGGTGTCAGTACCTGTATCCCCTTCTGAAGTAAGGCTGGAAATAAATATTCCATCCGTGCATACAGATTTAAAAGGCAAAAATTTACTTATCCTTCTCACTTTACTGTCATGGGTCACAAGATTTCTGCGGCCAGCCTTTAGTCTTTTCGTTTTGGCCTATCTGGCTCTGAATCTGCTGTGGCCGGGCCACAAGCACCGGCAAGATTTTCGCGGACGGAAAATGAACCTTCAACAGTTCTTTAATGCTCTCTTTATGAGTGCTTTTATAAGTTCCAACGGTCCTTTTGATAATGCCCACTTTCGTCGAAGCACTACCATCCTTGATTAGAACTTTATGGATCCGTAAACAAGCGGAAGTTTCATTTAACTTTTCTCAAAACCTTCTCCAGGAGTTCCTTTATGCCTTAGGGTTTTTTTTTTATTGTATTGCACAATTTACTTTTGTACAAATACTTTTATTGAGCAACCGACAAACCTTGGCTCTTAGATTATTTAAGTTCCAATTCCACCACACTGTTTTGGCACCTTTATCATGTCTTGTTCTTTCTGGATAGTTTTTATGTATGCTGTCATAATGTGCTTGGTCCGCCGCTAGTTCTAACCCTTCTATTCCCTCCACCGGCGCCGTAGCTCAATCGAAAGACTCCCTGAGGGATGTTACATATCGTTACCTTGCTTGTCTCTCTTGGATTTCTGTACTGGCCTCGATGAAGATGACGTTCAAATTAAATCTTATGTGTTGATGATCTGAACACGATGATTCTTCCGATACATGCTTTAGCGTCAATCATTCTACCTGAGCAAAGCGTAACGTCTAGCATTTCCACTCTGGATCTTGTGACGAAAGTTGGTTCCTTGCCTATATTGGGCACTTCCAACCCTTTTAAACAAATAAATTACATAAGTGACTCACCTCGTTCGTTGATGTTGGTGCTTCTCTATGCTATGTGATGTGCATTTGTGTCGCATCCTATTATTACTTGGAGACCCTTTTTCTCTCCATATGCAACTATGGTACTTATTGTGGGAGATGGACACTCCAGCAGGTTCGCTTACCAGGAGACCTGCATCTCCCTCTTCCTTCCTATGAAGAGGGTTCTTCAACGACTACACCCCCACAGTCTTGTCTGTCTCCATTGGAACGGCCACTCTTGGAGCAAGATGCTTTCTGAGGAGCCTAATTCCGCTCTCGGGAGACTGGGATAGCGTCAATAGCAGCCTCCACTCCCGTAGGCGTCAGACCATTGAGAAGGTCACGCTATCTTCGCCTATCTGTTCCATGTATGTATGTATGTAGATAGAAGGGTGATGTTACACTGCGACCTAAAAGATCTGTTGTGTCCCCTATTCTTGCTGATTTACAGCTGGCCTTCCAATCCTATTCCTTTCAGAAAGTGTAGGATGTCAGAGGGCACCAGTCTAGGTAAATCTCCCTCATCGATTTCACATGCTCCCAGGTGCAACGTCCTCGAGTTGCACAGTTCTACGCGTTTTCATTCACTCATTCATTCAAGTTAGGGTGGGCACTTGAGCAAGGTGCTCATTGTACCATCCCTATTGATTCTCTTATTTCCACTCGAGCAGCTTGGTGTTGTCTATAAAGCCCAGTATCTTGCCCAGTGGAAACTTGAGGACCTTCGAGGGCTCCAATAGATCTCTCCCGAAATATTTCTGCCTGAGTACCTTCAGTTCCTCACATGTGCAGATTACATGTAAACTCGTTTCCTCCTGTAGTTCGCATCATCTACACCACGGTTCGCTTACTCGGCCTGTGTTGTATAGATGTTTTTTCAGGGGACAGTGTCCAGTTACCAACCCAGTAATGGTCTTCACTTCTTTCTTACTGCGCCTGAGTAGGTTATCAGAGAAACTACCATTCCCATCAGCGTTTTGGTATGGAGCTGACCTTCAGTCGACCTCCATTTCTTTGTACTTTCTTTATCCAACCAGGTCCAGATTTCCCCTCTTGCGGAATCCTTAGTGATCCCACATACGGGCTCTGGACCCATGAAGTGTCTCTTAGAGCCCTCCTTGGCTAGTTCATCGGCTATTACGTTGCCCTTTATATCATCATGTCCTGGCACCCAAATTAGAGACACCGTGTTGTCTCGTGCTAGTGTATTGAGGGATAGTTTGCAGTCTCTAACTAGTTTTGACCTAGTTAGGGTTCGAGACTGCCTGGCTGTCAGTCATTATATGTGCCATGCTGTCCGTGGGCATTTGCTGCAATAGTCCGTCCGACATCGTGCCCGTAGTATAAGTGTGCCATCCCACCCTGAAGTTGGGATGCCACAAGTTGTTGGCTTTCAGTCTAAGGATCGCATTCCTTGCCTCCGCTCTCACATAAAGCTCCGGGGGGGGGGGGAGGCCCACAATGGTCTCCAGAGAGGCGGTTCCTGTGCTGTTAATTGCACCAGTGATACCCAGCAACGCCTGTCTCTGAACAGCGGTTAGCAGTTTCGCTGCGGAGGACACTTCTGTCCTCCTCCACTAGACTACTGCGCCGTATGTTATTGCTGGTCTTATCACGGCAGTATATAGCCAATGGATCACCTTCGGCTTTAATCCCCAGGTTTTACCAGCAACCCTCCTGCAGGGCCAGAATAGTTGCGTAGCCCTGGTCGTTGTTTTGATTAAGTGATTTTTCCAGCTCAGTTTCGCATCGAGTGTAACACCCAGATACTTTACTTCCTTGGTTAATTGTAACTCCCGCCCAAACAGTCTAACGCCGCCTAGTTCATCGAGTTTCCTCATGTTGGTAAAGGCAACCAACTTTGTTTTTTTGTGGATTAACTGAGAGTCCTTGTGAAAGGCACCATTCCACCGCCATTCGCAGTGCATTACGCATGATGCCCGCTACCACACCCAGGAACTTCCCTCTAGCTACCATGACAATGTCATTAGGGTATCCCTGCGTCCATATTCCTTTCGAGTCTGTCGAACGTTGTGCTTACTCAGGTTGATGCATTCTGTAAACCTGTTCTGGTTATAAGTTCCCAGAAGAATTTTACTTCATTCCCTGGAGATTTTCCCAATAACTGGATTTTCTCTGGATTGTACTGCTACTTAACCCGCAAAAGGGTTCAGGCCCTACAAAAGGCATTCCAATTAAATGCGAGTCTAATCCCAATAAATTCTGGATTATTTAGGCAATCGAAAATAGAATATACTTAAATGTTAATTAGAAATTGGGGAATAATTCTGAATTACATATTCGCTAGGTATAGAGTACTTGTAGTTTCGGTTGCACAAACAATCGAAGATTTGTAGAGCTTAGATTCGCATTTGATTTGAGAAAGATGTTACGTGACATGAACTAGATCCTGAAGACCAAATCCCGAAAGGGTTATGCATCGCCTTTTGTATATTTATGTTATGGAATTGAATGCTTTCTTTGACACACGTATGTCTAATGCAAAGCAGCACCTCTGTATTTCACTGCAACATCAGTGACAAATAATATACCCGTAACACATAGTCTCCGCCAACTTGTATTCCTAACGTATGGACCTGTCTACAGATCTAATCCACGAGTATATCTGTATCACGTAATATAACGTACATATAACCATACTATACATATATAATAAGGGTCTCATCTCATTATTTTCACTCCCCCAAACGTCCATACGATCGTCACATAAAATAAATCTATTGATATGCATTGCAATTTATGGCGGAGACAGAAACGTGATGTGAAATATATTCGAACATACCTACTCTCCGGAGTAGCGGTTCGAGGTGTTTTGCGAATCTTATTTATGTACTATCGCCGAAGGCAATGGCAACTGCTTCCCGAGGATAGACTTCCCGATCTCATAAAACAAAATTTATTTAGATATCCCATGCGTGATTCTTTCTTGTAGAAACGAAAATTCACGTCTTCGCTTTTTTCCTTTTTTTTCCATTCTTTATTCACCTCCGTCGTCGGTAACAGATGACGCTGCGACATGGTCGTGAATGCCTCGCCTTGACGTGAAGTGTTAAGGGCTATAACTTTATCTGCACGACTTAACAGTCGGTATATAATCTCTGTCCTCTCGCTACATTTAAGTGCACAATTTAGGGATTTGAAATGAGATAATTTAAGTTGGAAATTACTTTATTTAATTTGGACGTCTATCGTTTCGAGTATTACGCATGGAATTTCTGATTTCTGCCATTTATTTCTGTGCTTCGCATCAGCGTGTAATGAAGTGTATTGAAATGATGACAGGTGAATCGCTAAAGCAACAACTTTCTTGAAATTCTTTTGTTGTAGTTTAAATGCACAATGACACAATTTTAAACAAGAATTGGCCATATATTTTTTTGTAGTTTTACAGGAACAAGTGCAACAGCGTCTAATAGATAGATCGGCGATGTTGTGTGCAGTTTATCATTGGCGTTACGTTCGGTAGCAGGCTAAGCATCGCATGTGTGCGTATCTAGTAGAATATATTGCGCATGGCAGAACGAAAGTGGTCCCAACATTATGAAATAGAAAATATCTCTATCCTTAGTTATCGAATGCCGCAAAGTACACATGCGCCACTTATGTTTATATGCGATAGACAGAGATAGATTATAAGGTGGCATCTGGTGGGAAAAATTTAAAGAGTTAAGTTTAGGTTGAATTAGATTAGATTTATTGTATCGTCGTGTTCTATCTCAAAATATTTTATCATCTGCTTAGAAATAAGGGAATGACCATTTATTTGTTAGTGTTTTCTATATTTAGAATTAAATAAGAAAATATGCCCGTGTATTGTTACTTGTGTGGTAGAATATCAAACGAGAACATTTCGGCCCATAGGAAGTATAAAAAAGTGCGACCTGAATATTTCTTATGTTTACATGTATTTTAGATTCCTAAACAAATCGAGAATTGTGTTTATTATAGTTAATACGATCGTACATTAACTTTCTGCATGAAACTATTTATTTGAAAAAAATAATGCCGTGGTAGGTATATATGAGTATAAAAATAATCTTAAATGTGTATCAATTATATAGAAGTTTATTAAGTCTTCATTTATATTTTTACTTGAACACGAAATTAAATAGGTATTCTTTTTGAGTAAATATGCTGCGAAAACCATTTTTGTACCTGCGTAGAAGAAACGATTCAATAACAAAGGATAAAACATCATAGAGATATCTGATAATGTTAAGACCAAAAATAACTTATAACTTAGATAGGTGATGCGCGATATATTCTAATAAATATATTGCTGTGTTTCATAAGAGGAAAGCTAACAACCATATTAGATGTAATTATTATTTTATGTTTGTAAGTCCAGTACAATTTGGACTAAATCGTATTAGTAGTCGTGGAAGTTGAATATAATTCATTGTCTGACAACTGTACGATAGCCTGGTATCCTAGGTTTCTATTTTAATTGAATGGGGTAGTGACTCAATGTAATTCGTTGAAAGAAAATGAATGAATATCCTTGGTTACGTGTGGTTGTCTTAGAAAAGCTGTGTCACCGAATATAATGAATTAAACCATATTGCTGTGGTATATCTGGTATCGAAGGGGATAAATTCACAAATTTGGTGTTTACTATACCTAGGTACATGGTCTACATAGAATCATACATGTGTTTGCTGTTCCGAGTCTAATCATACATCCTGAATGTAACGGAGGAGGTCTGTTTCCCTGAATTTTTATGATACCGGTGTTCTTCTCCTGTATCTGAGTCTTTTATGATGAATATAGAGTTTGATTCTGGATTTGTCACTACAAGGAAATTGCATCTGGAGGTACTTTGGCGTCTGTGTAAACCGATAAACGAGGTATCTGGTCAAAACATTGTTTAAATTTTTGTATAAATGAATGTATATAACTTTGATAGTATTTTGAGGTTACTAATACTTCTTGTGAGATTGAAATTTGTAGTCTGCATAAGTTGGTAGACGTGGTTGGTGGGTTTTTTTTTCTCTTATGATAGCGCGGGATATTTTAAAAGTTATTTTTTTGAATTAAACAGTCTAAAATTATACTGGATAATTGATAATATTTGTTTTGAACATTCCAAATAAGTATACTCACCTTGAGTAAGAGTTCTCATACTCTGTATATGTTTCCAATATAAACTTGTTAATAAATTATACATGTTATTAATGGTTACACTGTTTTATTAATAAAAGCTCATTTGATACATTGAATTATTAAAAATTAAACTATAAATTCAGTATTTAACAAAGTAAAGGCATGTTATGGCGACGTTATCAGAGCTTTTATAGGACGTAATAGTTACGTAATCATAACGTAGCGGCTACTATCCGCTATAGCTGGAATGTTCCGAAAAAGTATTTTTTACTCTATGGCATTGCAATTCATTGTTACTATTCTTTTTTCCTCTTTGTACCTTCTTATAATATATTCATTCCAACTGTTCCTAGAATGAAAAATACAGTGGTCCATGTGTACCTATATAAAATAAATAGGTTTTACACCATTTATGAAATCGTGAATTTTGCATGAATGACGGCATAAAATTAAAAACGCATACCATTTTACTGGTAAATATTAATGTGATAGCCCTTAAAAATACGTTCGCCTCAAATGCGATGAAGTTTTATTGATAAAAATTATAATTGTTGGCAACGCTTTTTTTTTAATTCAGCATGTAGGTCAAAAAATTTACCTTATTTTGTCCTTATTAACTAAAAATACGAATAATAAAATTGAAAATTTCAATTTGCGTTGGATTAGAAGCTTGTTTCTTTTATATTTTATCCCATGGCAATTGTATTGTAACGGCGCATCCATTTTGTTTCACTTTCGTTTCCGTATTCAAAGTAATATATCCTAGAAGTATATAACTCTGAAGTTATATTTACTAGATGGTAGCAGTTAATATTATCCTTTAAATGTTCCTATACAACGTAATTAAATTCACTTTGAAGTGATATAAGAACTTGAAAGTAACTAGTGCGACCAAATAGATTTGAGACCAGGAAAATATGCGAACTAATTTGTCTCTCACTTTTTTCACGTGTGACATACAGTACAGTCCCGTCTCCTTTGTTTACTGGTTGTTTGTTTGTGTTTCGCTATTTATCTGTTAAATATCTCAATTTCTTCATTTTAACCATTTTTATATATTAAATAACAACTTTTGTGAAAGCTATCACGGTCAATCAATCGATAATGTGGCGGTGAGAAATGTATAACCTTACTTTTTGTATATGTGCTCAATATAAGTATAAATTTCAGCTATACCACCATGACCATATTACCCGTCTATGTTGAAATGTGAACTGCTAGAAATAGTAAAACGAAAAGAACCACTTTCCGAGTATAAAATAGATAAATGTGCAATAGCTCATAGACATACCGTTTTAAGATTACCCCCTTACCATTTAAATACAATTGAATTAAATTGGAGTATAAAAAGAAAAGTAGCAGGTCATAGAAATGATCAAAATACTAATACAGAGGCTTTAATACGTCAGTCATTCGAAGAAATTACTCCAGATCTATGGCAGGCCGAAAGTGAACATGTCAAACGAATTGCAAAATAATATATAGAACGTGAGAGACTTCATGATGAGGTGAATGAACTGGTTTAGGAATGTATTCGAGAATCGAATAGCCTGACAAACCGCAATAAAGTCACTTTGCTGTGGGTGCCTCGACATTCGGCAATCGAAGTTAACGAAAAAGCCGATGAATTAGCGAGGAAGAGATCATCGGCTTCCTATATAGGCGCAGAACCTGTTCTAGGAGTGTTCAAAAACACAACACGAAAGCAGGTAAGAACCTGGGTAAAAGAAAAACACAAGTAACACTGGAATAAAACAACTAGGCAAATTCATGGAAAGAACTTCATTAAGGAACTATCAAAGAAGAAGACTTGAGAACTACTGCAGCTTAGTAGAAATCATCTTCGTACCGTAACAGGTCTTCTTGCAGGGGACTGAAGGGACACCTACATAAATTGAGATCAACACTGAAGATGCCAACTACAGATTGTGTAATGGAATGACAGAGGTTCTAGATGCAAAAAAGGCAGGTAATTTTTGGCAACCTAAAAATGAACCCAGATGATTACTTGGATTAATCAACCAGAGACCTGTGCAGATTAGTGCTGGTACTGCAATGGCTAATACATTTAATGGTCAAAGAGTGGGAGACAAAATTTTAATGGTAAAAAGTGGAGACTCAGGTCAGACGGCTCCCACAACAACAACGAAAAAATGGTACTTTTTTATGCAGATTTGCTTCTGCCGTTCTTCGTTTGCAAAATAAAGGTTTCTTCACTAATTAATTCATCAATCGCGTATAAGTATTATTATTACTAGAGACCAGATTATATGCAAAGTGCATATATTTTATTTTTTGCATATCTTTAATTATATGTAGATGTATTACACTAATTGAAGTTAATTAGCGCTAATTAGTGATTGCATATATTGCACATTTAAGCTTTTTCTTATCCTTTCTATTAGTAAAACTTCCTAGTACTTCCTAATGTAGATCGACAACCGACAATTCTCAGAACGATAAATCTTTACATTGGTTTCTCTAATACTTTTTCCAAGAACTGCACGTTGTTAATTTCGCCTAGCAGAAGGATGTGGTAAATATGTTTATTATTATTAATTCCCAAATAAACTATTCATTCATTGAATATCTTTGAGCGAAACAGCATGTAATTTTGTTACGTTTTTAAATACTGTGCGTACATACAATGAGTATAGCGAACAAAATTTCATTATGGATTAAGCCATATCCTGAACTGGTAAAGGATGGCGACAAAATATTTTATCGAGCCTGCAGTAAACAGGTAACTTTAATTTTACTAAAAGCTTTACAATAAATTTTTAAATTCTTTAACTTCGATATAAAATGACAATTTGTTGTAGTGTCTTCTGAGAGAAAATACCTGATTGATCAACACGCTAAAACTCCATCACATATTGGAAAATGTGAAAAACTAAAGCGATCCGCATGTGTGCAGCAATCTACACGTCAATGTGTAGCATCAACTTCACGAAACTCAGAACAGGAAGAATATAATAGGGGATCTGTGTAACGCATTAATTTCGTCTAACATACCATTAGCAAGATTAAACAATGCTCATTTGAAATCATTTCTGCAAAAATATTGCAAACATAATATACCTGACGAAAGTACCTTACGGAAAAATTATGTCACATCTTGTTACCAGCAAACAATAGCAGAAATTCAACAATTGGTAGGAAATAATTTTATTTATATCATGGTAGATGAAAGTACGGATAAGTGTGGCCGTTATATTGCCCATTTGTTAATAGGAATTCTTCATGAAGATATTGTAGGTAAATCATATTTAATTTATTGTAAAGAACTTCAAAAAACAAATAAAGTGACAATTGCCCAATTCGTTCAAGAAGGTTTATCAAATTTCTTTTTACCTGGCAGTATACCTTGTGAAAAAATTTTACTAATGTTGTCCGACGCTGCACCATACATGATAAAAGCCGCGCAAAATTTAAAATTTTTTTATAGTAACATTATTCATTCCACTTGTTTAGCTCATGTATTCAATCGTGTAGCCGAAGACATTAGGAATCAATTCCCTTTTGGTTAATTATGTAATTAGCAATGTCAAAAAAGTATTTTTAAAAGCACCTTTACGAATCCAATTTTATAAGGAGCGACTTCCCGGTGTTAAGTTGTCCCCTGAATCGATTAATACAAGATGGGGTACATGGTTAGAGGCTGCAATTTTTTTCGCCGATAATTTTGAAGGAATAAAAAAATTAATTCTTGAAATCACTGCTGACTGCATTGCTCTATAAAACTGTAAAAAGATAGTAACATCAACAGAATTGCTACAAAACCTTTTGTATATTAAGTCAAATTATAGCTTTGTTTCAAGTTCCATTCGTAAACTAGAAACGCAAGGAAGGGATGTCGCTCTCGGAATCAGTCGAAATAGTGGACGAATTTGATATGCTATGTAAGAAGGTTAAGGGTACAATAGGTAATTCTATATATGATAAATAAAAATACGGGGTATTTGAAATTGAAGAAAGTTAAGAAAATTTTGGAAGGTGAAACAGTAAACGACTTCGACTTTAATTTTAGTTTAGAATGTATTGCAAAGTTAAAAAATGCACCAATTACATCTGTGGATGTTGAAAGAAGCTTTTCTATTTCGAAACATATGTATTCTGATAGAAGACAAAACTTTCTTTAATTTAATTATAAATTGTTTTAGAAATATGTTGTGAAAAAAATTTTCTGCAATAAAGTTTAAATTTCTGCTCCTATTTTTTTTATGTAAAAATTTTTCATATGGTCGCAATTTTTTTGCATATATGCCCCGGGTTTACGCATATTTTCTCAAAAATCGATGCATATATATGCGCATATATTCCAGTTTTTCTTTGCATATTAATCCGGTCTGTAATGTATAACAATAGGAAACAATACATTCCTTCTTGCCTTGAAAACAATTAGGGAAAAGTTATCTTTCATAGATTATAGGAACTTCGCTGTGCATTACTACTCGTTCACGTTCATTAAACCTTACAGGATGCAGACTACGAAATAACTGAATGAAAAGTGACCGTAATTATCTAACTTCAGAATTAATATCCATTATCTGATTAGCTGAATGAATATCAGTTGAAGTGACCGGACATTCAAACGCTTACAATGGTACTCGCCGGCAACAAAAGAGGCATGCATAACGCGCGTATATACATATGCTGATTTCACTAATATTACGAATGGATCCGAACAATGGACCGCCCTAAAACTATTTCCCATTAGCACTAGATAGTGATCGTTAGAATTCTATCATACCTAGAGTCAATGGCGTAAAAGCTTAAATAGCGCTGAAGTGAAGGTTTCTAATCCAACGACCCATTCGCCCCTGCCCATCCCGCGTATGTAATTTTAACGCGACTCTGCTGAATCGCATGATATTATCTCCGTTTATAATGCGCTCAATCAGTGGAATCGCCTAGGTAAAAGTACATACGTATAACTCATTGTGCCAGCGTCTACATATCCCGGTGCACGTGTAGCGGGTGATTTCGCATGCACGTGATGTAATGCGCGTCTAACAATACTGCATCACGTAGCGTAATTGACTTGTATGTATTTACTTCTTGTGTGTGCATGCACTGACACCGTACATGCAAACGAAGACGGATCGATGAAAACTATGCACATCCAAGGAGCATTATTACCCATGCTTAACCCTCAACGGAATTTGTTTCAATCAAAACTTTCCGCTCAAAATCGATAAATCTTACAAGAAACTATGCTTCTAGTATGACGCATTGGACGTAACTACAAATTAAAATTAGAATCCTTTAAACTTTTGTGTAGTTTCGTAGTTCAACGCCTGGCAAAGGCGCTTCACAAATATAAAATTTGTGAAGGCGCTCAGACCAAACGGGAAAAAGTTGCCGGAAGCTATTTTGAAGAGTGACACATTATTGCTGAATATGAAACTTGTTAAGAATTAAAGAAGTTTACAAAACGTGTCGAAATACAGGTCACGAAAAATGAAAACCCAAGCAACCAAGTTGAATGAAGTTCAATCTTGTTTATACCACGTATATAATAATCCAAGAGAAGCAACTTCCTCAGTCTTCCAACAAGTGATAACGCCAATTTGTAGTTGGTGCAGCAGGGAAACCCGTACAAAACCACGACAGTCCGTGTGTACACCATGTAGAAGAGAGTGGAACACCAACCATCACCTCACTGCAGTCAACATAAGATGAATAAATACCTCGATATTTCGTTTTAATTTAAAACATCTTCAGGAGGCACTAAAAACATGTTAAACATAATTAAAATGAAAACAGTATAGAAAATCACAATAAGTAATTGCTTACAAATGTGTCGGATTAATGACAGCTGACAAAATATAAATAGTTAAAACATTTAATGCAAGTCAGGGCCAGACATATAATAAAAAAAAGTGTTGCAGTTATACATATAAAATAAAATAGAAGAAAAAAAATATTGATGGAAAATATTGCAATAAATATACTTAATTGATTTGTATCAGTTTAAAATAATAGCATTATACAATTTTTTATATTAACCTTTCCAAAAAAATATCGTTTTTTTAATTAGGTTTCTAATTCAAGTATGGAAATACTCATCATAATTAAAACTATGTTTAAGATCTTGGAGATGTAGAGATAAGGACAAGAACGTTTTCCGATACGACAATCATCTTATGTTGCACTATTCTGTTCTTTACAATTTGCGACTCTGACCAACATAACAACCTGATAATCGGTACAAGGAATACTATATACTACATCCTTTTGATTAAAGCTGGAGTTTATCTTTAATTTTAGTGAAAATCTACCAATTGTTAACCAATGTAGCATTTTGCAATTTTACATAGCAAATGTTTAAAATGTTATATGATTTTATGGTCAAATTTCTATGAAGGGAGTTTATAATACTTAAATTGTAAAGAGCTCCTTGATCTGTAGGACATCAACATATTCGAAGAATAAATCAATTATATAATATGTCTAGGATAACCGTATTGTAAAACATCTCAAAAAGTATCTTCAAATTTTGTCTAAAAATCTTCATTACTGATACGTGTGACTCTATTTTTCATAGCTATAACCGTGTTAAATTCTGATTAAGGATGATTGAGTAGTAGTTAATGAATCTACCAGATTGTTGTTTTTTTACCAATCTAATATGACCGTATTATCATCCAACCTAATAACTTTAGTATCTAAAAAGGGAACGTATTATCATTCTCTAATTCAGTAGTAAATTGCAAGTGGCAGTAGAGAGTTAAACAAGTCTAGGTAACATTAACCATGTCTTCAGAGTCGAACAAATAATATCATCAACATATTTAAATATAAATGGAACTTGGAAGGGCAATTAGTATACGAATTGTCAACCAGAATCCATGACAATCATGCTTAAGATTGGATGGGAGAACCCATAGGAGTAAAAATCAGTAAGTAATATCTTCCATTAAAGGTGAAAAAACAATTTTGGCAAACAAAACATAATTAATGAGACAAAAGCTATTTTGATAATGAAGGTGTGTGCTCGACAGAAGACTACTTTTGTTCTAAAATATCTAGTACTAACTGGATTGGAATGTTAGTAAAAAGAGAAACAGCATCAAGAGAAAGTAAAAATATAATTTGAGGTAATATTGTGCCATTAACTGTATTAACAAAAGTGAAAAGTGTCTTTAATATGCAAATGTTTCATCCGAGAAGCGAGAGTAAGTATGTTAGACAAAAATTTGCCAAGTATAATAGTACTATTAATTGAACTAAACATAGGATCCATGGGAATGTTCTGCTTATGGATTTTGGCAGATAATATAATTTAGAGGGTACAGAATTATATGTAGTGAGATGTTTGCATTATTTTCTTTATTTCGTTTTTTTATTTTTAACTTTTTAATGAGTTCATTTTGTCTTCTCTGGACACCAGAAGTTGGATCTCTATCAAGACACTTATATCTACTAGCATCAGTACCTCTGTTTTAGATATGTAATCATTTTTATTCATTGCCACTCTACAACCACCTTTATCAGCTAGTACAATGTATAAATTTGGGTTATTCTGAGGAATTTTTGAGTGTTTATAAATGATCGGTTATGGATGTAGTGGATTGAATTTTGACTGTGAATAAAAAGTTGTGATTATTAGTTATTCTAGCTCTTACTGTGTTCTTTATTAGCATCTGGCAAGTTATCACAGCCATACTCAGCATCAAGCCAAAAATATTTTAATGTTAACATGTTTTCCATTAACGGGAATACCAAACTGGGGCCCAATGATAAGAAATCGGAGATATCATTAGGTATATTAATATCGGAAATATTCATGAACCATTTACTATTGTCTCTGTCTGGCCCTGACTTGCATCCTACAACTTTGTAAGCAATTACTTATTGTGATTTTCTATACTGTTTCATTTTAACTTATATATTTTTGTGCCTCCTGAGATGTTTTAATTAAAACGTAAATATCGAGGTTTTATTTAGTTTTATTTAGACAGACCGAATACCCGTATAATTCTCTGATGTTTACGAAGTCCGTCGATATTCTTTTATTCTATATTATGTAGTATATATTGCAAAGGGTGATATACACTGTGACCTAAAAGGATCTATTGTGTCCCCGAAATCCTATACGACCGAGAACCAGGCACGTAGTGAGACACTGCTAATGATAACTGATTCACGGAACGGACCAATCCAGCCCAGGGCACAGGAGCCGGTGTTTGTGGGTCCAGTCCTAATCAAAATTATCCATAAAGCCTGGAGAAACATACAACGATCTTCCAGGCAGAGGTATTCGCCCTTGCACCCTGTGCAGATATGATTGCAAAAGGGAGCTACATTAGGAGGAAAATTAATATAATGACTGACAGCTAGGCTGTCATTAAGGCAGTCTCAAACCCCGTAACTAGGTTAAAACTAGTTAGAGACTGCAAACAATCCCTCAATGCACTGGCACGAAACTACACGGTGTCTCTGATTTAGGTTCCGAGACATGAGGATATAAAGATCAATGTAATAACCGACGAACTAACCAAGGAGGGCTTTAAGAGACACTTCATGGATCCAGAGCCCGTATGTGGGATTACTAAGGATTCCGCAAGAAGAGAGATCTAGACCTGGTTAGATAAAGAAAGTACAATGAAATGGAGGTCGACTGAAGGTCAACTCTATACCAAAGCACTGATACGGGATGGAATGTCAGCTTCTCTGATAACCTACTCAGGCACAGTAAGAAAGAAGTTAAAACTATTACTGGGTTGGTAACTGGACACTGTCTCCTGAAAAAGCATCTATACAACACAACGCGCGGGTAAGCGAACCGTGGTGTAGAAGATGCGAACTACAAGAGGAAACGAGTTTACATGTAATCTGCACATGTGAGGAACTGAAGGTACTCAGGCAGGAGTATTTCGTGAGTGATCTATTGGAGCCCTCGAAGGTTCTCAAGTTCCCACTGGGCAAGATACTGGGCTTTATAGAGAACACCAAGTTGCTCAAGTGGAAATAAGAGAATTAATAGGGATAGTACAATGAGCACCTAGCTGAAGTGCCCGGACTTTAAGTGCCCACCCTAACTTTAATGAATGAATGAATGAATGGAAGTTTCTGATGGAAGTTTAGGGCGAAAAGAAACAATAACAGAGCTTGGTACTACTTTTGACTCGTCATTTCGTTTTTCTAAACATGTGAAAACTAATATTGGTGGAGCTTTTAGGAATCTCGATTTCTTCGGGCGTAATACACAAGATTTCAGTAACATTAGATTCATTATTTTATTATACAATATAATTGTTAGATCTAAGCTGGAGCATCAGTAATACAGGCTTCCTCGACTGGAAAACGGAGGAATTTGCACTACCGCATTTGATACATCGTATATTTATTATTTTGGTCGCTTGGAAAAGTTAACGACGGTGTGGGTCATGGAATATGGAGCTTTGAGATATGTCAGGAGGATTTAAGGATTTAAATTTACTGAATCTTTTGCTGGTTACCAGGAGTTTAATGGATTCGACTTATAAGGTTATTCGATCTAGATAATTCCACTCAGCTTGGGAAAGGGTAGTAAAAAGCTCTAAATGCAAGCGCAGGAAAGTCAAGGAAAGGAAATAGAGTTCACGCCTAGTGTGCTTAATTCGTTCCTGAATCAAGGCAGGATTAGCGTGTTGGTAGATGTGATTAGCGGAAGATGATATGGTATGGTGTGGGACAGTTAGAAATTTAGTGGAAAAGATCCAGGACGCGCCTACAGCCCGGAAGCTCAACCAAACGAGTACTTGTTTGGGGTAGTTTTTTTTAGCTACATGATTTAGGGAAACTCGTGAAGGGGAACTTTAAATAATTCGGTTAATTTACTAATTATTCTAATAGAGCATTTTTCACCTGTTTAAAAAAGTGTTAAAGATTTCCAGGAAAACTGCAATACGAATAATTTTGAAACACTTAGGATGGGTTACCTAATTTACCGGCACCGAAAGCGACGGTCGAGTACCGAGAAAAATCGCGAGGCAAGAATTCAAAAAAAAAAATAAAAGGTGATGCACTTCCGCTTTACAAACCTTCGAATAAGAGGGATGATATTCGGCAATCATGCAGGGTGCAGCCGGCTCGTCGGCGAGGGAGTGGGTTGATAGTCACACAGACCCAAGAGGGATAAAATTTCGGCGCCACCTGCTTAGGTTTACTTACCCTGTCATGCCCCCAAGATAAGCAGGAATCCACAGTGTAAAATGAAAATCGGGGGTGAAGCGGTTTGCAAAAACTCATACCGAAAAAAAAGGATGGGTTTACTGACAAAAAAGTTAAAATTTTATTATCAGATTTGACATATAATTCAGAAAGTAAATATTGTGATAGTAACAAACAGTCCTACGGTAGGACGCGAACACCGAACGCTTTGGCCAACGCAATCAGTTCACATAAATTTATACAAAAAAATTCTTACGCTAAGGGTTAATTGAAATTCAACAAAACGTTGTTACGGTTACAAAAATAAAACTAAATATTTGAGTTGACTACAATGATGGTGAATAAATCACCCTGTATATGGCAAGCCGATATTCAATCGGTTGGTGTTTAAACAATTATATTGAATTTGATAAGTAAATGAAAAGATAAATAAATATTTGTACTAAATTCGAAATGTTCTACTGAGTTAATAACTAGTAGCACCCTCCGATCCAGGATATAACATGTGAAATTTACAGGTTCGTAAAGGAAAACGCAGGAAAAGATAAATGATCGGGAGTGGTTTTCTATTGTTAAAATTTTATACGCGAAAGAGATTACAAAAAAAAGGAACGTGCAACTTAGCTTTGCCCTCGATCAGCTGTTAACGGGGCGTGGAGATCCTCTCCTATATGGACAGTTTCAGCGAAGCCTCTTGGACTGACATCGGCAGCAACCGAAACAGGTGGTCCAGAGTAATTCCAAAGGAGGTGGGTCCTCCGAAGGACTTAAGAAGTCGCAGAAGTTCTCAGCCTCACGTGGGTAGTTCAAAACCTCACACAAAACGAAGGGAAGATTCCAGAGTTAAAAATAAATGGGAATCAAAAAAACCTCTAAAACAACAAAAACCCCATAATTAGTGAAATAAGAGAAGTGACAAGATTTTGCTTACCGTTAATTAACGAGGTTTTTCAGCGAAGAGAAGAAACACAGAACAGAAGGGCGTTGGAGACGCGTTCTTCTCAAATTATATCCCAAAATATCAGGCACATCCGCTGTAATAATCACGAAATTTCCACTTCAAACACAAGCGAAGATACGGCCATAATTTAATTCGAGTAAACTTCCAATAAAATCCACAGATGTGTGAATATGTCCAAAAATCCCAAGGTTAGGAAGGTTCACCCAAGAGAACGCGTCTATCAACTCTGAAGAAGAAACAGGAAAACGGAAGAGTCAATACGTCACGCATACCAATCAGAAGACAGACAATTAAAACAAGAATAAGGACATGGCGGTACCCTCTAACGTCGAAAAGGTGTAAACACAGATAAGCGGATCAAGGTGACACAAAACAGACAGACCTAACCCCAAAATGAAATGTCAACACCCAGCTTAACACTGGAATTCGAGAAATTAAACGAAAATCTGAGACCGTTTTAAGTATAAGGATCTATCTGTAAGTAAATGAAGAATAAAGGATACAAATTCTAGCAAGGCCGCTCTAACAGGGGAAAGAAAACACAATTCAGGAACCAAAAATAAACAATATTGCCCACGAAAGTGAAAGTACAAAACGCAAGAGCATCTCTGAAGGTAAAAGAAAGAAATAGAATTACAAAAACCTGCCGAAAAGAGCTAGCAAAGAAGGAGATGAGCTCGACATAGACTAACACCAGGTAAGCGAAAGGAAAAATCGTAACACAATGTAAAGATAAAAGTGCAAAGTAAGCAACTGACAGATATCGTAAACTGACAGGTAAAGTTTTATACTTGTTTATCATTATATTTTTAACTCTAAGTTTAGTGTCTACAAGATTATTAATAATACTCACGGGTAAATAATAAATAATGCGCAACGATTGATTAGCAGAAAATAGAAAAAAAACATTGACGTTCGTGGCTTTTTGCCTGGAATTGCCTGATATCCGTGCTTATTTTATCATGAAATATATATTCTGGATTATTTATTAAGTGGTGGTGAAGACTGAAACATTGTACACTTATTAAGGCACGACGGCGGTACACAGTGAGGTCGAGAATTGATCATTGATATGATAATGGCATGTTGAAGAAAAGATTTCCTGGTCTAGCATCCAAAATAAGATTACAATTGTGGCAACAGCAGTTTTCAATGCCTTCTTTAACTTATTTTAATAAACAATAATTTTGTAAACCAAAATATAAGCAATATCACATATTATGCTAAATTCAGATCCTATAATAATAATAATAATAATAATAATATATCTTTATTTCAACTACGGCTACAAAAGCGTACAAAATACCCGTCACAAGACAAAATACGAGTTCAGTTTGCATGCTAAAACTTCAAAAAATCGTTGAGAGAATAACATGAGATATCCAACAGATATTTCCTCACTCGGTTCCGAAAAATGCGGAAGCTAGCAATACACTTAATTTCCTCAGGTAACTTATTGTATAATTTGCACCCCAAATACGTGAGGTTATTTTGATAAAGTGTTGTTTTGTGACGAGGAGGCAGTAAGTAATTGCACTTTCTCACATTATAGCTACTAGCATATGTAGAAAATTCAGATTTATGTTTAAACACAAAACACAAAACTTCCCAAACATAGGCATCATAAAAGGTTAGCAAACCCTCATTTCTGAATGTTTCTTTACACGATTCACGGTATTGCAGGTTTCTGCAGGAGGAATATGCGGTCTACATTTGATCCAGCACCCCAGTGTATAATACCAAATATCATTCTGGAGAAAAAATTTGAGAAATAATAAGTTTTTAACGTACATAAAGAACATGATTTCTTAAGGGTATAAATGGCATAACAAATTTTTGATAATTCTTTAGAGAGGTACTCCACGTGATAATTCCACTTTAATTCTCGTCGAGTAAGACGCCCAGTAGTTTAGCAGATTCAATGAATTTAACATTTTCCCCATTGAGGATAAAACTGCTGATATCATATCTAGAACGATTACGGAAAAGTATGCATTGGGTTTTATCTGAGTTTATGCACAGATTATTAAAAAACATCCATTGGCTTAACTTAGTGTAGTCTGCATTTACATTGTAAACTAAATCTTCAAAGTTGTTACTTTTAACGCAATTGTGATGTCATCAGCAACAGAGGTAATATTAGTCATATTGCTAATCTGCAATGGTAAGTCGTTAATATAAATTAAAAACATTGTAGGGCCCAGAATGGATCCTTGCGGGACACCCTTTCTAAGCACAGACAATTGAGATTCATAATTATCTATGATTACTCTTTGTTTTCGATCTAACAAGTAACTTCTAAGCCATGCCAATGGGGCTCCTCTAACTCCATACAGTTCTAATTTAGTAAGTAATATTTCATGATTGACGCTATCAAACGCTTTTGATAGGTCAATAAATAAAGCAAGAGTGAAGTACCCAGCATCAAGATCTAAAGACACCTGATTAACAAATTTAAACAAAGCCGTGTTTACAGACCGATTTAATAGAAAACCATGTTGGCATATTGAGAAGAAGTTGTATTTATAAAGTAATGCAATAGTTTTCATCATAACTGACTCATAAATTTTGGAAAATATAGATAGTATACTAATTGTCGAAAGTTATCCAAATTGTTTCATCCCTTTTTAAAATTGGAATAACATGGGCTAATTTCAAGGATGTAGGAAAAGTGCCCTTATTGAACGATAAATTGATCAAGTAAGCTAATGACGGGCGATATGTCTTGCTACCCGCTAACCAGGCAGGCAAGAAATACCATCATGCCCCACAGCATGAGAGGAACTCAAACGTCTATGACACGCAACACATCCTCCTTAACCACAGGAGAAGTGAAGAAACTATTACTGTGTCGTACAGGTAAGTATTCTTCAGGATATAAGTAACTAAATAACAAAAACAACATTGCTATTCTCATAAATAAAAAGTACACAAAAAAAAATAACTCCATTTGTATAATATTTTCAAATATTTGTCTTGTAATGTGTAACTGCTTACATTTGTAGGTTATAATTACGATGATCATATGTCATCAATGCATCTTGATGGATATCTACATTACCTTTCAAATAAAATGCTGGAGAAATTTATCTTCCATATAACCGTTATCTCGCAGGTAATTGTACATGATAAACGGTTTAGATTATTTATGTTTCTGTTGCTATTTTATCTGTAAGTTAATTTATTTATCCTTACATTGATAAACCCAGCCTTAATATTATACCACCATATTCCATTTGTATTTATGCTTTCATACTAACGTTTCTAACGTTGTTGTTGATTTACTTACAAATTATATTTCCTGATACTTCAATATTGAACAAAGAAAATGATCATCTTAGAGAAAGGGAAAAGAACTAGTACAACAGATTTAAATCTCTCAGGACTACTTGTATCAAAGCGTAACAACAGTAGCTCGCTTTGTTGAAATCGGATCGGAAGCTCTTCGAGCAAGCTAGTCCGATCCCCATTGTCTTTTTACAGTAGACCGAATTATTATTGCGACCTATAACATACACTTGCCAGAGGCAAAGCGAATGGCAGTCCTAAAGAGTTTACAAGAAACTACATAGAGTGAATCATACGACTAATGATGATAATAACTTTTTTTGCGCGAAGATGTGATCGGAAATCGAAACCACTCCAACGTAAGAGATGCCGTTGGTCGTATTAGACGCTAAGAGTTATTGGGGTTTGCTTTTCGCCTAACAAAAGTCAGTAAGTTTGGACTCAGGGGTAAGTTTGAGCGGTCGCGTTTGTTGAAACTTTTAGCGCATTATTGGAAACTTTTCGAGTGCCCCAACTTTTTACATATTCCTTATTTCTGAATGTTCATCAAGCAAATAAAACGCAGGGAAACTTATGTGAGGAGGTAGGCATCTATATACGCGATATTACGTCAGGTTATATTCTCATAAAATATCAAAAGCTGGCATCTGAAACAGTAATGGGGTTTAGAATGAATTGATCTTGTGAACTTTATAGTTAGTAAATTTGGGTGGTTTCCTTACAGCAAAGGTTTGTAGTAATGTTAAAAACTAAATGAAGAGAGTTGGACAGCCTTTTAGACAAAAGTGAATGCAATCTAAAGGAGAATAAGCACAAGCGTGTTGCTCAAAATGTAGCCCTTGTTCATTAAGTGCTGAAGTTTTGTAGAGTGCTGTATTCAGATATGTTTACATTTAATTAGTCTATTTCGCTCACGAAGAAATTTTAGCGGGATATATATGAACCAGAATGTTTTTCGTCTAGGCAATTTATTAAATCACTAAGAAAAAAAAAAACAAGAAAAGCATAGGAATTGAAGGAAATAAACAGGGAAGGAATATGAGCCAAAACTAAAAATTTAGAATATATAAATGTATAATTAATATTTGCAAATACACAAAAAAAGTACTTGGTATCAGTGATAAATCAACGCACATTCAAAGAGCTTCATTCATTTCATTCATAATAAAGTGAGGTGTGGCACTTAAAGTCCGGGCATTGAGCTAGTGCTATTGTACATCCCTATTAAGTCTCTTATTTTCCACTCGAGCAAGCTTGGTAGTCTCTATTAAGCCCAGTATCTTGACATGGAACTTGAGAACTTCGAGGGCTTTCAATAGATCTTCCCGAATATTTCTGCGCAGTACCTTAGTCCTTCATATGTGAGATTACATATAACTTTTTCTCCTTGTAGTTCGCATCTTTACACCGGTTCTTACCCGCCTGGTTGTATAGATAAGTAGTGTAGTTGCCAACCCAGTAATGTTTTAACTTTTTCTTACGCGCTTGAGTAGGTTGTCAGAAACTACCATCCCCATTCCCTACAGCGTTGTATTGAGTTGACCTTCAGTCGCCTCCATTTGTTGTACTTTCTTTATCTAACCAGGTCCAGATCTCCCTTCTGCGGAATCTTTGTAATTCCACATACGGGCTCTGGACCCATGAAGTGTTCTTTTAGAGCCCTCCTTGGCTAGTTCGTCACCTTACGTTGCCCTTTATATCCCATGTCCGGGACCCAAATCCAGAATCGTGCCAGTGCGTTGAGGGTTTTGCAGTCCCTAACTATTTTGACTAGTTATGTGGTTGAGACTGCTTTTTTGACTATCTGGGTGTCTGTCATTATATTAATTTTCCTCCTCATGTACCCTTTTGCAATCCTTTCTGCACACTGCAAGGCGAATACCTTGCCTGGAAGACGGTTGTATATTACTCCAGGCTTTATGGATATCCTTTGATTAGGGACTGGGCCTCCAAATTACCGGCTCCTGTACCCTGGCTCGATTTGAATCCGTCCGTGAACTGTTATGGGTAGCAGTGATCTCACTACGTGCCTGGTCCTCTGTTCGGTATGGAGATTTTTCACCTTTTCAGTGAAGGATAATTCGGGTGCCATGCTGTCCGTAGGCATTTGCAGCAATGGCCGATCTCAGATCGTGTCCGTAGTATAAGTGTGTGCTCTCCACCCTGACGTTGGATGCACAGGTTGTTGGGTTTCAGTCTCAGGGTCGATTTTTTGCTCCGCTCTCATATTAAGCTCCAGCGGGGAAGGCGTA